>CM052895.1:74242317-74300419 GCA_028534135.1 Potos flavus | reverse complement strand
TAAGAAAGAAAAAGTGCTTTAAGGGTTAATCCATTTTGTCTTTGATCAGTGAAACAACTCCACTGCTTTGTTTCTTAAAAGCCTTAATTTTTTCCTTGACTCAACTTACAGTGTACATAGAATCTACCAACTGTCTGAGTATTGCCCAAGTCAGTGTTTTTGTGTTATTTCCCTATTTGGTTCTGAACTTTTGTATGGTAATCGCGGTGAAAGCAAAGAGCTAGCCTGATGACTGGACAGAAATTATTTGCAGCTGCTGGGCTTTTTACCCTCTGTTTTGTTTTCCTGGGATTTGGATGGTATCTTCATCAGACAGGAAGATCTGGCTGCAACTGCCATCTCACACAGCAAGCCCTCTGCCTGATCTGACTTCCTGTGTAACATCATGGGACCTGCTGCTGGTATGTCAGTGGCAGACATGGGGAATCAATAAAGTTGTTTTTCCACTGGAGTTCTAGATTTTCTCCAACTTAATGCTTGGTTCAGTTAATTAGTATTTTCCTTTCACATAGTAGAAGGTGGGCTTGGCTTCGGTTAATAAAAGATCCACTAACCCTCACAGCCTAAGAAACCCAAGTCCTCACGAGGTGGACGGAAGCCCAAGTCAGCGTCTTGAATGGTTGCCCGAGGGGAGCCGCTCTCAGGAGATCGCTTCGTGTCTTCTGAGTAATTTTCTTGATACGCACAGAGGAGAAATCAAGTTTTTGAATAAATAAGATTGTAGGCATCTGCACGTTAAAGTCTTGACCTACATTTCCTTCAGGGATTCTTACTGTGTTTTTCTGCAAAGAAGGGAGCAAGTTGAGTTTTTTCAATGTATCACAATTTTTTTTTTTTTAATCAGAATGGATCACTCTTTTTTAATTTTAATTCTTTAATCTAAGTTAACATGTTCACACGGTGAAAAATAAATTAGTTTAGACTTGTTCAGAATAAAAGAGTGTACCTTCCAAGGAACTTCTCAGTGTAAATGGTGTGAGATCATCTTGATGTCATAGTGCACACATTGGTTCCCTTCCAGTGTGTTCTGAAATGAGGCTTCCCTTCCCTTTTTCACCCAGTCCAACGTATTCAGTGTATTTTGCAGTAGCACCCCAGCTACCACGTGCAGAGTACATTGTTACGAGTAATTTATTTTTATTTATTTATTTTTAAAAGATTTTATTTATTTATTTGACAGAGAGAGAGATCACAAGTAGGCAGAGAGGCAGGCAGAGAGAGAGGGAGAAGCAGGCTCCCTGCTGAGCAGAGAGCCCAACTCAGGGCTCGATCCCAGGACCCTGAGATCATGACCTGAGCCGAAGGCAGAGGCTTTAACCCACTGAGCCACCCAGGCGCCCTGTTACGAGTAATTTAAACGGGTACCCTCTTTTATAGTTGTTTCCCTTCTTTCCTAATCCCCACTTTTACTTCTCCCCATTGGAACCCACAGTAATATATTGATATGCCCTTAAAATATACAATATGCAGTGTTTATAATATGCACTGTTGTGTTTTGGAGTCTTTCATTTATATAAATGATATCGTGCTTTCTCATTCTGTTTGTACTTTTCTCACAAAATTTTCACTTACTCTGTTTCTCACTTTTCTACTTACTGCTGCCTAGTGCATCATAAAATGCATTCACTCCTCCTCAATTATCCATTTCCCTTAACTTTCTTCCAGCAGTCCACCATAACGACCATTGTGTGCATGTGCAAAGACTATTTGTGTACACATACCCAGCACACCTAAGTGAGAATGAATCTAATCTGTATCCCAGGAGTGAAATTGCTGTGTCATAGGCCATGCACATCTTTCCATTTTCTGTCTTTGATAGATTTGTTGAAACCCATCAATCCATTGATAATCACCACCCCACTCTCATTCTCTGTGCTGTTATACATTTATTCATTTTGCACTCCTAAATCTTTATTTCAGTGGAGTCTTGAGGAGGATTGGAAGCAAATGTGCGTGCTCAGTCTAATGTTTGAACTGGAGGTCTACTCATCTTTTTTTCAGTGCATTAGAATTAGCTTGGGGTGTGGCCCAAGGAGGAGGACCAGGAGAGAGAGTGCAAAAGACATTCTCATTGATGTTAAGCTGCATGCAATTGACCATAAACTTGTCATTGAAATGCATTACCTAAAAGTGGGACATAGACTAAGAGGAAAGGTTGCATCTAACTAAAGGTGGGAATTGGCAATCATCCGCGTTTCATAATTGAGAGGGTAATAGACTGACTTTCAACCCAAAAGCATGACGGTATTTCTGGAATCAAAGGCCTGTTGCCTTAGCTGACCCTCGCCCCCGGCTAATAGCCATTGGGATTCTATTCCAAGGTTACTGATTCTCTCCAGTACTACAACAGACCATTCTGTGTACATTTGCAAAGTAAAACTGCTTCAGTAGTTCATGTGACAGGACTTGCCTTCAATTTCAGATGGTTTTGTGATTGCTCTAACAAGACACCTCTGGGAATACCACTATGAAGTAATCAGAATTGTGTTTCCTGGGCCAGTCAACTAGGTGGCTATGAGAGGGCTAAATCCAATTTGTACTTGGAAAACGCTGGAGCAGGACTTTATAAAAAGGTAAACGCGTTGCTATCAGGTCTGCCTACATCTCAAGAGCAATGCCTGTAGTCATGTCAGCACTTTTTTAAATTAGAGTTTTCTGGGTGCAGCCTGTCAGGGATGTCTTTGGTTGGAGTTGAACAGTCTCAGTGAAAAATAGCCAAGCAAACCCCAGATGACAAGGTATTCAGCTACATTTTAAGGCATTTAACCTCCCTGTTTCCATTATTTACACCCATTAAATTGTCCAGTGTGCAGGTTACTGTTCCATATTGTTCAGGGCAGTTGTCCCACTGCAGTCCTCCTCTGCTGTGCCCAGATTGGACCTCCGCTATCTCACTGAGATTAGTGGGAGTGACAGCTTGTAGGTACCAGTATTGTGATCTTGGGGACTGAGCACTTGATTTGGAGTCATGATTTTACCTATTGTTACCCTCAATCGTCTTATCCGTGTACTAGAGATAATGGAAATACAAGTCTCTTTGCTATGTTAAAAGTTGCTATGGGGGTGGTTCGGTCAGTTAAGCGTCTGCCTCTTGGTTTCGGCTCAGGTCATGATCTCAGGTTGTGGGATCGAGCCCCACTTTGGGCTCTGTGCTCCGTACGGAATGTGCTCAAGATTCTCTCCCTCTCTCTCTGCTCCTCCCCACCCCCACTCTCTCTCAATAGATAAATAAAATCTTGAAAGAACAGTTGCCGTGAAGACCAAGTGAAACAATGTAACGAAAGGTCTAAAAGGTTTGCATTCTTGGTGTTAGGGGCTGCACTGTGTGTGTTGTGTCCACAGTGCTCCCCTCCCCAATTCGTACATTAAAGTTGTAAGTTCCAGGACCTCCGAATGTGACTATAATTGGAAATAAGGTTTTTAAAGAGTTGATTAAATTAAAATGAGGTCTTCAGAGTGGGCCTTAATCCAGTATGATTGGTGTCCTTTTAAGAAGAGGAAATTTGGACCCACGAGACACCAGAAGCATGCACAGACAGAGGGTCGACGGTGCGAGGACACAGCAAGAAGGTGGCCGTGTGTAAGCCACTCAGTGTGGTATTTTGTTACGGCAGCCTGGGAAGACTAATACAGGTCCCCACTAGCATGCTGGAATGAGTTGCTTTCATGTTACTCTCCTTAGCCTTCACAACTCCCAACAAATACTCATTTAGCACCTACCGCATTCAACCAAGCACTGGATATACAGTAGGAACAAATGAATATCGTACCTGCCCTCAGGGATACAGACAGATATTTTCTAATAATGCCATCCATTCTGTACTTTGAGTTTGTTCTTATTATTGATTACTTTTCCACATATTGTAATTTTATGTATTTATTTTGTTAAACCATTTTCTCCTCAAGAATGTAAGCTCCCTGAGAGCAGAAATACTTATTTTCAACACTATATTCAAGGCTACTACACACAGGGTGGGACCAAGGATGTTTGCTGAATGAGTCATGACAGCTTAGGCTAAATAACATAAAACATATGAATGAGATGTCACAATCAAAAAGAACATAGGGAGTATCTAAGGTTCGGGGACAGTTGGGACCTTCTCCACAGTCAGCCTGTGCGTGAGGGAGGCTCTCAGGTAGGAAGCCTGTGGGATTCCAAGCCTCTTCCAGTTTTCTGCATCTGTTTGCTCTCTTCTAAAAGGTTTCTTTGCTTAGGCCTTTATGAAGATAACACAAGGATTAGCTGAAAACTAAAACTACTCCATAAAACAAACTTCTTATTTACCATATTAATATTTAACTTTAGCAGGCAGAACAGCAAATGATAAATAATATACAGATAACCTTGGGCTTGGCAGTCAATTACTCACTGCAGCCTTCACCAGGGAGAGATTCTGGCACTGTCTCTGGCCAGGTCTTAGCCAGAGTCTTCTTGTTCAGTTGTCCCCATTCCATATCTCCAACCAAAGTTACCCCCAATTGAAACTATCCTCTTGGCTTCCAATGTCAATGAAGTTATTCCCTGTGGTGGACACCACTCCTCTCTCCCTTTCACGTAGCCATAGCTAGGCCACCGTATTCCAGTGTGGCTCTGCTGGTGCCCTTGGTCACACTGGATTAGCCTGGGGGAACTTGGTCATTGACTCCCCTTGGTCATTGAGCTACTTCTCTGAGAATTCTGTCGGTATCTCTTTAGAGTCTACAACTATGAGATCTAAAACGTGGGAGTTCTATCAGCCATGCTTTCCATCACAGGTAGCGAGAGTGATGGATGGAGCCAAGCTGAGGAGTGAGGAGATTCCCAACAGTGTTCAGGTCCCTGGTTCCAATTATCCCTCATCTCCAGCCCCTCTGCATTCTTAAGTCTGAGTTTTGTAAAATTCTCTGGTATCATTACACATAAGATTTTCCTTTTCACTGTACTAATTTTAGTTGGTTTCTGTCATGTGTTTACACAGGCAGCCTAATTAATACAACTCCCAGCCTCTCTGCCTTCAATGGCTCCAAGTGTGTTTCTGAAGAGGAGGCTTTCTATGCTAACTGCACAGACTTCTAGTTCCAATATTTTAATTTGTGTCTAAAATTTCTACTGCACAGAAAAAAAAAAAAACCCCACCAAAACAGTGATAAACGCAACTTTGCCAAGAAGTTTCACCTTGATGGACCCTGAGTGTGACAGTGGGGAAGGTTTTATGGGCCTTTTTTGGCTTTAGGCAGGAAAAGGGTGACCTGAATATGGTCTGGGACATTGCTTCCTTTCTTGACACAAATGTCACCTCTAAAGACACCCACTCCTGCTGCCTTGTCCTGATGTGGAGTTATCTTTTCATGGAGCTTTGTAAACTCGAGAGCAGTCACTCAGCAAAAATTGGTCAGTATCTCTCTCTCTCTATTCCAGGCTCCCTGGCAGAAGTAGAGGTAAAATCTGAAAACAACAGATATTACCCCCAAGGAGCTGCCAGTGCAGCAGGAGAGGCAGACAGGTAGAGGAACAGCACAGTGCCCTCTGGACTGTGTGGGGGATGGTGAAGAGAGAAAGGGAGAAATGATTCATTTGCCTAACATGGTGTATTCAAGCAGGCCTCCTGGAATAGGCGATGCAGGAGATGTGCTTCGGAAGATGGTCAGAGCTCGTAGGACAGAGCAGGCAGGCAGCTGTGTGTGCAGGGAGACAACACAAAGGCTTAGCGCAGCCGGGGCCCAGCTGAGGACTGCAGCGAGCCGGAAGCCAGACGAGGTGGGAGAAGGGGCAAGGACCCAGGCATGGGAGACCTTTGTACCCTGACGTGGAAGTTGAAATTTATGCAATAGATCTCTGATTCTCTAACTTTATGACATATAAAAAATCTCCTGAAGAGTTTATTAAAATCCAGACTCCTGGGCCCCCTCTCCAAAAATTCGGATTCCCTACATCTGTGGCAGCAGCTACAAATCTTATTTTTTTTTTTTTTTAAGATTTTATTTACTTATTTGAAAGAGAGAGAATGAGAGAGAGAGCACGAGAGGGGGGAGGGTCAGAGGGAGAAGTAGACTCCCCACTGAGCAGGGAGCACGATGCAGGACTCGATCCTGGGACTGCAGGATCATGACCTGAGCTGAAGGCAGTCGCTTAACTAACTGAGCCCCACAAATTCTAATTTTTAAAAGATTTTTAGAATGACTAATATGTGTGTGGGTCATGGAGAAACACTTGGCGAGTCACCGGTTGAGAGGATAGGAAATTGTGAGAGGGATTTTGTCAGCCAGAGCAGCACGATCAGGGTGTGTTGTAGAATGTTTGGAGGAAGAATGGCTAAGATGTGGGAGACGTGGCAGGGTGGCCGTGGAGCCTCCTCAGGGGTCCGGGGGGAGCTGACAAGGCCATAGCAGAAGAAACAGAAAAGAAGAAAGTCTGAGAGATCATCTATCAGAATTGATAGATGATAGTGTCAGATTAGCTTAGGTAATTAAGAAGAGGGTATCTAGCTTAGGTTCGATGGGTTCTACCTGTAAGCAGAATCAGCCACGTGGTACAGTACAAGCAAGTTCCAAGGAAAGATGGTGAATTCAGTAATTTGCGTTGTACAAAATATGTCATTATTTTATTATTAGGGAATGAGAATCAACTTAGTGTAATGGTTAAGGGCACAGACTGTTGGGTTTTTATCCTGCTACTGCCACTTACCAGCTTTGTGATTTTGGAGAAGGTCTTTAACTTTTCTGTGTCTTAGCGTCTTCATCTGTAAAATGAATTTAATAATTTTTCCTTTTTCATAGGTTCCTCATGATTAGCTGAGTTGATATTGGTAAAACACTTAGAACAGTGCCTGACAGATAGCAAGTACTGTATGATGAATACATAAACCATAAAATCTGGTCAATAGGATGAATATGAACAGTTAGACTGAAGAGTGTTGCGCTTCACTCACTATCATGACCCTTGGTAATATCACAAGTTTTATAGCTGGAGGTATATTTGAAATGAGAGAATGATACTGATTAGTTGCCCCTCATGGTGGATTGTGTTTTCTTTTGTTTGGCTTTGGGAAGTGGACGAGTTTGGCACTCAGAGCCCAGTATCGCCAGTCCCCCTGCAGAGACTACGTGTGGGAATTGAACGTCATTGGAAACCAATGAGCTGCCATTCGGAAGTGCTTTGGGATTCCCAGTCAAAGGGAAGAGAGCTGATAAACTAGTCTCCAGGCCTCACTCTCAGCTCTGTGCCCCGTCATTTCTAGTGACCAACTGGTAGAAGAAGGAACCAACTGGAAATGACCTCTCCCAATCTGAAGTATAATGAGAGTAAAGCCAATGGTAATGTGATTGTTTCTGAATCATAATGTTTTATCCATAATGTAAGGAGACAAACTGAGGGGAAAAAAAGACTGGGAGTAAACTTACGGTCTAAGGAGTTTGAGCTGGCCGAGCTCGGTGTCTGAGAGCCATGCAGTACGTTACTGTGGATGTTCTGAGTGGTAGGAACCACAAACCTTACGTGTTACCTAAAAATTTTTCTTTCTGGATATATTTCTGAAAAGTGATTCAGCAAAAATGTAATGGGGACAATTTTTGTTTTAAATGACAGCTCCAGAGCTAGTGGAAAACATTTTCAATCTCTTTTTCTGTTTCTCTCATAAGGCCTATTAATTAAAGAATGTTTTTAGGAAAAGTATTATTTTAAAAGTGAGTACTTAAGGGGAAGTTTAGGAAGAGAAAATGTTAAGGATTTTTATCGCAAAGAAAGTCACAAAATGAGGGAAAAATTATCCCTTGGCAAATTTTTGAAGTAGCTAAACCTTGTCTTATGTACTTCTGATTGTACTTTTTAGGAAAGCACTGCTCACCCTCACATTTGCTTATTCTGCATGATTCTCCTTATAAAAATCTACTCCTTGGACAATTTCTGATATAATCATTGTCTTGCTCAAGAGATGAGTGACTGGTAAAGTTAGTTGTTTTCCTTTCCCTGTGGTATTTGTATTTAACAGAGTTGGTAGTGCACAGTACAACTCTTTATTTATTTATTTTTAATTAATTTTTTAAAAAAATTTTAATTCCAATATAGTTAACAACGTACAGTGTTATATTAGTTTCAGGTGTACTGCACAGCGATTCAGCACTTCCACACATCACCTGGTGTTCATTATGACAAGTGTACTCTTCACCCCCATCACCAAATTCACCTTTCCCCCGCCCACCTCCCCTCTGGTAACCAACACTTTGTTCTCCATAGTTAAGAGTGTGGTTTTTTGTTTGTCTCTTTTCTTTCTTGGCTCACTTTTTTGTTTCTTAAATTTCACATATGAGTGAAATCATATGGTATGTGTCTTTCTCTGACTTATTTCACATAGTATTACACTCTCTAGATCCATCTATGTGGTTGCAAATGGCAAGATTACATTCTTTTTCATGGCTGAGTAGTATACCATTATATACATGTACCACATCTTCTTTATCTATTCATCTGCCGATGGACACTTGGGCTGCTTCCATAATTCGACGGTTGTAAATAATATTGCAATAAACATAGGGATGCATATATCTTTTTGAATTAGTGTTTTCATATTCTTTGGATAAACACCCAGTAGTGGAATTATGGGTGTGAGATTGTGGTACCTCCCATAACTAGGATACTGGATCCTAGAGTAGTTCTGTTTTTAATTTTTTGAGGAAACTTCATACTGCTTTCCACAGTGACTACCTCAGTTTACATTCCCACCAACAGTGCACGAGGATTCCTTTTTCTCCACATCCCTGCATAAACTTGTTGTTTGTTGTGTTTTGGGTTTTTGCCACTCTGATGATGTGAGGTGATACCTCATTGTGGTTTTGATTTGCATTTCCCTGATAATGAGTGATATTGAGTATCTTTTCATGTGTCTCTTGGCCATCTGGATGTCATCTTTGGAGAAATGTCTGCTCATGTCTTCGCATTTTTTAATTGGATTATGTTTAGTGTTTTGGGTGTGGAGATTTATAAGTTCTTTATACATTTTGCATACTTATCCTTTATCAGATATGTCATTTGCAAATATCTTCTCCCATTCTGTAGGTTATTTTTTAGTTTTGTTGTTTTGGTTGCTGAGAAGAAACTTTTTATCTTGACGAATTCCCAATAGTTTATTTTTGCTTTTGTTTCTCTTGCCTCAGGACACATGTATAGAAAAGTGCTGCTATGGCCGATGTCAGAGAAATTACTGGCTGTCTCTCTTCTAGGATTTTCATGGCTTCAGGTCTCACATTTAGGTCTTTCATCCATTTTGAATTTATTTTTGTGTATGGTGTGTGTAAGTGGTCCAGTTTCTGTCTTTTGCATGTTGCTGTCCAGTTGTTCCAACACCAATTTGTTGAAGAGACTGTTTTTCCCCCACTGGATATTCTTTTCTACTTTGTCATAGACTAATTGACTGTATGATTGTGGGTTTAGTTCTGGGCTTTCTGTTCTGTTCCGTTGATGTATGTCTCTATTTTTGTGCCCATACTATACTATTCTGATTACTGTAGCTTTATAGAATGTCTTGAAATCTGGGATTGTGATACCTCCAGTTTTATTCTTCTTTTTCAAGACTGCTTTGGCTATTTGGGGTCTTTGGTGGTTCCATACAAATTTGGGGATTATTTGTTCTAGTTCTGTGAAAAATACTGTTGGTATTTTGATAGAGATTGAACTAAATCTGTACATTGCTTTGGGTAGTAGGCACATTTTAACAATTTTTCGAACAGTTTTGTTGTCTTGATTTCAGACAGTTTAGTCAACTCAGGAGGAGAAAGACATTGTTTTAGATCTGGTGTGCTGAATCCATCTGAATCATCCTTTTAAAATCATTTTTAAGTAGAGAGTGTCAGAGAGACTAGTCTTTGAGGCACTCTGCTCTGTGACAAGTGGCCAGGAGCAAAGCTACACGGAGATAGGCCTTACATGGGCTGTAAGGTGCCAGGTAGCCATGCTTCACAAGTCACTCAGAATGGGTGTTTTTGGAAGGAGGGGCATCTCTCTCCTTAGTCCCAGCTCTGTGTAATTCTCAGAAAACTTCCTCTAAAGGTTTGTGACCTGTATAGACTTCAGGCTTATATATCTATAAGATAATAAATCTGTGTCTGTTTTAGCTACTGAATTTCTGGCCATTTGTTACAGTAATGATAGAAAACCAACCCTTCTTTCATTCTCTCTCCCTTTTATCATCACTCCCATTTGCCTCTCTTCTGGCCTGGCAAACATCACTTAAGATTAACAATAATAATGGCGACTTTTAGCAAGTGCTTAAAAAGTGACTGGCATTATAATAAACATGTTACCTGCGTTATTATATCTCATTTTCACAATGGTACTTGAGGGTAGGTGCTTTTATTTTCCCCAGTTTATAGGTGACCAGTCTAAGGCTTGGAATGGGCAGTAGACCAAGGTCACATTGCAGTTAAATAAGTAACATGACCTACATATCACCTGGGAATGCCTTATCCCTGGGATCCCAGTGATAACGGCGGGAATGCTGGCAGTCTCTCAGCCTGTGAAAAGTTAAAGCCCATCCCAGGGATTTAGTCACGTACACATTAATTCTTTTTTGGTAGTTGAGGTGACACAGAAGAAGTTTGAGAAATGTGAGGGTTAACTTCTTTCTCCCAAAACTTGCTATCAAGATATTAATGAAAACAGTCTTGTCTCAAATTATGCCATAAGCACAAACATTTAATAAACAAACATTCATTAGAATGCTGGGCCAACACTGTTCATAAATCTGTAATTTAGCAAGTTCTAATATTTTGTCCTTTAGGTGCTCCAACCACACCTCGTACAAAAGGTTCACTTAAGCAGAATTGACTGTATTTCAGAGACCAGATTCTGTTACCTTTATAGGTGGCCCAGGCAACCATCAATCCTTCCAAACTAATGGTGGAACATTGAACCTCTTAGAGATGAAACTTGAATGCTGTGAAGTGTAATTTTATGGGTCAACTTGACTGGGCCGTGAGATGCCCAGATATTTGGCCAAATATTATTCTGGGTGTTTCTGTGAGGGTGTTTTCATATGAGATTAACATTTAAATGAACATAAATTGGTAGCTTAAGTGGAGAAGATTCCCTGCATTTTGTGGGTGGGCCTCATTCAGTCAGTTAAAGAACTGAATGGAAGAAAAAGTTTGACTCTCCCTTAAGTAAGAGAGAATTCTTCCTGCCTGACCACCTTTCAAGCTTAGACATCATTTTTTCCCTGCCTTTAGACTAGAAAGGAAACATTGGCTCTTCCTATGTTTTTATTCTGTCAGCCTTCAGGCCAGAACTACACTATGAGTTCTCATGGGTGTCCAGCTGCTGACTCACCTTGCAGATTTGGGGATTTGCCAACCTTCACAGTTGCATAGACCAATTCCTTATAATAAATAGATATAGAGAGAGAGAGAGAGGGAGGGGGGAATATCACACACACACACACACACACACGCACACGCACACCCTATTAGTTTTGTTTCTCCAGAGAATCCTGACTAATATAGATGCCTAAGGGTGCAGGGTATGATCCTCTTCAGAATCCTGTATCTTGTGCATTGTTTCAAAGTAATAAAGTACCACAAATTGGATGCCTTAAATCAACAGAAATTTATTTTCTCATAGTTCTGGAGACTAGAAGTTCAAAATCAAGATGTCAATAAGCCCATGCTGTCTGTGAGGCTCTGGGTGGAATCCTTCCTTGCCTCTTCTGGTGGTAGCCTTCAGTGCTTGGTTCCTTGGCTTACAGCTGTACAACTCCAGACTGTGCCTCTATCTTCACGTGGCAGCCCACCTGTGGAGGATTCTCTCTGCTCTTTTTAACAGACACCAGTCATTGTGACGATGACCCACCTTACTTCAGCATGACTTTATCTTAGCTAATTACATCTGCAGCAGCCCTATTTCCAAATAAGTTCACTTTCTGAGGTACTGGGGGTTAAGACCGCAACATGTCTTTTTAGAGGACACAATTCAACCAATAATACTTGTTCATGCACTATTTTAAATAATCTATGTATAATGAAGACCTTTTAATTTCACCAATGAAATCCATTTTCAAAAATTCATCATGCTAATTAAACCTTTAATTTCACCAAAGAAAATCCATTTTTGATGTGCTAATTACCAGTGTCATGCTAAGAGCCTCAGATGTCGATGAAGATATGGAGAGCTTTAAAAGGAACAAGCTAGATGACCACCAGTGTGATGCATTATTCGTCAATAGTCTGTCTTTAGAGTTGAAGTTTAAACTAGCTGGCATATATACATGTATATATATACATGTATATATATACATATATACATATATATACATATACATATGTATATATATATACACATATATATGTACATATGTATATATATACATATATACAATTTCATTTCTTTTCTTTTCTTTCTTTCTTTCTTTCTTTTTTTTTTTTTTTTTGAAGATTTTATTTCTTTATTTGACAGACACAGCGAGAGAGGGAACACAAGCAGGGGGAGTGGGAGGGGAGAAGCAGGCTCCCCGCTGAGCAGGGAGCCCTATGCAGGGCTCCATCCCAGGACCCTGGGATCATGACTTGAGCCGAAGGCAGCTGCTTAACGACTGAGCCACCCAGGCACCCTAGTATCACAGTTTCTATGCTGAAGAAGTTTAAAGTAAACCCACGTTCTAATGTGTTCTTTTTTGCCCTACATCAGCTCAGCTACACATATATTTCTCTATGAAGAAATTAACTCACAGAAAACATTTCTTGCATTTGGCCAACTTTAGGCTCACTCTTCCTCTTTTTACCCACTCTTTCTATTAGGAAAGAAAGATTCCTCTCCTTGCCCCCTCCTGTTGCTTTTAATATGCTCTTAAGGTCTCAATCTTTCTTCCCTAGAACTTCTCAAAGTGTATTCCTTTCAAACAAATCCATTGCACCTCCTAAGAAGAATTCTCCTGACTCAATTTGTTCTTTCTCTCCATGTGGTTATACTGGATCACTTATACTATTAAGCATGAAGAACGGTATGACTGTAAAAACAATTAGAGCACAGCATGCAACTGCTGATAAAAACTTGGGATATTTAGTTAAAACTAAATAGTTGGTCAACAACTATTAATTGGAGAACAACTACCCTGCTCAGTTTTAGAAAAGAGATAAAATTTAAATAAAATAATTGTGGGAAAGTTCTTGCTTTTTTATTTAAATAGGGTGGTCAGAAATGTGTATATTTGAAATAACTTTAGAATAGTTTCTAGCAGCATGTCAACAAATGGAATTTTAGGAAATTCTGATTATTGTTCTTCCATTGAGCAGATATGCCATTTTGAGTAAACCTCTGCTTCACTTGCTTCCTCTGATGTGGATAAACAATTCCCTCCTTAACTACTATGAGGATGTAGGTTCTATAACTATACCTGTATCTACCAGTATCTATATTTGTATCTGCATGAGAGAGACACACATATGCAAATAGACCCATTTTTGTAACCTATTTGCTTTTGCTCAAATTATTCCCACCTCATGGTTCCCATAACTTTTTTTTTTTTTTATTCCAAGTGAGCTTCTGTGTACCTACAATAACAACCAATATACAGTGGCCATTTGCCACTCAGGCAGAGCTTTCTGTATACCTTTCAAAATAGTCAGGTTTAGTCATTGGCCCTCCACTCAGGAACTTTGTACTTTGCAATCCAGTTGGTAGATCCATAAGAGTGGTACCCATCATTCATGTTGAGTATGGGAAGTTCGAGATGGTGGTGAAAAATCAGATGATGCTTCAGGTTTGCCTGTGATGAAGAGGCTTTGTGCTCGAAGTGTGATTCAAAGAATGTGCCTCTGCAATCTCTCTGTAGAGGTTGTTCTGCAACAGGAGAAGCAAATTCAAGTGCCATCAGGGTTTAAGGAGCTAGCACCTGAGAGAAGTGGACTCAATGGGGGCTGTGGTAAAGTTGGATATACATAATACTTCTAAAACAGCAATTGTCTCTCGCCTCCACCCAATTTTTGCCGATAGCTATAAAGGCCCAGAGTTGCCGCTTAGCCCAGTATTTTTAAGTGAAGCTAGAAATAGATGTATTTTTATGAAACTTACAGGTAATATATTATTGGTTCAGTTTCTTTGAAAAACAAAATCCATCTGTGATTTTGGTCCATTTGTTGTGGAAAAACACCAGGTTGCAATTGGTATCCTACACTGATAATTAAAAAACCAAACCTCCCTGACAATGCTCTATTCATCCTCTTTGCTTGGCAAAGAAATCTGTTAACAGTTTAACTTAGAATTTCCTAAATGTATTTGAACATAAAATCTGCTTCTTTGTTTAGGAGGCTGTATGAGGACATGCAATCTGTAATTTTTTTTTTTTTTTAAGCTGTTTGGGATAACATTTGAAGATACCCTGGAAACTGAGACCTTCTGTATGATCTTGGCCTCTGTGTTCCTGTGAAGTCCTTCCCTGACTAATTAAGACACAGCCTCAATCTATGTGAAACTCTGAGTTAGTGGTATCAGTAGCTTTTAGAATAGCATTCTTATTATTTTTTCTTAGTGGAGAGAAGAAACTAGCACCTCTTCATAACTTCCTCTCTTGAACTTGGAAGACCAGTGGCAGAGACTCAGGGTAGAAGGAATAGAAAGTGAGTACTTAAGAGGTACAGGCTTTCTTTTTAGAATGATAGAAATGTTCTGGCATTAGATAGTGCTGATGGTTGCACAGCCTAGTGAAAGTACTGGAAGTCATTGAGTTATGCACTTCAAAATGGATAAAATGGTGAATTTTGTAATGTGAATTTTACCTCAATTGAAAGAAAAAAGTCATCACCACAGGGCCAAGATGTTTATTTACCAATAGAGGGACATGCAGTATCAGATAAGGGTGCCATGTTTTCTTTTGTTTTCTGAAGAGATGGCTCCAATTTTCAAGCTCCTCTGATGTGATTCTTAACCTCCCTAATAAGCAACCTAAAATTTCCTTGATGTTATTTATTTATATATGAGTTAGGAGTTTATTTAAGTAATCATTACATCTACTATAGGGTTTGAAGTCACAACCCCAAGATCAAGAGTCTTGTGTTCTTCCAACTAAGCCAGCCAGGCACCCCTCCTTGCTGATATTTAAATACCTCTTATTTGTGTTTATATGCGCTACGACCAGAATTGTGAAAACTCTTCCTCCCTCAAATGCGCATATTGAAACTTCAACCGTGAATGTGACTATCATTGGAGATAGGGCTTTTAGAGGGTTAATTAAGATTAAAAGAGGTCATGAATGTTAGGTTCCTAATCCAATAGAATTTGTGACTTTATTAGAAAAGGAAGATCTCGCCTCCTCTCCCCCTCTCTCCCTTTCTCCCTCTCTGTGAGTGCACAGCAAGAAGGAAGCCACGTGCAAGCCAGGAAGAGGGCTCTCACCAGAACCAGACCATCCTGGCCGTCTCATCTCAGATTTTCAGCCTCCAAACTGTGAGGAAATAAATTTCTGTTGTTTAAGCCACCCAATGTATGACATTTTGCTATGGCAGCCCGCCATTCTCTTTCTAGCAACTCCTACTTTGAGTGTCCATAGAGAAGCCCACAAGAGAGCTCTGTATTTCGAGGCAATGGACTGCATCCGAAGTTGGCTGGGAGTGGCTATGTATCCCCGTAGTGCCTTTCAGCATTAGCTTTTATGCATTGTTGAACAGAATTTATGGTTTAGGCTGCACCCCATGTATTCACAATCTCTTCTAAAAGATGATCAGAGCTGCACATAGAGTAATCGGGGAGTAAATCTAGGGAATGATGGGTGGCCTAAGTGCGTTTTGTATTTTCAGTGCTTTGTATCCATGTAGTCTCTATGGAATTTCTATGCAATTAAGTCTGCTTCATCAATAACAATTGGGACCATAGAGGGAGACAGGAACTCTGATAACAAAATAGCCACTGTTTTGCAAGACCAGTATTGGCCAAGCTGTAACTGTTCACTGCTTCCAAGTCTCTTCCTTATCATTTCAATCTGTCCTGGTGGCAACATAGCACTATGTAGCCTGTGTCACGGGCAGCTGCTTGCAACACTGGGCGAAGTTGATTCCCTCACTAAGACATGGTCCAGCTCCCAGTGTTACATGCTGCCATCCACATACCAGGGTCAAATCTAATATTGCTCATTCCCTGGTGACTTTAGCAGTTGAAGAGCTACAACCCTACTATGAATTTTCAGTGCTAAAGAACACAGATTACAGCAAGAACATGTTTATTCAGCCAGTTTTCCAGATGGGTGAGCCAACAACAGGAGGATTGCCAAACATTCACCATGACCACATTCTTTTGTAGGGTAAATTGTGCCTTCGGTACATATTAAAAGTTTTTTCCAAATCTGTATGTTGCTAAAGACTTTTAATTGTTCCTATTGCATCAACCTCTCTAGATCCTAGAGTTGCTTCTCCTATCCTGGAGTGTGAAGAAGAGAACACTTGAGCATTGAGAAAACTCCAGTGGTCCTTCACACCCCTGGGATGGGAAGATGTTCTCTATCCCTTCACAGTGAAGCAGGTACCTACGCTGGCCTGTCTTTAAAACTGTTCCCCTTGAAGATATAATAATAATAATTGACTTTTAAAGTTCTGCCTAAAGTGTCACTTTACCAGCTTCCCTTTTGAACATTTAAGATAACTAAGTGAAATTACTCATTCCTTGCCCAGACTAGACTTTCTAAAGTGTAAGATTTATATATACTGTGATATACACTGAAGGAGCTCCTATTCAGTAATACTATATGATTAAATAAAATGGATAACCTCCTTTTAAATTTGGTTTTTAATTTAAATTTTGGTAGATATTATCTTCTCATGGTTCTAATATCAAACAATGTGAAAGGGTACACCTTGAACATTTTTGTTCTCATTACTTTCTTTCCCCAGTAACCCATGTCTACCCTTTGAGACAACCATCTGGACTTATTTCTTTATGTCCTAGAGCAGTGTTTCTCAAACTTTTTTCATCATCAATCCACTAAGGAGCCTTTGAAGACATTTTCTTTCCTGATTATCTCTCCCTCACCCAAATTTTAATATGCAGATATATTTTATATCTGTTTTTGTACTATATAACGATACTTTATATATAAAAGGATTAAGATTCCCCCCACCTAAGAACTAATTTTTGCCCCCTTGGGGGTGATACCATTCCACTGAGAATGCATGTTCTAGGTGTGTTTTATGCATATACATATATGCATATGCATATATACATAAATACAAATGCATTTTATTTTCCTCCTCTTACACAAATGGTAACACACTATCCAAACTTTTCTAATCTTTACTTTTTTAACCCAATAATATCTCATGGTAATATTTCCATAACATTGTACTAGAAGTATCCCCATTGTTTTTTAATGGGTACATAGTATTTTATTTTATAAATTTAAATAAATTTATTTAACCAGTATCCCAGTGATAGATGTTTAGGTTATATCCAATCTTTTCTGCTTATAAAACATGTTACAACGAATAGATGGTTCATGTCAAATATTGATGTCTGTGGTAGACTAAAGCTGCCATGATTCCTCTGACAATCCTCAAAGTTGTGATCTACATCCCATACTATTGAATCTTGGTGAACACCATGACTGCTTGACCAATAGAATATAGTAGATATGATGTGCCATTTTCTAAGCTCAGACCTTCATATATCTTAGCATGTTTGCTGTTGGAACAGGTTGCCTTGGTGTGAGGAAGCCCAAACAGTCCTCATGGCGTGGTCCATATGGAGAACAAGTGAGGATTCCAGGTGACAGTCCCAACTGAGTTTCCAGCTGAAAGCTAGCACCAGCTTGCAGGCCATGTGTAGAAACCATCTTGGATAGGAATAACAGATCATTGGAATAAGGTCTTTATCTTATTTAACAGCTCCTCACCAGTTGAAGTTAATTATGATTGAGTCTTGAAATATTCCTTCCCTCAATTCAGTGGGACTGCATTCTCAAAGTTTCTCACTTCTCTACCACTTCTCAGACTCATTGTCTCATCCTCTTAGCCTCAAACTTTAGATGTTAGTTTCTTAAGGCTTAGTCCTAGACCTTTCTTTTTTTTCTTACTAATAATGTCTCTAAGCAAACTCATCTATGCCCAAGGCTTCAACCATCTGGGAAGAGATAATTTCCAAATGTACACTTTAAGCACAGACCTCTTTTCTGACTTCCAAACCTGGGTATCCAACCATCCAGCTTCCTACTTTAGCCTTTCTACTTGAATGTTTTATGGGTATGTCACATTCAGCACATAAAAAACTGAACTCAATCTTTTTTTCTTCTATTGCAGTTTACCTCGGTGAATGGCACTACCACCAAAGAGAGACCAGGAGATCATTCTCTCTCATTCACTTCTACATCTAACCAATCACCAAATCACCTTGATTTTAACTCTTAGTCTTTCTTATGTTTTTCAACCTTATCTATTTCTACTACCATCATTCTGTACCAAACCACCACCATTTTGACCTGGATACTACGACAGCTTTTTAACTGCTCTGCTGGGGTCCATTCTTGCCTCTCTTGACTCTATTTCTACCCAGAAGCCAATGCAATCTTTTATAATTGCAAATGAAATCATATCATCCCCCGAATAAAAACTTTCAAGGGCTATGCTCTTAGAATCTATATCAAGATATATAGTCTGTTTTCTAATGCCCCACGTAATCAGCTTCCTGATTACCTAATCAAGCCCACTCTGGTTTCACCTTTCTTTTTGTTGGATGAGATGAATTATACTGGTGGTCTCTTGATTTTTACTTTTTTGTTTACTTGTCGTGATTATAAACAAATAATTATGCAATGGGTAGTTTTATATCTGTCTCCTTTATTAGGCTGTAAGCCCTGTCTCTCAAGTTAAACTAGAGTCTAAGAAAACCTAATGAAAAGCATTTCAGGTTGTACTCTGTAGCAATATAGCAGCTGCTGTGTTCTCATAGGTCTGAAATCTAATCATGAAATGACATTTATGTTTGTGATGGCTCTTTCTGTTATCAAATACAATACAATATAATAACTGATAAGAGGGAGATCTGTAGAAAATACCATGGGCACAGAAAAGAATGGAGCCTAACTAGCCCTGGGGAAATCAAAGACTTGACTGAGATGATGTTTGCCTTGAGAATTCTAGGTATGTGGCATTAGTTTCTCCTTGTGATTAGCACTCCCTTCATTCCTCCTTGTGTATCAAATAGCCCCCAGAGGCACTGCCACATCTCAGACATCCCATGCATTAGCCTGGGGGCGAAGACCTTTGCGGCCACCGTTGAGCCCATGCAGAAGTCAGAGAGGGAACATTACACATTTGGCTATTCCAAAAGCAGAACCCAAAGCCACAACCATGGCCGTTGCCACAGGAGCACTTCCTAATCTCTGTACTTGAAGCCTTGCAATCTTCAGGTGCCTTTGACATTTCCCACTCTCTGAGCAGTTCCCTTCTAAATGCAATTTAGATAGACTGTGGTTTTCTCCATTATTCCTTTCTCGTCTGTTTTCTTCAGGGATTCCTCATCATTTCGTGTTTTTTCTTTTTTTTTTTCAGGATTTTAAGATTCTTTCTGTCACTTTTAGGGATTTAGGGCAGAAGTGTGTTCTCGGAGCACCATCTCAATCCAATATCTGGAGCATTCATTGTTGACATTTTTTATACGCAGTGAACCATAAAATTATGCATAAGCATGTTACAAATGTTTCTCAAGTGTTTCGGAAAGGTTTTTTCTTTAATTCCTTACGTTGGTATAATGCTTCTGAATACATAAAGGCCTTTCATTTGAATTATCCTATTCCTTCCTAACACAACAATTTTTCACTTTGCTTTTTTAAAATGATGTCTCTTGTATGTTGGACGATGAATAAGAACTACAGTTTAAAATAAAGAATATCAACCTTATTGGATATTGCCCTGGAAAATAGGCAAAATGGTTTTTCTTTGATATACAGATTGGAAGCTGAATTTAGGACAGATTGAAGGAGGGAGAGGCTGGAATCTGTGAGGCAAGCTAGGAGATTTATGCAGTAAGCTAAGCACTATCTGATGAGACCCAGGATTAACGTGCAAATAGAATGGACAAGAAGATATAAATGAAAGAAATATTTCAAGGAAACACATGATAGGTCCCAGTGAAAAGTTAGATATAAGTGATGAGAAGAGGCAGTCAAAGGGGAGACCAAGGTTTTCAGCAGAGTCTGAAGAAGACAGTGGCGTCATTTGGGGAGACAGAGCACTCAAAGGGAGTGTTTCCTACTTCCCAAGTGCACACACACTCAAACTGGTGCCTTGAAATAGTTGCTTTACGCCTTGAATTTAGTGTAAGGTGATTTCATCTTCGACCTCATCCAAGAAAGTTTATTCCTGGAAGTCCTAGAAGGATTTCATTACAACATCGTTTTTCACTTACAACATGATTATGCAACTTGCATGTAATAGAGTCAACAGTAAGGCTCCCGAGTATTGGCCCACCCTGTAAATTAGTCCAAAGACCTGAAATATGAAAGAAATTTTGGTGAGCCAATAGAGCCAAATTGATGAGGAGTAAGAATACTAATAAAAATGTTCAACATGATCCTGAATTAGCTTAGGTTTATGTTCACTGCCCCCAAGAAACATTACCAGGCACTGTTAGTAGTCGGATGACCTGATTAAAAAATACTGGGCAGATAAAGTTGCCTGTGGGATGGTAGATATTTTTGGACTTCTCAGCAAGATTCCTGGAACCATTCTGTTTTCAGCATGGCCGGGCTTGACCTCCTCTTGCAGTCCTTGGAAAAATAAATACCAACAGGTACGGTAGGGTGGGAGACGGGTGAGCCAGCAGGGGAAAAGGCTGTGCCTGGCTCCGGATCCCTAGCAGATCTGTGAGCCCATTAGCATTGCCCTTTTAAGCCCTGTCCTCCTAGCTTCATTCCCCTGGCCTCTAAGGAGCTCCAGTTTCCTAATTTATACTAAACAGCAAGAGGAGACGCTGTGGGACACAGCTGCCTGGCATATTCTCATCTCTGACTCAAATATGCCTTTTTTTCCCTTGGCAAAAATTTTCATTCTGAAAGCAATTTCTCCTGTCTAAACTTGTTATCAAAAAAAAAATAAATAAATAAATAAAAATAAACTTGTTATCATTTCCCTTTCTATGGATAGATCTTAATCTGCACCATTGAAATTGTGCCCAAGATTTTCTTTGGCTAGCCAGGACTAGTGTCACCTAGTCCTATGGAGTCCCTTGTTTTTGGTATCTAATAGCTAAAGACTAAAATTTTTGCTCAAAATGACTCCTTTTTAGATAAGGGATTTTGGGGGGGTGAGAGAGAAGGGAGCATGCCATGTAAGCTGTAATTCGAAGTATTCGAAATGATCTCTTCAACCACCTTTATTCGGCCCCAAGAATTCACATTCTGCATCAGCTCATCTTATCAGAGGCATGCGGGCAACAGAATTGACTCCCCAGAGCTCCAGAGTAGGAGGTAGAACTTAGTTTTTTCCTGACTTGACCATTTATTTTTCAAGACTAGTTCTTTGGCTGGTCCACATGTGGCCTTTTACTTAGTTGAAGGTTTCTCAGTGGGAAATGAGAATGAAGCTGAGGGTGTTTGTGTGAATCATTGTGACATAAAAGGCTTCTGTGTACTCTTGGTGGTGTTGGATGCTCTAGAAATATCGTAAGTGTAAATACAAGGGTTTGTGAGGCATTTTGCCGTAATGGTGGGGGAAACTGTCTACGTGACCAGATTGAATTCTAATCTTCTAATTGCCTTTGGTCTTGGCTAAGTTATTTAGTGTCGTTGAGATTCATTTTCCTCATGTATAAAATGAATGATGCAGAATGTAGGATTTCCAAAACCCCTATTAGCTCCCAAAGTCTTATGAACTTTGCTAAAGTTTTTTATCTAGAGCCCCTTCATGAGTGTTACCCTGTTCGTTGCAGACAAAAACTGGACTAGGTGCTCGGAGGACATATAGAATGAGACTAGATCAGGCAATCTGGACTTGTTTGGAAAGACCTGGGCTGCAGAAAACCCAGATTGTGTAGGTAGAGAGAGGTAAAAAGGAATAAAATCGAGAGGAACATCACTCTGCAGGGAGGGGTGGAGGGTGAGGTAGTACAGAAACAAGGACTGTGGTGGACCTCTAGGTTAATGAATCTCAAGCTTTAGCATGATCAGAATCACCTGGAAGGCCTATCAAAACACAGCTTCCTGGCCCCACCTCCAGTTTCCCATTGACTAGGTCTGGTATAATGCCTGAAAATGTGATTTCAAACAAATTTTCAGTGAGGCTAATGCTGTTGTTTCTGGGGACCTCTCTTGAGAGCTATTTCTCTAAGTTTTCTCATTTTTAGGTGTTGTAGCCTGAAAAGTGAGTGTTTTAAAATGCTCCAAAGTAGATTGACATAGTAGAGGATCACATGGGTCATTTTTCTCATGTCCTTCGCAGTTGATTCCAGGCTTGGTATTGGAAGGGGCTGCATTTGGGGCTGTGGTTGTGGTCACTTCCTGTTGCTTTTTGGTGCCACAGGAAGGTGGGCAGCTACTCATGTCCTCTCTGCTGCCTTCCAGAGGACAGTGAAAAACAGCACATGCATTCCTTTGTTTTTCCATTCAACACGTATTTTGTTGAGTTCTTACTATGTTCCACTCACTGTTCTAGAAGCTGGGGATCCCATGATGAACAGGATAGTCAAAAATCCATCTATTCATGGAGTTTATATTTCCAAGTGTAGTGAAGAGAGCTCAAGTCAAGGAATTCCTTTTGTCCCAAGAAAGACAGCTTGGTGATCAGATATTTTTATTGCTTCTCTGCCCTACACCCAGGACCCTAACACACAGTTGAGGCTAGTAGAATAGCAAATGATCCGCACATTTAAGAGACTTAAGGCTTATTGAGTTGGTAAGATCAAATCATAGGAAGTTCCTAGAGTTTGATTCAGGGAGTACTGAGTATATGCTTAATTTTTCCCAACTGCTAAATTATGTGATGCTAATTTTAAAGTCAAAGTTCAGAGAGGAAGAGCCATAATGCACGTCAGAGAACTGTCCATTGTGCTATCAACGGAGATTCTGCTCTCTCTGTAATGTTGGCTACTTGGGCTAATGGCAAAGCCAGTACCATGCAGCTTTGCACTCAGTGGCCTCCGTTCCTGGCCAAGTTCCTGTCCAGAGAAACTTCTGGATATAGTGACCTCTATGACCCACCATGTGGGGATGATGCATCTAAAGACTCCCAAGCTTGCTCTTGGCAATCCCAACCCTGCTTTCCATGAAAATGTGCAGGCCAGCTCCCATTTGGAAATCCAACATGTGCTCTTTGAATTCTGCGGGAATTTCCCATTACATCTGTGTTTTATCATCATGCAGTAATATTCAACTAGTATGTTTCTATAAATAGACAAATTTGAAGTAAAATGACAAAGACTACACTGAAACCTACAGAAACAAAAGTAACAAAATTAAGAAATATCAAAGTTGGTATCAAACTTATAAAAACAATCTAGCACACAGTAGACAAGAGCTGTATGTTGAAAGTATGAATAGTCAACAGTCAACCAATCCATATACCATATCAAGCTCCCTTTTTCTTTTCTTTTCTTTTCTTTTCTTTCTCTCTCTCTCTCTCTCTTTCTTTCCAGAGGGACAAAAAAATTGGGGGTTGCAAAACAAGATACTTGGGGACTATTGTAGCTCTGTGTGACAGTAACACTCTGGGCATCATTGCATTTTTTTCTGTAAAGATTTGGTTAAAAAAAATAACTATGTTCATATTTTATATCCCCTTGAAAACAGGGACAATACTGCTAGATTCCATAGACCTCTGGAGGGATCATTTTTGTTGACAGGCAGCATCCTAAGTGGAAACATCCCAGATCTTCCACCTTGCTTCCTCCTCCCTCCACTACCTGTAGGCAGGTGGACTGGCCTACAACTAGAGAGAGAGAGAGAGGGAAAAGACAGAGAGACACTTCTCCAGCTGGTGCCCAGAGAATTAGCCAAACTGGTCCAGCTATCATCTGTTCTCATTCAGGTCTTCAAAACATGTGGTAGATGAAACAAGACTTTTTTTTTTTTTTTTTTTATCTTTAAAAACATCTTTACAGCTGCAAATAGTTTCTTTCACCTTTCTTCTCCCCTCCAAGCTGTCTCTGGTGTTCGTTTTAGCCTGAGTTTACCTGCATAAAAGCACCACTGGGGAGGAGTACGATTTATCCTCATCCTGTACCCCTGGAGATGGATGGCCTTGCATGTGGGGTCAGGGTGGCCTGTGTCCAAGGTGTTTCGCTTCTGCAATATTAATGAAATCAGCCTCCTCCAAGAATGTCCTCAAATCCCCTGAAGGTTCTTAGATGTTGCAGTTTGCATTTAGCTATTTACATTAGCAAAAACTGTTGTACACACAGGCCTGTCAGTCAGGGCCTGGCTGGCTTCACTTCAGAGAAGGAATCAGAAGTGTGAGTTAAATGAGCCCAGCAGGCATTTAACCTCTGGGTCTGGAAAAATCCTGACTCATGGAGTGATTTGGGAGGTGGGAAGGCAGCCCCATTTGGTGAAGAAGCTTGAGGCATCCCAAACCGAGGCTAGTACAAATGATGATAGTCCCAGCTACTGTGGGCTGGTTACTATGTGCCAGCAACTGTGCTCATAATCCTCAAAGACATTTGTCATGTTAGATAGGTTTTATTGCTAATTTGCATCCATGGAAACTGAGGTGCAGAGAAATGATCTTGACCAAGGTCCCAGCACGCTAAGTGGTTGCACAGGGGTGGATGCATGCTGTCTGTCTTCTGATTGTGTGCTTTTAACCATAATCCCATATGGCGCCGTGAAAATGTATGCCCTGTAGGTATGTAATTTGGTAAAGATACTTTCCAAAGCAAGTTAGTAGTACATGTTAAAGCAAACACTCATGAGCTAATTCAGCAATTCCACTTACTAATGTCCGTCTTAGAGAAATGTACTCACTCATTCACCATGAGGCATTGGTTGTACCAGTTTTTGCTTGTGTTGGTGAAAAAAAAGGCAGTGACCTAGATAACCATCAGTAAGGGTATGGATGAATAAACAACAGTTCTCATACTGTGGAATGACACCTAGCTATTAAAAAAGAAGGTGTCAAGGTGAGTGGGGGGTTGGGGTAAGGGTGATGGGCATTAAGGAGGGCACTTGTAATGAGCACTGGGTGTTGAATGCAACTGAAGAATCACTAAATTCTACCTCTGAAACTAATAATACACTATGTGTTAATTAAATTGAATTTAAATAAAAATTTTATAAAAGAATGAGGCATATTCTGGAGAGATCTTTAAGACCTATGTGATACAGTTGCAGAATGAAACAAGTGGTATGATACAATTTATGTAAAACAAAAACAAAAACAATACTGCCTATTTTCTCTGCATCTATTTGGGTGTGAAAAGTTCTGGAAGGTTGCAAGTATAGTGCTTAGTTCTGGGAAGGTGTGGAAGGGAAGATCATGGAGATGATAATCAGGAGGATTCTGGCCTTATCCGTAAAGAGGGTTTTTTTCTCCAAGTTTTCTTATTTTTTTAAAAAAACGATTTTGTTTGTTTATTTGACAGTGAGAGAGCGTAAGCAAAGGGAAAGGCACAAGCAGGCTCCTCACTGAGCAGGGAGCCCAATGTTGGGGCTTGATCCCCAGACTCTGGGATCATGACCTGAGCTGAAGGCATACACTTAGCTGACTGAGCCACCCAGGTGCTCCCTGTTATTCATTTTTATTTTTCTGTTTTCATGTTTTACTTATATGATAAAAAATAGAAATCGATGGATAGATATATGAATTAATGATTAGAAGTATTTTTAATGTAGTATCCCAGCTCAGGAGAAATCCCTAGTAGGGATTTGGAACCAAACCCCTAGTAGGGATTTGGAATCAAAAGATGATGGGGTTGGAAGGGACCCTAGAGATTTTCCAGTCTTAACCCACACGGTTCACCAGCGAAGCAAGTGAAGCTCAGGGAGGTTATGTAGCGTGAATATGGTCCCCCAGAGAGTGCTCATCACAGAGAGCTTGGGATGCAAGCCTCTGACTCACAGGAAGTGCTTATGCTACTCACTGTGAGCTCATTAACTGGTGCTCCATTGGCAGGTGACCCTGCAAGGTGCCGCCCAGCAGAGTGGAAGGGGGGTTGGTCCTGTGCTCCATGAACTTGGTGTATGTGCTCCAAAAGCCCTGAGCAGCAAAAGCTGCTGAGCCCCTCAGATGAACCGCCTTTGGTAAGATTTTTCCCAGACTTTAGGACAATTCTTCCACATGCATATTCATCATGGAGATTGTTTCTATATTTGAAACTATTTTTTTGTTTGTTTTGGGTGGCTGTGTGGCTTGGATTTTTGTTTTTAATTCTTCTTTGAGAATAAAGAGAAGGAAAAATCCTACATTGCTTTCAGCTTATGCAGCCTCCCCAGAGGTGTGAGATATAAACACAGTCTGTTTCCTGTATGGTTTTCCCAAGGGCACTGAAAATGTGATGATATTTAATTGGCTGTTCCATGTCTTCAGTGCCTCGGTAAAATAGCAGACACAATCACAAAATGAGAAAGAGCATCTGTGGCTGAATCATGGAGAACATGAGCAGCTCAGGAGAAAAGAGCAGCTTCCATGCAGTTCAGACCTCAGACGCTCAGAAAGGAAATATTTATGAAGCTATAGTCACCTTAAAAAAAAAATCAATATTTGAGAAGCCCAAATTGGGAGGGGCCACTCTTTGTTGGCCGTGTATATGCTCTGCTCTCCACAAGGTATAGTCCAGGCCTAGGTACCTTGACATGTTTTTAAGGAAAAAACAAACAAACAAACAAAAAAGTTTGTTATTGTTTTCTAGGGAAGGAATAGTAATAGTAACTAATAGTGCTTATTTCTGTTAAAGACCTCTTCTAAAACAGATAGATAGATTTTATTTTTTAGGACAGTTTTAGGTATACAGAGAGTGTGAGCAGAAATTAAAGAGGTGTCTCACATTCCCCTATCACTAACATCTTGCCTTCGGTTGGTACATTATAATTGATGAACAAGAACTGATCCGTTATTATTAACTAAAGGCCACAGTTTATATTGGGGTTCACTCTTTGTGTTGTACTTTCTGTGGGTTTTGAGAACTGTATAATGACGCATATCTACTGTCACAGTATCCTAAAGTACCGTTGCACTGCCTTAAAAATCCCTGAGGGATCTAGGCACAGAGAGGTTTAGTGATTTACTCAGGGTCACACAGTGACTAAAAAGGTGGAACCAATATTTGAAGTTTGGTGATCTGAGTCCAAAGCTCATGTTCTTGGTGTCTGGTTATAATGTCTTCATGTCCTGCTTGTGCACTGTAGAAACAATCGTACTTACTGCATCAAAGAACATGGTATTTTTTTTATTGTAGAACATAGTATTTTAAAGAAGAATTTCCTGGGGCGTCTGGGTGGCTCAGTCAGTTAAGCGTCTGACTCTTGATTTGGGCTCAGGTCATGATCTCGTGGTCGTGAGACTGAGCCCCAAGTTGGGCTCCATGCTGGGTGTGGAGCCTGCCTGAGATTCTCTCTCTCCCTCTCCCCCTGCCTCCCCAACCCCTGCTCACACGTGCTCTCTCCCTCTCTCTCTAAAAGAAAAGAAAGAAGAACCTCCTAATTTACTAGTAAAGTAAGTATGCCCCCCCCCCCAATGGAAAGGGCTTTCTCAAGGTCCCAAATTGAGTGGTAGGCTAGAACTAGAACCCAGGACCCAGACTTTATAGCTTCAAGAGCATGCTATGCTCATAATAGGCACTTCGTTAATATCTCTTTATTTGAATTGAAGTACATTCAGATTCCCAAGGGAAGTGATGACAAGCCAGGATGACTCTAAGTCTGAGAAATTCTAAGATGCTACCTACACATGTCCAGCCTTCGAGGACATGCCAGTATTCAGAACCACTCCCCTGGTCAGAGTACCGTGAGGAAAGCCTGAGGGTAGCAGGAGGCCTGAGGAGCTGAAGGGCAGCAGCATAACCGGATGATAAAGTGGCCTTGGGGGCTTTGGCTTGGCAGCAAGAGATACAGGAAAAGAGATTATACATGAGAAGGTAGAGAAATTATACAACATCACTCCCTCCTTCACCTTCCAGCCACCACTTGGAGAAGAAAACTGACTGTTGACAGCCCATCCCCCAGGTGGTCTCTGGAGCTCCTGTCTCCTGACTGAAAGCTCATTAGCTATTGCCCGAGTTCTCTGGAGGAAGAAATCCTTAGAAAAAGGATTCGTGTCTTGCAGGACGTTAAGTCTTTATCACAAATACTCAATGTGGGGGAAAAAGGCTAAAAAGATGGGTCTGAAGTCTCTGACATATTTTTGTAGGCAGATATGGTGACTCGTCTGACCTGCTAGCATGGCTATAACTTTTTTTTCTTAAGTCCGAGCTGAAGTAATCAAAGAGGTTTCCTTTCTAAGCCATAGACATTAGAGTAAAAGTAGTAAGCAATAGTATTTGTCAATTGATTACTATCAGGGAAGGAAAGCCAGAAATGGGAAGGAAGTGGGAATGATAAATTCTCCAGCTCTCCACTAGCTTATAGACGATGTGAGAAAATGGCCAGAAAACAACTAGAGAACAAGCAGGTGCAGCAGAGTTAGGACGACAGCAGTGCAGAGAGAAGAACATTCTGTTGCGGGGCCCTAGAGCATCTGCAGAGGCTTCATGGAGCTTGACCACAAGGTAAAGGATGAGCAGGATTTAAGCAAGTGGCTGAAACGATGCCTGGCACATGGAACATTATCCATACATATCTGTTGAACAAAAAAAAGGAAGGAAACGACATCTCTGATGGGTACAACAGTAAGAGCACGGTCAGCCTGAAGGAGGCTGAAAAAAAGTGAACTTAGATGTGATAGATAGAGTAGCACTAGACTGTAGTGACCCTGAGGAGAAATGACATTTAATGGCAACTTCCACATGCCAGACACTGTAACCGAACCAACGTTTGCTCCTTGGTGAGCCAGAAACTGCACCAGGTTGAGTTGTCCCACAAAGAAAACTTTTATTTGCAGCAAACAGGGAGATCGCGGAGAATGGCTTCCAAAGCCATGACTTCCCAAGAGGGATTGAGTGGGTTCCTTTGGTTTAGGGTTAGGATGAATAGATAGGGAGGCCTTGTCATCCTATGTAGAGGCGGGCATAAGGTCACACATGCGCCTTAAGGAACCATGCCGTACATACAATGTCTGTTTGGTAGATGAGGCTGAGGCTTCTGCTTGGGCAGAGACTTTAGCCTTCTGATGAGGTGAAGGAAACAGTAGGTGATTCCGTAGGTCACTCTATGGTCCATCTGCACAGACCCGAGTGGGACTTAGGTCTGGGTGGTCTGGGCCTCGGGGAGTTTGTCAGGGCAGTCACCATCTCCTGGGGGGTGGTTTCGGGTTTCATTTGCTTGAGTTAAGAGGAAAGCCAGAAAGAAGATGTTAGGGGAAAATGTACAAGCAGTGGGCAGTAAAGGCCAGGTCTTGGGCCAACATCACAAGAAGGATCGCTTACCCACTTGAGTCTCAACAGTCTCCAGATACAGATTCTTAGCATCTCTATTTTATACATGTGACTATTTAAGCTTTGAGTGGTAAATAAATATGCTTAAGGTCACACACCCAGTGATCAACAGATTAGTGATTCACACCCTATTACTCTAAAGCTCCTATTCTTTCTCTTGCATTACGCTCTTTTTCAGGGCACAGGTTTGGGAAAAGTGTGATAAAGCCTAGACAACCTCTATCCTCAGTTCATGAGGAAGGAAAGGGAAAAACAGTGATTTAGGAAATTGTTCACAATGTTACCTATTCAGGACACGGTAGTAAAGGATGAGAATGGAAGTTGGGGGCCTGGCGAAAAAGACCACATTGAATAGTGGCAGCCATGGTAAGAAGAACACACATAAAAGTTATTTGAGACAGACCAATGCAACAAGGTTTAGGGACAGGTTAGAGAGAAAGGATGAAGGAGAGGAGAAGCTCGAGTTAATCATAAGATTTGAGGGCTTACAGAATAGGAAAAAAAAAAAAAAGTGATACTGCTTTGGGAAGAAATGACTGGCCTGGGAAATAGAATCATGTGGGTGAGGGGACATGTTGATTTGCAAATGATATCTGGAGACATAAATGGAAATATGCTGCAGGCTTCTGAAGATATTAGTCTAGCCAAAGATCAGGCTAAAATATAAAATTGGAAGTCTTTTGCACTGAATAAAATCATGAGTCCCTCGGTGGAGAAGTGTAGAACAGAGCCTTAAATCCTACCCACAATAGCAGGGAGAAAGACAAAGAGAATCCAGGAAAGCGACTACACAGGAAGTAGTCAGAGAAGTGGCAGGAGGACAGAGATGACAGATTAGATAAATAGACAAGGACCTGTCATGAAGAAGAGGCAGTAAACAGTTTATAGAAGAAATGACTAGCTCCCAACACTGTCAGATGACATAGAGACCATTTTATTAGTTAGGTTGAGATTCTGTAACCGACAGATCAGAATGGCACCATTAAATGGTTCAGGGCTGGTCTGGCGGTTCCAGTCATCAGAGTCCCAGGCTCTGTTTGTTTCATCGATCTGCCCCCTAACACTGGGTGCAGTGGACTGAATGTTTGCATCCCTCCCCTCCCCCAAAAGTGATAGGTTGAAATCCTAACTCGCAATATGATGGTATTAGGAGGTGGAGCCTTTGGGAGGTGATAAGGTGATAGATAATTTGGGATTAGAGCCCCTTATTAAGGGGACCCCAGAAGCTCTTTTGCCCCCTTTCCACTGTGGGAGGCTACAACAAGAAGACCATGGTCTGCAACCTGAAGAGGGCTCTCACCCGAAGCCGATGGTGCTAGCGCCCTGATCCCAGACTCCCAGGCTCCAGAACTATGAGAGATACATTTCTGTTGTTTATAAGCCACCTAGTCTGCGGTATTTTGTTAGAGCAGCCTGAACTAAGACACTGGGTTTCCTTCTCACAGTCTAAGTGAGTTCCTGCACTTCCTGCCCTCACATCTGTATTCAAGCCCGCAGGACGGAGTAAAGGGGGAATGGGAAAGGCCTGCCTTAGAAGCTACGCATCAGTTTAGAGTTCGTGGCCACACCCGGCCACCAGGGCATCTGGGAAAGGCAAATCTGCAGCTGGGCAGCCATGGGCCCGACTGAATTTTAATTACTTACTGTATAAAAGGGGAAGAAGCACAGGTATTAGGGGACCACCAGCAGTCTTCACCATGAATGGGAAAGGATAATAATAATTCAGAAAAGACCCTTGGATTTGACAAGCTGTTGGCTACTACAAAAGCCTATTTAACTGTTCTTTCAGCCTTCAGCCTTGCCGTCTTCCAATCCACTGTCCATGGTGCAATTGGAAGTAATTTTCTCAAGTGTCACTCCTCTGCTCAAACACTCCACTCTCTCCTCTGTACTTTCAGGAGAAAGTGCAAACCTCTTAACATAGCTAGGCTCTCATGATTAGATCCTTACCTACCTGTGAAGATTCACCTCTCCCTACTCCCCTCCCTCCCACAGCCCATTGCCATCCATATTCCTCCCTCAGTTTCTAGCTTTGACAGGAATGCATTGTTAATCTCCTGTCCCTCTGAGATGTGAGTCTCCCATTTCCTCTTCGTGGTATACTGTTCCCCATTTTGCTTGGATTCCTCCTATCTTCCTTCAGACTAAATACCATGTCCACCAGGGTGCTGTCATTGACTTCCCAGGACAGACTTCTGTGTCCTAGCTATATGTTCCAAAGCATCCTGCAGGTCACACATACCACTGATTCAAATCTGCTTGGGAATGCTTGGCTTCTCTGTGTTAGCCACTAAGCCATCAGCAACTTGAGGAAAAAAGCAACCCTTTCTCCAAATTTGTGCACACACAGGCCGGTGCACAGCCTGGTAGAGAGTAGGAAATCTAGAAGTATTGGCTGCATGAGCGAAATGCCTAACTCTGATAAGTGAAAGACTCCGAAGCTATTATTTACTGAAGCAAGCGCACACACTTTGAATTTCCTGCCCACTTACTGCTGTTTCTTAGGCTCAGTCCCCTCTGCTACATAATGAAGAACTTGTTAATATGCTGACAAATGGCAAAGAAAATGAATTACTTTGACAAGGAACATTAGAGTGCAGCATTCATATTATAACCTGAAACGTTATTGGATGTCATGATTCCATGTCTTTGAGTTAGTTGGATTGTTTTTGGCAATCCCCATTTCAAGGGAGGGGAAATTGCCTATTGTAAAGGCTGCATCCACAACCCACTATTTAGCAGAGCTGTGAGAGCTTATTTGCTTATTACCATGGCAACCACCAGCCCAACATGGCACATTAGTATACTTGTCTAGACAGCACCAAATTTATCAGCACTTCCTCTTTTGTATGCCTGATTTTAAACAGGCAGGTGTGGATCCAAGGTGCAACCTGGAGAGAAAAGATTTTTCTCTCCATGTGGGCAAATGAGAGTGTCGAAAGTATCCTGGGAGCACCTAAATGGCTAGCACTGAAATCTGCACTAATTTGAAAGCTCTCACGTTAATCTGTGTTTTTCTTTTTTAATAAAACCGTACTAGAAATAAAGAACTAGAAATACATCCATATGGCCTGCCAACTGAATCTAAAAATAGTTTATGTGAAACAAAGAGCTCGCTGACTTTTAAATTTATGGCAAACTGAGAATTTAAAATGTCTTTTAATTATGTTTTTCTCCTTGTCATCAGTATTTGGACACAGATATCCAAAACCATAAACCAAACATTTATCAGCTTAGAATATTTGTAATATTCTCTTCAAGGGAAGAATTTGGGCAGGCTCTAACCCTTCGGACCCAGTCTGAATCTCAGGGTCAGGGCTTTCTGCAGACAGAGCCCTTCCTGAGACTTGCTGGGTCTTAAATCTTCGGCGATGCTAGAAGGTCCACCAGCAAATGTCCTCTAGGAATGTTTTGGAAGGGAGGACCTAGCAAGGACAAATGTTTATTTCCCTTGTGTTGATGCAATCAGTGTTTTTGACTAGCTTATGGTTACGAATAGAAACTTTAAATTGTATCTGCATATAGTTAGCTATGTGACTGGTGACTGTGAGTGCAATTTATTCTAATTTGATAGTAAATAACTGAGGTCGGGAGGGATATTTGGCCAAGGCCTCCCATCCACTAAGGGCAGCAAATTTAGAAATTGACCTTGTCTGCAAAACCGAGTACAGAAGGAGTCTGAGACGTAGTGACAGGATTAGAACCAGATGGCATTCTTCATATAACTTTAAACTTGGGTCCATTACCGGACCACATAGCTTTGCAGAGCACTTTGAGATAGTATAGTTTATAGACCTCATCACTACTGCATGAGGAGCATAATTATGTCACATTGATTTGTGTGTATAAAAAAGCATTGGTTTGTTGCATGTAAATATTTAACATGGGAAACAAAACATGCTTCTCATATCTTCGTTTTTAAAAATATATCACTAGCCTCATGAAACCAAAGAGGCCATGTCTCTCTCACGGCTGAGAAGCCTCTGGGATCAGGCATCCCTTCTATTAGCATTTGGTCCCCTAAGTCTTTTTGCTTGACTTTATGACATTTTGGTGGATGCTTAATAAAACATTAGTTTAATTAATGCATGAGTGAATGAACCATGAATATGAATAAACACATTTTGATTTCTAATCAGGTTCTCTTCAATTATATACAAATAGCTTTTAATAGGCCTTAGGCAAGGTTAGCTAATGAAAGAAATGTCATATCCAGGGAATAAACCCAGGCGATTTTAGTATCCTCTCATGGAACCAAGAGTCCCAAGGAGGAACACTAAAATATCAGTGACTGGGAAAAATCAGGGAAAGTGAACTTGAATTAGTGACAAGTGAACTGCGGTGTATCTTTTAAAAGACATAAAGTTTCATTCTTCTCAAGTTAATGTAACTCAGAAGAGACTGATCTAACAGAGGTAAGTTAACCCTTTAACCAAAACATAGTAACTGCAAGAAACCCTCTGTATTAAGTTGCCTATAGCTGCTGTAATAAGTTACCACCAATTTACTAGCTTAAAACAACACACATTTATTCTCTTACAGTTCTAGAGATCAGAGGTACAAAATCCCCTCCACAGGGCTAGGGCAAGGGCTGGTTCTTTCTGGAGGCCTTAAGGGAGAATCAGTTTCCCTGCCTTTCCTATCTCCCGGAGGCTCCCTGCCTCCCTCGGCTCACACAGCTCCATGATCTCATCTCCTACTTCTTCCCTTGACCTTCTTGCCTCCCTCTCGTAAGGACCCTTGTGATTACATTTAGGGCCCTTATGGATAGTCCAGGGTAATATCCCTTTTTCAAGATTTGTAAGTAGAATCACGCCTGCGAATCCTATTTTACGACATGGGGCAACATTCCCGGGTTTCGGGGATTAGGATGGGGCTGTCTTTGGGCCACCAGGCAGTTGGCCACAACTTTTTATCCCATCAGTGCTTGTATCAGGCACCTCATTTTGTCTAGGTTTCCTCGTCTGTGCAATCAAGTTGTATTACAGTACTTGTTCCCAACCTCCTCAAAGTTTTTATGGTAAGGAAAACCAAGGCTCTCTCTCTTTCCACTGCCCCCCCCCCCCGTGTGCGCACGCGCGCGCGCGCGCACACGCACACACACACACACACACACACACACACACACACACACACCTGAGTCTGCCTGGCCCATCACGCACTGTCCACTTACTAGGTATGCGCCTGCACGCAAGGAACCTCACCTCCCTGAACCTCAGCTCCCCCATCTGTAGAACGAGGATAATAATAGTACCTCCCTCTTAGAGTGGTTGTATGGCTGAAATTCATTAAAATGTGCAGTCGCTTTGGTTGTTCAGTAAGTGTTAGCTGTTCGTACTCTTACTAAATCTAAGGAATCACTGGTACTTCCACGTATGCAAATTCAGCAAAGAGTGACATCAGCATAAATAATGAGAACATTTTCTCTTGCTGTTCTCCTCGGGGCATGCTGAGATGGGGGGGGGGCGGGGGTAAGGAGAAAGAAGGTGTGACTCATTGTCCCTTAGATGATCTCCGTTCCCTTGTTCTTGAGCTTCTTTCCTCCCTTGTGTAAACATCTTGCGGCCCTCAGTGTGATTCTAGAGTTTTAATATCTGTGGTGTTTGGACAACACTGTCATCCTCCTGCAAGCTAATTTGCAACTGAAAAAGAAAATGCACTTAGCCGAAGAAGAGAGCAAGGCTTCAATAAGGATGGAGCCTGATTTTGTTGTGCCAGTTGGGAGATGCTCAGAGTTCAGCAGAACTTCTTCCCGAGGGGAGTTCAGGTAACTTTGGCTCTTCCCAGCTGGACTTCTCAGCTCACCCCTGCACTTAGGTAGAGCTCCTCGGCGCAGCTAACAGTACACCTCGCAGTAATTCTTGGCTGCGAAAGATTGATGCCTATGAAATCTCCACCAGCCAACCTTCTAGGGCCTCAATTTCAACCATAAATTTGGGGCATGGATATATTTTCCTCTAGAAAAAGGAAAATATGAAGACATTTCAAGAACACGAGAGCATTAGTTCAGTGAAGCAGAAACTAGCATTGATGCTAGCATTAACCATCAGAGGAAGCACGTGAAAATAAAATGAAGCGATATATAGAAGTGTACATACAATCAGCCTTCAACAGTGACATTTAGGAGCAAAAAGATGATCACACCGCAGTTTTCCATTTAGAGCCCCCTGTGTGTTTCACGGCTGCATCGTGGAGTGCTGAGGCTTGTCACTTAAGCATGTCTTTGACGTCACCCTTCCCATCTATACCTTCAAAAAGCATGAAACATTAGCAATTAGAAAAAATTGAAATGTGAACTCCAACCCAGTGTTTTCTTAACTCCACTCTGATTATTACTTAGCACCAGAGTTTCTAACCTATTCTAGTTCCCTGAGTCCTCTGAAACTCTAAGACGTCCCATTAAGTAAAAAATGCATACCTACACTCACATAAACAAACCTCCACATACAATTCAGAGGTGCGCCCTCGGAGGGGGGGGGGCATGGGGAACCCCAGGGTTAAGAACCTCCTATAAGAATTCAAGGCTTTGAGGTGCCTGGCTGGCTCTGTGGGTAGGGCATGCAACTCTTCATTTCAGGGCTGTGAGTTCAAGCCCCATGTTAGGTGTAGAGATGGGATAAAAATAAAAACTTAAAAAAAAAATTCAAGGTCTTTTCTCATCAAGTCCCTGCCTACTTTTCTAGTCTCGTCTCTAAACGTTCTCTCTTCCGCTATACGCTTATCACAGTGCATCAGACTACCTTTTATGCCAGGCCTTGGATCCTATTGGTGAACATTTTATTCCAGCTATTGCGACAGAGACCAGCTTCCTGTCCGTGTAACTTAACAATATTGTGCTTCAGCTGTTCCTCTTCTCTCTTTCTTTCTGCCCTGGGACTTCTCTGGAAGGAAGGCAAAGATGCTGATGAGAACTTTCTTGACATTAGCACACTTGCAACTTGAACGTGCACGGTAGTTAACAATCCATGGGGCGTGTGGAAGATAAGAGCTGATGGGTTCACACTCCCATTTTCTAGCCCCTGGGTAGTTAATTCTGTGTATCCTTGCAGAGTCCCAGCAAAGTAGGGTCTCACTTGATAATCCCCCCCTTGTCTTGGCTCTTCCCCTGTCCTAGCTTCACTCTTCCCAGACTTCTATACCTCTTCCTTGGATTATGTCCCAAAATAAATTATATGCATGCAAGCTGTGGTCTCAGACTTTGCTCTTCAGGAGAAACTCAAGTTCAAGCACACAGAAACTACACAAAACAACTTCTTGCTCTACCCTTTTTCTGCTGTGCTTTAAGCCAGAACTGCCTTTTTTCCTTTCTATTTGACAAATCTCTATATTCAAAGTCTTGTTCAAGTATCCTCTGCATCAGAGGTCCCAAGCTGCATTTGGCCCGGTTTGGCCCACATAGTTTTTCCTGTAACACGTCTGCTATCTAAACTAGGGTACATGTTTGTTTGAGACTTGGCTTACGTCAAGTAGAAGCATTGTGTCGTATTCTTTTGTGGAATTGCCATGGAGTGGCAATTTGTAAGCATTAGATAATGTGTCGTCTATTGAATAAACAAGACATTTTTTGGAAAGTGTAAAGAGTAACTGCCTTAAGTTGGTCTCATCTCTACCCCTTATAGATTGTGTGAACTTGGAAATGTCAATTTTAAACATTTAGTCTCAGCCTCAGTTGGGAATCCATTTGGAAAACTGCAGTCTTTTAATCATATGAGGGCTTATATTTTTACACAATAAAGTCCAGAAGTAAGCTGCTGAACAAATATTTTTGGGTTGTTTTGTTTTTTGTTTTTTTGGCCCTTCCTTCCTGGTCACATAATGGCTATGGCAGCTCCAGGCCTCCCATTCACGTACAAGGCAGGAAGGAGAGTGGAGGACAGAGATAGCCATGTCCGTTCCTTTAAGCAAAACCCCACAAACATACAAACAAAGATGTCCCAGAAAGCCCAGCAGACTTCTTGTTTATGAGTCCTGAGTCTGAACTGTAGCACATACCCCTAGCAGCTGGGCTGGGGGAAACAAATACCTAGACTGTGGCAGAGCAGTCTCTCTCTCAAACACAATCAGGATTTTGTTAGCAATGAAGATGGGGCGGCGGGAAGAATGGATGTCAGGTAGGCACACAATAGTGTCTGCCACAGTCTCACTCCACAAAATGGATTGAATACCTATCCTTCCAACTCTCCAGAGTTGCATGAGATTCAAAGGGGACTGTGTTTGTAAAAGGGCTTTGCAGAATGCCATGCAAACTACTACTAACTACATGAAATTATGCACATCACAGGAAAATTCTTGTTCTACAGTGAACTAAGTACATAGTAGGTACACAAATATTTATTTAGAATTTATATTGATAAAACAAATTTCCCTTCTACTTCTGACAGAGGGCCTTTATAAAGCATTATATGTGGGACTGGTGTTACTTTCTTCTTTCGAAATGTATAGATGTCGCCATAGTAATAATGGTAACCGTAACAGCAGGGCCGTCAACACTTCATTACAATTTCATGACGGGAAAGGAGGGAAAACTATCTCGTCATTTTAGTTGTATGGGAGACTTTTCCTAAGAACATACTGTAGCTTGGCCAGGACATCTGAACTCTTAAGAAAACAATACAAAAGCCAAAATATTGGTTCGATAGCTGATTTGAAAGAGTCATTCTGAGGCATGGTGCTTGTCCCTGGGTGCCATGTGGAGACATGGGCAAAGTAGGAAAAACTCATATTTTTAATTATCCACATCGTGTCCTAGGACTCTGGTCATTGGCCTCCACACTCTAGAAGTAGAGTGCCTTCTGGTCCCCCAACTAGTGAGTTAACTACATCACACTTTAGATTCCCTCTCTTGTAATTTTGTTTTTTAAATCAATTGATCATGCAGTAAAACTCTGTTAAATATTAAGCTCAAACTTTGTTAACAAACACTTGTTATGCTAGAGATAGTATAGTAAATGTCAGTGAGAATGAGAGCTAGGTATATTTCGTTCATTTTACTGAAGGTTATGATTTCATGTGAATTTAGTCAATAGAGTGTAATTCAGAGTCATCATCTAAATACTAAATGCCTAATACTTGAGAAGACACCTCTAAAAAATATGGACATTTTCCTCCATTGATAAATTTACATTATGCCACCTATCAAAATTGACAGTGCCTCCTTAATTATTTAAGCTCGTATTTAAAATTTTCTAATTGTCTCCAATGTGTCCTTTAGAGCTGGCTTGTAATATATACAGATATAAATATAGATGATATATAGATATTTTACAGATACCTGTTTATCTGTGTGTGTATGTGTTGTGTGTGTGTGCATGTGTATACATGTGATGCAAGTCATGGGAGTGGTTTACGGAAATGTGGGGGCTGGCAAGTATGAAATCTAAAGGACAAGCTGGTAGGCTAGAAACTCTTAGGCAGGAGCTTCCTCCTCAAGAAAACTTCAGTTTTGCTTTTTAAGCCTTTCAGCTGATTGAATAAGGCGCATTCACACTATCAAGGACAATCTCCTTTCCATAAAGTCAAGTGATTGTGGATATTAACCACATCCATAAAATACCTCCACAGCAACAGCTAGATCAGTGTTTACTTGAAAACTAGGTACTGCAGACCCTAGCGAAGTTGACACATGAAACTAACCATCACGGTATTGTTTAGCTTATTTCTCTATTCCTGTGCTGTCTGGTACAGCAGCCACTAGCTATTAAACCCTTGAAATGTAGTTAGTCTGAATTGAGGTGTGCTCTAATGTAAAATCCACACCAAATTTAGAAAACATGGTACAAACAAAAAAAATATAAATTATTGCGTTAATTTTTATTATTTATTATCGTTAATTATTTTTATTATCAATTGCATGCTGAAAAAGTATTTTACATATGTCGGGTTAGATAAAATGTATGTAAAATGTATTGCTAAAACTAATTTTACTGTTTCATTTCACTTTCTTAAAGTACGCTTACTAGAAAAACTTAAACAACAGATGCGACAACATTTATTTCTTTTGGGTAGCTCTGCTCCAGCCTCCATATTTTCTGTAATTGAGAAATTAGACTGTAAAGATTTTATTAGGTTAAAGGTGAACCTTCCCAGCAAGACAACATCGCAGTGGTACTTCATATGGCAGTAGAAACGATTATCTGGTATACTATTAGTGATTTAGAGTTTGGCCACTGGATCAAGGGGATGACTCTCTGATTTTTTCCATGGTAAAATTACGTTTTTTTCTCCTTGTGTCCAGAAAGTAATCTTCATGGTGTTACTTTGCCACAGTAAGAATGTCCAGTTTCTCATCAACAATTCACCAAATCGTTTCAATAGCAATTAATAATCCTTGCTTGAACAAATCATTTCATCAGAGATTGCAAGAAGCTGATGTCCATTTGTTTCATTCCTTATACATAATTAATTGTCATTCTTCTATAAAGTTTTCCTGTTTTAGGGCATCTGGTGGCTATAAATGCTCGTGGGAGAGGGGATAGATTAGCTCTGTTCTTTAATAACTGATTTTCAAAGTAAAGAATTGATTTAATAGCTGTCATAAATGATGACAGATTACTTTTCTATTGGTTTCTCTTTCTCGAATATCATTATAAACTCATGAGCTTGTCAAATATCTTTCAATCAACTTCAATAGTTTTTCTTTTTGATGCTTGAATTTTCATATCTTGGACTATGGGAGCCCCTTCAATATGGTTCCAATGTCCTTTTTGACACCATCTCATCAATCCTGGAAAGTTTTCTTACTTTATGACACATTAATATATCCCGGACTCACCTTGTACCTTCCTGCTCAGATCTTAAATCTGTCATTGCTCCAAGAAGCTCTGGCTCTTTGTATTAGGAAATGAACTTAGAAAGCAAGATCTTATGCATAGAGTCATGGCTTTTCTTTATTTACTTGTAATGCTATCTGAATTTCATAGTCATAAACTTAGGGGTAAAAAAAAATGGAATTTTATTTTCCTATAAGCAACCTGAATTTCTACTAACATCAGAAAACTGAAGCTTGCCAGTCAAAATAAACTTAGTCCCTTCTGGATTCTTCTTAGCTTTAATTGGGTTAAAATTCCATCAAATTAGGCCTGTCTCCTTCCTCTCAATCCTTTCCTTTCTCCAAAGATGGTACAGACTTGGGGTTTAGGGTGGAAGGAATGTTTTGTGCTGTCCTAGTACCCAAAAGTGGTGTCTTATTCACTTATGGGATACCAGATTTTTGCAAAATATAGGATGCCCTTTTTTCTCAGTGTGCGCCCCCCCCCCCCAACTAAAATGTCCATGTTCTCTCTGTTCCTTGGTCACCGTGTCTTTGTAGACTACTCGGTGTCCTCTGTCTCCCAACTGCTTGGAATTCCTAGGTCAAATGATGCATTCACAATGAATGCCAACACCTCCTGGGATGTAAAAAAAAAAAAAAAAAATTTAGGATGTTCTCTTCCTCAACTCTGGGGCTCTGAAAGATTCAAGGAATTGTCTTCTTATTCCTCACCACAGATTTCTACTTCAATGCTGTCTTCTCTTTGAAGTGCTTTGTTTCCTATCCAAGGCAGTGAATACCACTAATATTGATGTATAGTGCCAAAGGAAACGTAAGGAAAGAAAGGCTTGTGTTACTGTTTCCAAACTTTATTTTGCTGTACATTCCTCAGGACACATTTGCTGTTCCCTGTGTTTGCTCCTACCTTTTCCTACCTCCAACATTTTGCTCATGTGTTCTTTTTGCGTAAGTGAACTTCCCCACCCACTAACAGTCTGTGTATATTCAGATCCACCCATTCCTCAGGGCCCATACAAACCTAAAAATAGCCCTTTCTTCTTCTATTCTAATCATATTTCATCTCTCCTTTCTTGTGGGATTTGTTATTTTATTCATTCTATAGACATACACTAAGAAGCTACTACCTACCAACGTTTGTGTTCTTTTATCTGAACTAGATTGCAAATTCTTTGGAAAGAGAATCAGTTCTTCATTGTATTTCCATATTCAGTAAACATTTCTGAATGAATGAAGGAGGGAAAGACCAAATGAGTAAGTGTATGAATTGCCGACCACCCAGATTGCAGGAACCTTCTCTCCTTCCCAGTGCTAGGGTCAGGATGCTTAGTTCTGGCTTTCTGCACTTCTCTTTCAAACTTACTGTCATCTTTACCTATTTTCTCTTTGCTTGTCTTTCTAATGGGAAGAGACCCATTTTTGATCTCAGATTAGGCTTTCTACTCCTCTTCTGTCTAGAAACTATCTCTTAATTTCCCCAGGATCTTAATTGAGCAATAATCTCCCTTCCTCTGTCTTTAGCCATTCTATTGGCTCCTTCTACTCAGCATATAAACAGGATCAGTGTTTCAAATCTTTGAGCCCCCCTCCCCTTCTTGCCTGCGTGCTCTTACCTGCCTCTCCATCTTTACTTCCTGTTACTTGCACCCCTAAAGCTCTGTTCCAGCTGTATTGAAATATCTGACCCTCTCTTGGTTCACTTCTTTTTCTTGCTTTTATATGATCCTCTCATTCTTTGCCTCCAAGTCTCAGCTAAAGCATTTCCTTTGAGAAGCCTTCTAAGACTCCAGGAGAAGAGCCGGTTATTCTTCCCTTCTATCATTTCATCTAGTATCAGATGTATTGTAATTATCTGTTGGCAGATCTGCCTCCCCCAAGCGATTGTGGGGTCCTCGTGGGCAGGTTCAAGATCCTATTAATAATACGTGTATCCCCAGTGGCTGGCTCTAGGAGGTCCTAAAAGCTTTAATTGAATAAACGAATGAATGAACAAATGAGACTGACCATCTTATTATCAATAGCTGCTGCACTATGCCCAGGAAAAACCCTATGACAGTCTGCGCCAATGGGTGTGTTCCTCCTGTAGCAGCCCTGGCAGGGTCAGCGTGACCTTGGCAAGACTGTGTCATGTATTGAGTAGGAAATCAACTACCTTTCCTGTTTATATAGTGTGCTGGCCAAAGGAAAGATGGCTGTGTGTGGTGAAGGCAGCAAATGAAAAGACCTTCTGTGCAAGGAATGCTCCTCTCTTACATTTCGTTTCATAGGATATGCCTCCTTGGAATGTAAACCCTAATTCAAGGAGGGTTAAAACAGATCTTGCTCACAAGGGCAAAGACGAGTAGATGGTTGTGAAAATCTTTATTCCAGTGTCAGAACCTTTTGCTAAAACAAACAGGAAAAAGAAAACACCTCATGATTACCCATCTTGGCAATAACTCCTTTCTACTATTCTTTGGAAATAAGAACTAGGGAAAAAAATATTTAAAATTACCTAAAATTACCTAAAATTTAATATTTAAAATTACCTAAAATTAAATAAAAATATTTAAAATTACCTAATTAAAATAAAAAATTTTTTAAATTAAAATTTAAAAAATATTTAAAATTACCTAATCATTTTGCCCACCCAAATTCAGTTTTAAAGATGAAGAATCAAAATACAGAGTAGTGAGAGGCAACCTGTCGAAGGTCCCACAGCCAGTAATCAGAAAAACCAGGACCTGAGCTCAGGTTTCCTGACATTTCACCCAATACCTTTCAACTTCATTATGCTAAGTATATGCATACATAGAAAAAGCACATGAAGAGGGAAAGGGACGATTGCAACCACTGGAATGTATTATGGTACTGTGAAATAATTTAATGGCTTGAATATGTTTCCAGATATTACTGCATTTGTCATCTCCTTACATTGATCTGTGACCTGGTGTCAATCTTTCCTGGCATTGAAAGTATTTTAGTTGAAAATAACTATTTCATGTCTTGGTTCTTTAGCTACAAAATGCATGGTTCCACTTTTGGAAGGATCATGGAGATCAGTGACAGAATTAACGCGAGTCACAGTGTTTGGTAATGAATCTGCCAAATTACCATCATGTAGCTGTTAAGAACTGTGATGGATCTGAAACTTTACCATACTTGTGGTCTCACAAGTTAACTCTGTGGTTGGTGACAGAAGACATAAAACTCATGGGTTAGGATCAAAGTGATGAAGTTTTAGAATATGGGTGAGGTTCGGTGGTGTGAGGTCTAGAGCCGACAACCAAGAAAGAATTCTTAAGACGTCTCTGGTGCAAAAAAGGTGATTTTATTAAGGCACAGGAACAGAACCCATGGGCAGAAAGAACTGCTTTGAGCTCGTGAGTTGTGGCTGACTGTATACTTGGGAGCTGGGGAGATGAGGACAAAGGAGTGTCCAGAAGGACTGTCAAATGCTGAAGAAGACTCTTGGGATAATGGAGACCTGGTTATTGTCAAGCCAAGGCTGTATTTCCCTCTAATGAGACACTAATATGAAGACAGAAGGGGGTTTCCTGGAGGACTTTTACATTCCTCCTATCACACGACCTTGTCAATGGGCTTCAGGTTTAGAAGAAATTCAATTATATTTGCATTTCCTTCCACATCAGCCTCCCTCAACTTTATGGAGGCGAGGGTGTTGTTAGGGCTTCAGGAAACTGAGTTGTGGGTCTCCGGAAGTTAGGCTATTGATAAGAAAGCTTCCTTGTAAATCACTAGGACATTTGAAAACTGAGGGAGACTCCTGTCCTGCAGGACTGGGATCTCTATCAGTTAACCATTTGTTTTTCTTTTAGGGCAGCCAGGAGTGCCTGAGGAATGTCACGTATATCACATGGCGGGGAGTGAGGGGTGTAGGGTGCCAGGTTCTGCTTTGTCCTCAGCTAGCCTTCTGCTCCCTCATCAAAAGGATTTGATCACTCATGAGAATAGCAGCGGCCAGAGTATCAGCATCGGCACTGGTTTCCTCAACCCCAGGTCCCTCAGGTGGAAGGCCACCAAGAAGACCAGGTGACCTCTGCCCTCACAGTGGGTTGGTGTGATAGAGCAGGAACCTGAAGCCTAGGGAGTTTAAATCTTTTTAAATAGGCAGCAAGGCTGTCTGCTCTTTTTCTAGAGGGAGACACTCTATCTTCCAAGGCCGTCTGCTATACGAACTTGCATAGATATCCTTCAAAAGATAATCTGAAGCAAAGATAGTACTCTGCTCACAAGACATTCTGGAACAAAAAGGACTGACAGAATATTGTCTCCCACTAATACCTACCATTCATCTCTATACTGCCTTGGCTTCTGGTGACTTTTCCTATGAGTGTGCCCCTCCATCAACTACTCTGATGAATCTGAGTGACACAGGCTGGGACCAAATTTGTCAAGTAGTTGTATAAAGCATTTCCTTAAGGCTACTGTCCTCAGGACTTCAAGCACTGGAATGAGGACATCCTGTTGTGCCCCCAAGGTCTCAGACCCACCTGGATTTACAAATCCTATAAACCACTCTTGTCTGTTGGAGAAAGTCAGGTGGTTTCTCATTAAATTTTTGGCCTGAGGCATTCGTCCAGGTACAGCAGAATGTATTAGTGACTGGATAGGTTCCATCTTGGCCTGTAAGGAGGAAGGAAGTCTAGGACAATTCTGTCATTCACGCCAACTCTGGCCTACAAATTCAGACTGACCCAAATGCCTTCCAGCGCTAAAGTGGTATCGTTGATCAGTTCGGCTAAAGTCGGGGGAACATTTTTGTGTTGTCTTTTGTAATTCAGAGGTCTCCATTGTAGGACAAACTGTCCTGAGGGTGCCCATAAATAGCAAGTCAGTTCTCCCTCTGAGAATGTTCCCTGAGAAACTAAAAGTAGCCTTATTTTGGAGAGATCTTGACAGTTGTCTAAGGGCTACACGGTCTAGAGGTAGTGTTTCTTTAAACACTTTCAGGTCTCTCTTGACCATCTCTGAGGTACAAAACATTGTGTTTTAGGGAAGAAGGGAAGTTTTTGCCTGGCTTCCACAAAGAAGCACAGTCCTGGGGAAGTAACTGTTGTTTACAATCGCTGGGGCCCACCAAGTGGGACCGACTTCAGTCAGAGGCGCAGGTTGACAGGGCCTCCTTTGTGGCCTCCTGGCCAGTTCAAGCTCCAAGTATACTTACAGTAATTGAGTATAATCCTTGCTTTTAGAGGAACTGCCTGAGGGAGTCCAACCTGGCCTCTTTGTCCATGGCACCACCTATGTGGCATTTGTCCAACCCATCAAATTATTGCGTATTGGCTATGGCAGTGGGAGTGATAAAGGGATCTGAAGGTACCAGAAGGTATTTTGCATGGAAAGTGCAGAAGCTGGGGCCTTCCCCTGCTCCTTCTGAGATTTCTTAGTGAGGTAAAAGGAATGGTAACTAAAGCATGGTCAGAACCATCTGGTGGGGAATGGTGGACCCAGCAGCTAGTTAAATTTAAAATGCTTGCAACAGTCAGGGTGAGCTGCACTAGGGCATCTTCTTCCTAAGAAGGCTCCGGGGTGGTTCTGAAAGACAAAGATAATTAATGTTCCTCCTTCTCCTGTGTCTACCAAGGTCTAATATGTTCCTTTCCCTGGGGCAAGGATTATGGTTATCCTCCATTGCCGAAAAATCAGTATGCCTCATTCCAGTAGAAACAATTCCAGAAATTTACTTTATTTCAAATCATTCTTTCCTCACCCATAGAACTTTCATCTAGAGGGTTTCGATGCAAGAAGGTAAAGAGTTATAAAAGCACAGATGCTTTATATCCATCCCTTTGGCTTGCATGGGCCACTTGGCAAGCAGTGTACTCAACCAAATGGCCATTATCCTTATGATCTAGAACCATATCAAATCCACAGGAGAATCAGATGGTGGCACCAGAATTAAGTTTGAATTTACTGGGCCCCTTTTGTCTGGCTGCCACCAAGAGGGTATACCAACCAGGTTGGCCTGAGGTTGCCAGTGAGGGAAATGTCAATGTCTAGGAATGGTCTGGAGTGGAATCTCAAGTTTTCAAAATACACCTACATAGCACTCTGTCCCTTTCTTCCTAATTATTACCCAGGAAATGTCTGAGAGAAGATGATTCCCTTCTGGGGACAGCTATATTTAGTGAACAAATTCCCTTGCTAAAGTATATGGACCAGGAGATGAGACAGGTAGTCATTAATCTTTTGGGGTTGTTTTTTGAGAAGGCCATTCCAACACTCCACAATACAGGATGTCTATGGGTGGTAGAGAGAGTGAAAGGTCCATGAAATACCTTGACAACCAGTGCATTGTTGAGTGTTTTTTGCAATAAAAGTCATGTATTTTCCGACTCTGAAAAACTGAAAACATGGGACACCTAGGTGGCTCAGTCGGTTAAGCAGCTGCCTTCAGCTCAGGTCATGATCCCAGGGTCCTGGGGTTGAGTCCCACATCAGGGTCCTTGCTCAGCAGGGAGCCTGCTTCTCCCTCTGCCTACTGCTCCCCCTGTGTGTGCTCATGCTCTCTCTGAAAAATAAATAAAATCTTCAAACAAACAAACAAAACGAAAAAAAGCGGAAAACCTGACACAGATTCGTTTGAAGGGTCACAATAGTGTGACCAGAGTTGGCTGATAGGACTGGAATAGTAACACAGGAATCTATAAAAGTGTCAGCAGTGGAGAGAAATCACCAAGAGCCCCAGGAAGGCATAAAAGGTACAGTGTAGTCAGTCTGCAAGGAGCAGATAGAGTCCATGTGTGTATGGCGTGGCCTCCTTCACCATGACAAACATGTCAGCCTTTGACAAGAATCACCACTCTAGCATGCAGTAGTAGCCTTGGCTTCAGAAAAGGTGTTCTTTTTGTTCAGTCTATGATGGTAGCTGTATTGCCATATCTAGTAAGAACATGGATCTCAACAGAAGTAGTAGCAGTCTGAGTGGTGCAGACTCCACCAGCAGCTTGATTCAGTTAGTCTCATAAAAGAAGAAGCCCGTACTGGGAGTTTCTACATGAATGACCCAGATGATTGACCAATAGCTAAGCTAGGTCATTAGCAATAGCCCAATAGTGAACAAAAGTAAAACAGGTTCATCAGAGGAAATAGTGGTCAAAAGTGTAAGAACAGCCTTGAGTCCTACCCGTTGAGGATAGTGACCATGCCCACGTCTGGTTCTGCATCGACGGCATTGAGATTGAAGTATCACAGCAGCACAGGAACACTCTTTGGGTTTAGCTTAGCTGAGCCATCAGTGAACCTGGCCCAGTCATTTAGGGTAACCTCTGAGCATTGAAGATTCCATTTACCTAGTGGCTTTGCTTTAGGCAGTAAAATGGGCAATAAAATTTCCCCCAGGAGGACAGGTGCCATTTCTTCATGTGAAGCCAAATTCTGCCTGGGCCAGAACAGCTGCATTCTTGAATATGCCATTTCCCTTTGACAAGTGAGCACTTGTGCCCTTCATACTTTGTTAGTTGGTGAGTCTGGGTCAACCCACCCCAGAATGGGATTATCGGTCTGGAGAGTTATAAGGCCTTCATAGGTCAGGTGTTCAGTGTCAACAAGATCCCAGTGGCAAGCTAATAGCTTCTTTTCAAATGGGATATAGCCAGTAGCCTTGTCAGGGAAATGATGTGTCCAGAATCACAGGGGTGTTTCTAGGTAGAGGCTTCTAGTAGGCAAAATCATCAGTCACAGAGACTTATAGCTCAGAGGGACCATTAAGGTCATTTGGCCCCACTTGGGATGGGTTCAAGAGATGGTTGGATAGTAATTTATGTGTTTTACTTGCACTACTTTACACGCAGCTCTTCCTAATCAGGAAAATTCCCTCTGGCACTTAAACTGGGGAGTATAAGCCTATAACATCAGTTCTTATTGTAGTCTCAGATGTGGAAGCTGCAACAGCAGTACATTGAATTGGTCCAAAGGGCACCACCCATAAAGTCACATTCCCTTCTCTACCCCACTGTAGGCCCTACCAATCCTTATTAGTAGAGTCCTGATGCCCCCACCCCTCTGGGATTGATAGGATGGTAAACTGGGCTCCTGTATCCAACAGAACCATAAAAGTTTGAGTCCTTCTCCACCCTAAAACTCCTCAGCATACTCAAATGGATGTATGTAACCACTGGAAACAAAGTGATCTTGGCCACACCCCTAATCATACTTTCTCTTAAAGTAGCTCAGACTAGAGGGAAAAGGAGAGATCAGGGGTGTGGAGGGAGAGAATGACTCTGTGTCAGTAAATACACCTTTTCTATTCACTCTTAGGTTAGAGTATTGTGGTAGTGGCTCATGGATCAAATGAACTTCTGATGTTTGGGGCCTCCCTAAAGCTCTGGATCAGAAGATGAGTTCCACATCTGACTCCATCAATTTCAACTTTGGATACCTCTTGACTCAGAAGTGACAATCAGATTGTTTTTTGGCATAGGATGTGAGATTCCCACTCTTTGCCTGAGTGGAGCTTGATTCTTTGGCACTTTTTTTTAAGGAGTCCACCTTAATCTGGGGCATTTGCAGCTCCCTTGTCATGATGACATCTCAAGTTTTCACCTAATTTGGCGTAAGATCTAGGAGAGTTTTCTAAGGCTAATCATAAGAATTGATCTAGATTCCTTTGGGCAAGTTTTTCATCCTGTAATGAGTTACCTTCATCCGCGTTATAAACTCAATCCAGAGCAGTAAGAGCCAATATATGTAGTAGTCAATCACTCACCTATGATTTCTTATGGGAGTTTGTCTAGCCTGTGGCACAGTATGTGGGTGAAGTAGCTGAGTTTAGAGGGACAAGAATGGGTTGGACTAATTCAGTAGCTATTTGACATCCAGGTCCTTTCTCATCTAACAAAGAGGATGGTGGTGGTCATCTAACAAAAATGGGGTGGTCAGGTGAGGAGCCGAGTTCAGGTAAGGTCTGGACTCACCAAGTCAGATACCAGGTATCTACGAGGTATTTGCTCTGAGTTCATTCATTGTGAGGAAAGAATTGTGATGGGAGAACTCAGCTAAGAAGACAAAAAGAGTGGATGTAAAGGGGCAGAATTTGGAATCAAAGATCAAAAACCCAAAGGGAACTTGGTATGTGTGGGTGCAGATTGGGAAAAAGCCAGAAGTATCAAGAAATACTGTCTTTATGGGCCAGTGGGTGTCAAACTATCGTTGAGGAACAGGTTCAAGATAATCGTCTCTCATTTGGTCTTCTGAAATGGTCTTAGCTAGTTTCCCTGACTCCAAGGCTCTTCCCCTGCCAGTTCCTTCTCCATGTAGCTGCCAGAGTTCCATTTATGAAGTACAAATCTGATTATGTCAATACGCTGCTTGAAAACCCCTCTTTGGCTCCCTCTGCAAAAGGAGAGTCTAAACTCTTTTGCATGACATTTAACGTCCTTCACAAGCAGGACACAGTCTGCTTTGCAACCTCATCCCTGTGTCTCTGCAACATGTACCCAGTGTTCTAGCCACACAGAATTATATGTTTTGCCCAAATACACCATCCTCTTTCATGCTAGTTTGCCTTCATTTTCTTACCTCGAAAGACCTTATCTTTGCCTGGAAAACTACTAGGTTCGAGCTCAGCAGTCTTCCCCTCTATACAGCTCTCTAATTAGCAGGCTATGTTCCCATAGTATCATATGCACATTGATTATGATGCCCTTTTATTACAGTGTCTATGCCTTTGCTGTCCACCGGACTGTGACCTTCTTGAGGGAACTTGTTTTATTGATCATGGTAGCCCCACTGCCTGCTACAGTCCTTGGCATATAGTAGGCACTTATTCAATATTTGTTGAATGCTTTAATATCTTTATGATGCACCAAATTGTTTCCTTAAAGCAATAAATATTTCATTTTATCATGTTAAAAATTAGATGAGAGCCCAAGACTCTGGATTATTGTGAATAATAACACCAATCCATCAAGTATAATATTAATGACTTTATATTAGATATCCATTTTTCATTTCCAAAGCAATCAGCAGTAACTGCTGTAATTAAGCACTCTAATCTTTAAGGTTATTAAGTGTGAAATTAAGCTGAAGTCATCCAAGGGATAGCAGGTGAACATTGTTTTAGGAAATGAATGTTTGTGTATGGTTTTTTTAGAGACACATAGGTCGTAGTATATTAACTGGATTTTCTTTTCTATAATACTATGTTCCTAAATACAGCACATCTCCCCTGACCCACACACACATATACATGCCAACCTTTCTGTTCACCTATTGCCTACAAAATGAATAGCCAAAGGAAGTAGAGATTTTGTGTCAAGTTACCCGTAATACAAAAGATACTTGTGTGAGCACTATTTGAAATGTTTTCTGAAACCCTTTGCAAAACCTACTTCTTAGGAGCTTGGTACCATATTGAATCTCTAGAGGGTGCTATTCAGTCTGAAGGGCAACTGACATGGCCACACTTGAGAAAAGAACAGTAAATGGGAAATCTTATCACTTTGGTGGAGTATCTTGGTTTCTCAGTATCTTAGGCATCAGGTGGCCATTTTGTAAAAAATCTTTAACTCTTCATGCTAAGTATTATGGAAGTGGAATTAAGAACATTTCGGCATCCCATAACAACCCTTCTGGTGGTAATACATTGACCTTCAAGGTGCCCTGACACTAAACCACAAATATATATAGGAAGCAAACCAAAAGTGCTCATCTCTTACTTTGATAATATGATGCAGTAGTGCCCATTCTTCCACTAGTGAAGCTTTATTACACTTACATATTTAGACTGGAAATGATCCTTTAGTATATATGGAAGACATTACCAATCATGACATTTTCCCATTGAACATGGAAAAGCCAGCTATTAACAAGCAATCAGAATTGGTTTTTGAGAAAGTATAAAGTATACATTTTCTATTTTTATTCTGGTGCATAAGAGTACGTTTTCAAATAAGAAAATAAATCCTAATTACTGTGAAAGAAATCCAACAAATACTAATTGGGTATTGGAACGTGTTTTGAACATGGACTCATTCAATGTCCATTTCAACCCTCTTTAGCTTGTTGTCTTCCACTAAATAGTCTAGAAAGCTAAAAGTTATAATTCCATACTCCCTTGCAATTAGAATGTAGCCATATGACCTAGGTGCCACCAATCTGTTGGCCCTGGAGGAGAATATTAAAATGAGAAACTTGAGGCTGTGGCCTTCAAAAGACAGATTTACTTATTTTAGTGCAGGGCCGAGGGAGAGGAAGAGAGAGAGAATCTCCAACAGATTCCCTGCTGAGCAAGGAGCCCAACCTGGGGTTCAATCCCAGGACCCTGAGATCATGACTGAGCTGAAAACAAGATTCAGACGCTCAACCAACTGAGCCAACCAGGCGCCCCTAAAAGAAAATAGTTCTGATATGCACAGTTGAGTTAGAAGCTGGTTCTTCCGGACTTGCTGTGGTGGAAGTTGTGGTCTTCATATGTAAGCATGCACAGTGCTAAGTTTGGGGCTGCAGTTGCATTGGTTTATTCGAACAGTCTATGGCATGAACTGGGCATTTTTTGTACCCTCATTGTTCCTGGCTAGGTAACAGCCAAGCCTGCCTCTCTAGCCCTCCTGGAGATTTGTGAACTACCAAAAATCCCTTCTGTTTCAACAAATCAGAGTGTTCTCTACTGTTTATAACCAAGAATTCTGCATGTGTTTTTGTGAACCAATCACATACATATTCTCTCCCTGTTCTTCGGTATATTATAGAAACAGATATACAGTAAACATAAAAAGAAAAAAAAAACATATCCTTGAAATTGTGGAATTAAAATGGAAAAAGCATAGGGAGATGGAAATAATGAGATCAAGGTTTGTAGCTATGGCCCTGCCCTAATCTCCTATCCCAAATACTCATCAAACTATTTGCAACTGAGAACAAGAGGGAGAAACAGATGAGCAACTTGCTTCACCATGAGCGTTGCTGGCTGGGTCTCTTCTGAAAATAGAGAGGAGCTCTGAGCTTTATTTTTTATCCATTAAGTGTCAAAGGATCTAACGTTAATATTCATGAGCATGTATAATAGAACAATAGAGCAGTTTCATGCAAAAGGAAATTAGATTCTGCATGATAACTGTGTAATATACACATTTCTTAGCTGTAATACAACATCATGTCCTCAACTCTGACTCAGATAGGAAACAGTTAATGAGGAGACTTACAGCTCTTCTCTGATTACGAATTAGCTCAAGGACAACATACATGGGAAGATGAATAATATATGTAATGCCTTTGTTGAATTGGTCATAGCACTTTACATAAAGACTTACCTTATTCCTTTTCTATTTCATGGAATTAATTTATTTTAATTAATGTATACCCTATGCATTCAAGGCTATATAACTGGAACATAGGGTTCTAAACTTACCTGGAGAAGACTGTAAATAGTAGCTGCAAAATTTATGTATAGAGTTCCATATACCTTTGAAATATGAGATCCAGCTTTGATGAACTATCTGACCACACTCAAATATGGAGTGTAATAACCTTCACATAAAAATTCTATTAAACTCCCTTAAAAGGATTATATGTTCACGAATTTTAACAAATCTGCCCATCCATCTATCTGTTTCTCTACAGAGAAAGCACAGTATTTGTAAAGAACATAGGCTTTGAAATCAAATAGAAATGTGTTTGCATTCCGCTGCTGTCATTTACTAGCTCTGTGCCTATGATGATGTTACTTAATTTCTCTGCACATCATTGCATAATGGAAGAAATAATACCTACTTTACAGAGATTAGATGTTAATATTATTTCTTTTCCCTTTTTCCCTAAATGCTACCTCCACCTCTGGCCCCTCAGACTTTCTAGAAAATACTCATCTCACTAATCTATTAAGCAATTTTAAAAAGTAGATATTTATATGCATGCATATGTTTATTTATATGTATAGATACATGACACCCTAAAAATAAACTCATAAGATACTTAAAAATACATTTGTAACTAGGAAACATCTACTAAGAACATTTGTAACTAGGGAACAACTACAAAGAACATTAATGATTTTGCTCCTGCTTGTCATCTGACTTTACAGAGTAATGACTTTATTAAGTTAAGTAAGAACCTGGGATTTTTTTACTCAGAGACCATATTGAATTACTCTAGACTCTGCCTAGGAAATGTAAAACCATAAGAATTAAGTGATATTTTGAAACTCAAAAACTTTATCTGTGATTAACAGACAAATTAGACTATAATCTTGTAAAGAGAGCTCAGCTCAAATAAATAGACATTTTTCATTAATAATGGAATTCTATATAATCCTGGTTAATGGATTCTCTTATATATGTCTGATTATCAGTTTAACAACATGACGCATTTGGACATATATGGGATATGTAATGCTTTTATTGAACTGTTTCTAGCATTCTATTTTAACAATTAGACATTCTCCTTCCTTAGAGAAAAAGTATATTAGAGAAAAATAAAAGAATATACATGAGTGTTGTAATTTAGATTAGTTACAGTCACCAGGGGACAGAGCTAGATTGAGTAGTAGAAAGACAGGGGTCTATGTGAACATACACAGTTTTCAGTTTTATAATTTTTACATAATTCTTTTTTTCTTTTTAGATTCTAGTCCTCCGCTGGTGATCTCCATCTTGTCGTCTGTTTTTTGTGCATCTGAATGGCAAGTATTTTAAAGTCTGTCTTATAACTATATCTGGATGTCCTGTGGATCAGTTTCTATCATCACTTTTTTTTCCTATTGATTTTGGCTATTTGATTGGTATGGCTGGCATGGTTTTTATTATCATTATTATTACATGGTGGACAACATCTATGAAAGTGGTAGAGAGGATTTCAGTCTCTGAATGATTTTGTGTTCCTGGAGAGAGCATTTACTTTAGATTTTGGCAGGCAGGCAGAGTAAGGGCAGCTCACCTTAATCCGGGCTGATAGGAAACTGATAGGAAGCTGTGTTTCAGTCTTTGTAAGGACTGGTCGATTTGCGTTCAGCCTTACTTCTAGCATGTAGCCTTTCAGGAATCTCAGCTGATAGTCTGGGGGTGTTTACTAGGGCCTTTCCTCCTTTGTGGACCCTAAACTCTAGTTTCCGTCTCCCCACTTCCATGAGTTGAGTTCAGCAGCTCAGTCTCAACTCCTCTCTCAGTCTCTGCCACCCTGTCCGGGGTCCCAGCTTCCCAGCCTCTCAGGTATCTACTGTAAGTCCATAAATACCTTAAGGGCAAAGTCATGCCAAATGTTGGGCTCCTTACCCTACTCATTCCTTCTCTCCAGGATCTTGGACTCTCAAGTCTTCCTACATGGCTAGTTCTCTGATGCCTTCGAAGAACTCATTTCCATTTTTTCCAGATTTCCTAGTTGTTTTCAGTGGGAAAGTTGGTCTGAAACAAGCTAATCCATCCTAACTGGAAGGTTCCTATGCTTCTGTATGTATTTATTGATATATAGGCAACTCTTGCTAATACAGAATTTGATGAACCAATTTTCAAATTAATTGTGGTTTAAAAATAATAAAAGGTACATTTAAAAATATATATACAGAAAATATTTCAAGTGTTTTCATAGTAGAAGAGGTTGTTGGTGCCACTTAGAAAACAACATAACCTACGTAATATTGTTGTAACGTGGGATCATTCTCTACCTTTGAAAAACTACCTAAACGTTCTTTCTCCTGTAAACAGCCTCTTCTGAGTCCTGAGCGATAGCCAGGCAAGTAGTGAAGGCAAGAGGGAGCTAAAGAAGGAGTTTCCGATACCAGAGCTAGGACTAAGATGCTGAATGAATTAGGGGAAGAAAGAAAGGGACAAAAGGACACATGAAACTAGAGTTACATCTCTGCCCTACTTGTTTTCTGTTTTGATATGTTCAAAAAAAAAAAAATCCCAAAAACTCAGCTAAGAAATACCAATAACAGACATTTAAATAGAGTTACTGTTGGCAGTTTTTTTGTCAATAAATTTCTTTGATGTTTTCCATTCTTAAATACTTCTTGATTTGTTTCACATATTTGGATTCAGATTTGGGAGTATAAGTGTATCCCTAAATATGATTACATTGGTGACTTTAGGATTACATTAAATCTATTTTAGAACACATTTGTCAGTTTTTCTTTTTTCATATATACAATGCAGGATTTAAGCAACTCATTTAAGCCAAAGAAAGGAGTTGACTTTTTTAAAAGAAGGGGTATGACAAAATAAAACTAAAAATATATGTATCAGGAGGTACCTTTCATGTTTCACGGTCTTGAATGAGTCATTAGATCAGTGTCCTAATCAGGAATACAAAAATAATATAACAGAGAAAGCACATGAGTCTAACAGGACTGACACACTGCACAGCTCCAGGAGGCCCCAACTATGGGCTGTGTGCGTGGTGTTTTCTGAAGTATTACAGGGCAGAAGCCCTGTGTCTAAGGTTAACATCTAGTCTGTTGGTTCTCGGTCCTAACGGTGTTAGAATCCTCTAGTGAGCTTTTCAAAAACATTGACTCCGGACCTACTAATTGGAATCTGAGAGGTTGGGACCCAAATATCTGTCTATATTTTTAAAAGTTACCGTGGTGTTTTTGCAGCAGAGCCAAGTTTGGAAACTTCTGGTTGAATTCATTCCTACCTCCGTTTCTAAAATGCTGTTATAGATTTAAACTTTCTTGGTCTCAGACATCACCTTCAATTAATGGCTTTTTTCACCTTATCTCAATAATCCATTTTAATCCTTGACAACTTTTATCACAAAAATTTTTATAGCTTACCCAATAACATTCAGCTGGAAATTAAGGTTTTTTTTAGTCTTTTAATAAAACAATGACAGATCACACTTCTATAATTTATTTTTAAATATAAAATATTTTAAGTATGTGCAAAATCACATGTGTATAAAATTTTCATCCACTATTGTATATTTATCTATTATTTCTGGCCATGTTTTTCTTTTTCTTTTTTTAGTTTTTGGGTAGGCTTTTAATTATGTAAGAATCTAGAAATATAATATCTTCATACTGAATTGACCTTTCTAAAGAATAAATTTTGTCTTTTTTATTTTGAGTAACACTTCCTATCTTAAATCTGTACTTGTTATTAGTATAGCAACTTGAACTATTTTTTAGCTAGTGTTTTCATGGTATAGCCTTTTCCATCCATTTATTTTCAGATTTTTGGAATGTTAATACTTTTATAGAATCTGAGAATCTTAGATGTTTAATTGGAAATATGTAGACCATTTACATATAATGGAATTATGGTATATTGATATATTCAATTTAAATCTATCACCTTACTATTCTTGGGTACTATCAATTTTTCATTCTTGCTTTCTTTTGGGTTAATCAATTATTTTTATCATTGTTTTCCTTTTCTTAGTTTACTGACTACATTTTTTGTTACTACTTTAGTGTACTGTAGATACTGTGAAAGGCACTTTGACTTATTAGTGTCTGTCATAAGTTAGTAATCTTAACAGCTCTCAGACAGTAAAAGGACCTAGTAATACTTTAAATCCATTTACCAGGCTTTTACCATTTCACTCTTATTGCTATGTATTTTCAGTTTATATAATTTTAATGTCACAAGACATTACTGTCAGTGGTTTAAACATCTATATTCATTTAGATCAATCTTCTTAATCTTTCAGGAGCTCTTCATTATTTCATGCAATACCGTGTGTCCGTGCAGGATTATTTCCCTGTTGCTTAAAGAAATTTTTTGGTATTTCTTTCTATGTGGTCCTGTCAGCATTGAAGTCTTTCAGTTTGTATTTATTTGAGAAGTCTCTATGTTTCATTCCAAAATTCTTTTTGAAAGAAATGTTTTTAAGAGATTTAAAAAATAATCTTTTGGGCAAACTTTTTACCGATTATAGGATTCTTTTTTCTTTCAGTTTGAGTGAGACGTAATTGACATACAGCGCTGTATAAATTTAAGGTATACAGCATAATGACGACTTACACTGTGAAATAATTATCACATCCAATTATTACATCCAATATTAATGGATGTAAGTGACATCCATTACCTCATACCAATATTAAAAAACGTTTTTTTTCCTCATGATAAGAACTTTTAGGACTTACTCTTTTAGAAAATTTCAAATAGGGGCGCCTGGGTGGCTCAGTTGGTTAAGTGTCTGCCTTCAGCTCAAGTCATGATCACGGGGTCCTGGTATTGAGCTGCACATCAGGCTTCCTGCTCAGCAGGGAGTCTGCTTCTTCTCCCTCTGCCCCTCTGCCTGCTTGTGCTCACTCTCTCTCTCGCAAATAAATAAAATATTTTAAAAAAAGGTATTTTCAAATATATCCTATGGCAGTTTTAACTGTAGTTATCATGTCGTATGTTATATCCCTGGTACTTACTTATCTCATAATTGCAAGTTTGTACCTTTTGACCACTTTTTCCAATTTCTCACCTACCCTCTCTCTGCCTCTCTGGAAAGCAAAAATCTTATCTCTTTTGTTTGTTTTTAGATTTCACATATTAGTGAGAGTCATAGAATATTTGTCTTTCTTTTATTTCGCTGAGCATAATACCATCAAGGTCCTTCCATGTTTGTAAATGGCAGGATTTCCTTCTTTTTTCTGCTGCTGAATTATATTCCATTGTGTGTATATATATGCACCGTAATTTCTTCATCCATTCATTTGTCAGTGGTCACTTAGGTTGTTTCTGTGTCTTGGCTATTGTAAATAATGTTGTTTGTCTTACTCTTGCCCCTTTGAAGGCCACGTGTCTTTTTTCATCTAGCCACTTTTAAAATTATTTTCTTTGTCTTTGATTTTCAGCAGTTTCACTCCATTGTGACTAGATGTAGTTTTCTTGACCTTATGTTGCTTGGAGTTTATAAATCTTCTTGGATCTGTGGCCTGATATGTATTTTCTGTTCGTTTTTCTGTGTGTTCGTCAGTTTGGGTCTTTTTTTTT
>CM052895.1:74230547-74241817 GCA_028534135.1 Potos flavus | reverse complement strand
CATCTGATGAATAAACGGAAGAAAAAGAAACTAGACTGAATGTAACACAGGAAATTAAAAACACATCAAATAAGACTCCTCGAATGTGGAATCCTATTGTCTTGATCACTTCAAGGGGTTGGGCTGAGGTCTCTTTTTGAGACGAGCCTTTGTGCAGGCAGTAGACTGTGGGTTTCTGGGGGTGACTACAGGCAGCCCCTCCATTTCCCCAGCTTTGCTCTTCTTGCTCGTCGGCTGACGATAATAATAAGCTACGTGACAACTTACAGGAGAGGCTGCTGTGAGGCAGAAACGGGTTTGGGGATGTGAGAAGGTTCTATAGATCACGTTTCAAATTCAAAAATCAAAAGTGCACTTTCAAAAGAATTTCAGTTTGTTCTGCCTTCTTTCGTTTTGCTTTATTCTCCAGTAACTCAGAGGGTTCGGACTTAGGTGAGGAGTGAGGCTAGGGCTACAGGTAGGCGAGTGGATGTACGGATCGGAGAGGGGGAGTTGAGGTGGGCAGATCTGGGAGGAAGGGAGGGGCAGAGGGCCGGGAAGAAAGACGAATAGAACGTGTTCTGGGCTGCTAGACGGGAAGGCTTAGAAAGGAAGCCATGGAAGGGGAGGAAAAGCTCGATGGCGCTCCCCATGCTCTAGGATGCTCTGTGGTGCTCCTCTGTCGTCAGAGAGAGGGGACAAGCCTGAATGGGGCCGAGGCACAGTGGTGAGCTCAAGTGTTACCCTCAGACAGACTCACGTTTAGTTTCCAGAGCTGTCACTGCCTGCCCATGGGATCCTCAGCCAGAAAATTTCATCTCTATGGAATTCCACATGGAAAGACACCCACCTCGCAGGGTCATGTAAAAACTGCACGACATCACTTGTGTAGAGTGTTTCACACAGCAGATATCGTGACGATGACCATGGAACCCACCCTGGGTCTCGGCATCCAGCGTGTCCAGTCCCGACCATGACCATGCCTATGTCTGACGAATTACGGGTTCAGCCAGAACATTCCTGAACCCATCAGTGCAACCAGGTCCTTTTACAAATGCGGAGACTCAGGCTCTTTAAGGACTTGCCCAAAGTGATTGCCTTCTGAAAGTAATTGGCTTCCTCTGACCCAGGATTTACCCTGTAATTTTACCCCCATAACTTTACCCCCATAGTGATACCTCATGCGGCCTGCCTTGGCTCATCGGGTTCCTGCTTAGGGTTGGAAGAGTGACTTCAGGTGAGACTAATTCTAGACCACACGGGTAAATGGGCAGAGCTGGTGTGTGTTACCTGTTCCGCGAGTCATAGTAGTGACCACCATCCATTGAGCACTCACTGGATGCTGGGCGCGGCACTAAACACTCTCCAGGAGCTACCACATCCAGTTTTCCCATGGCCCTGCAAGGTGGATATTCTTATGCCCATTTTCCAGACGAGGGAGCTGAGGTTCAGAGAGATGAAATTTTCTTACCGAAGATCACACAGCCAGGAAGTGACAAGTCTGGAGGCGGAGCGGCCGGCCGCCATTGCGCTCCGGGCTCTCGGCATTTACTCTCTCACGTGGTTCTCCCCACCTACCACAGGAGGAGATGGAGGCACAAAATGGCACAATCACTTGGCCCAAGTTACAAAAACAGTAAGAAGAAGTGTGGAGATTTGAAGCCTTGTTTGCACTCGGGACCCGCACTCTTGCGTCTCCAAGGATCCCTCGCCCTGAAGTCTCCTGTCAGGAGCGTCGCTTAGGCCACGCCCTCGACCTGCTACAGCCTCAATCTCTGTGTCCCTTTCACCTTCACTTTCTTCCAGGCGAGTCTATCTTGAACGAGGATCTCCGTCCCTGCCACGTATCACATCTTTGCTGGGATGAGGACCAGCGTCCTGACTTGTCAGATGGGGACCATCGGGTTGACCTCCCAGGCTTGTTGGGAGGCTGACTTGATGAGACGATGATGAAGAAAACCCTTGGAATCCAGTCTCTGGGGGAATGTGGGTTTTCTGCAAACCAGAGGTGCACGGCTGGGAAGAAGCTGCATTCAAACCAAGCCCCAGGCTCTTGAAGGATGTCTAGGCTGTTTTAGGCTTGTTCTGGTCTCTGAAGCAGAGTGCCCCAGACTTTGAAAACACAGCACGTGAAACAAAGTGTTGTATTAATTCAGAGCAGTGAGTTAATTAGTACAGACTTCCTGTGGGTGACTGGAGCAGGTGGAGAAAGTGGGTACCCCAGCTGCCCCAGCCTCTCCCAGCTGCACCAGAGGCGAGGGTAAATACTGTGGCACGTGAGTTAGAAAGCTCTGTGAACTCACTGCGGGCAAGAATCACTGAGCTGCCCAGAACAACGATAGCAGAATCTCCGGGGGGTGGGGGGTTGGGGTGAGACCCTCATCTCTTCCTTTGAAAGTTCCCCATGTGCTCCCAGTGCAGAACCAAGTTGGAGAACCTGTGATCCAAATAGTCCACCGTTTGAAAAGCATTCTCCTTTCTCCCCCAAAGTTGAGTGGGACCTGTCTCCAAATGTTGAGCTGAGCTTTGGCCACCAGTCGCATTTAGTATCTGGCTCACAATGCAGGGACTCCTTGGCGTTATTTGGAAGTAAGGCAGCTAACGCCCCAGAGGCAAGGGTTAACTTACGCCATCAAGGAATGGGAAGGTGAGGAGATCCTCACAGCAAGCTTATTAAAGAGGAGGCCAAAATGTTGTTTCTCCTGGACATTGGCAGAACCCCTCTCTCCAAAAAGGGTCTGCACCATCATTTCTTGCAATGCAACCACCATTTCTGAGCACCTGCCAAAATGTCTCCAGGGCCGTGCTCGATGTCAGTGATACACAGATGAATAAATCACAGTTAAGAAACTCTGAGGTGTGTATGGGGGGGGCGGGGAGTAGAGAAATGACATTGTATGAGTTAAGAATTGTAATCATGGCTATGGGAAGCCAAAGAAATGCTGCCTAACTTACTGTAAAAGGAATGGTTCCCTGAGATAGTGGTATTTCAACTGGGTTTTGAGGGATGAATAGGAGTAATCTGGGGAGACGAGATGTTCGGTTGATGCCATGCTTGGGAAACAGCCAGCAGCTGGGTAGTGGAGAGAGAAACAAGCTGAATCTTGAAGGGTGAGAATGCCAGGCTTAATTTGGACTTAGGGGGTGAAGAGCTCCTGAAAGACAAGATGTATGATCATTTTTTTCCCCTGAGGTTGATACAGATCTGCCATGAATCAAAAGTAATCTAAGCATCAAAAGTAATGGATGACTATAAACTACTTAAAATGATTTAACCAGAGCTACATAAAAGATACAAAGAAAATAGCATGAGGAAACATATAGTCCCCCTACCATTTATCTGAAGTTTAAAAACACACACACACAGAAATTATGGTGTGTTCTTTATAGCTACATGCTATCTATAGTAAAAGTACAGCCTCGAGCCTGGAAATGATACTCAACAATTTCTGGATGGTGGTTCTCTCTGGGGAAGGAGGGAAGAGTTGAAATCAGCGAGAAATCTACAAGATGCTTCCCTTACACCCCCTAAACTGTTCTTCCTAAGAAGATCTGAAGCAAATGACAAAATGTTAAGATGTATTAAAACCAGGTGGTTAAAACCAGGGCATGCATTGTATTATTTTCCCTAACTTTTTCTCTGTTAAAAATAGCCATAGTAGAAATATTTTGCAAACAAGAGTCAGCAGTTCAACATTGTGCCCTCTGAAACCCCCACCCCCCACTGAGCGTGCACTCCCCCATGTCCATATGTTTTCCAGCGTATGCATCTCATGGAGACCTAGAGCCAAAAATGTTCTCCACAGAGAACCTTGGAACAATTATTAATTGCATGGGTCTTAGAAGTCGTTTAAAGACACTCGAGATAAAGGTTTCTCCTAAGCTTTGAAATTTGCTCCCGACTTTTTCCTTTTGTTCGAAACACTTCCATGGTAATGGTCACTGTCTTCAAAGCTCCGAGTCACACTTTGCGATCAGAATGTGGGACTGAAACTGTCTTCTGCCAAAAACGGATGGAAAATGAGGAAGAATTCACAGAAAGAAAAGGCTTCGTGCATGTCATTAAAATAACATCATGGCAATTTCTATCTACCATGTGTTCACTGTGTCCCAGGACATCTAGTAGCTCATTGAGTCTTCTCCAACCATGTGCTATTTCTACATTACAGGGGAGGAATCGAGGCTCGTGGAGGCTAGGGGACTAGCCTGATTTCATATTAGAAATAAGTGGGAGAGTCCAGACTCGAGCATGCTCCACCTGCTCTAAAGTCATGGAGAGTCACATCCTTCTCCGACATCATGACTTGTAAGACCTTTGTCATTCTTTAGAATAAGTCCCTCTGAGTGACACGATGTTTCCCTACAACTAAGAAATACCCAGTACCCGACACTATGCTGGGCGTGCCAAGAGTCAGGATGCATCCAATCTTGTATCTTTGCTTAGAGAATGCCTTGGATGGATCGGCCCGAATGTCTGAGACAAGGATGGCACATGGATTTGGTTCTGAATTTTCCAGGGAAGTAACAAATTCATATTTTTGGGGAAAACTCCCAATATCGAACATTTGGCAGCAAATTCAAATTGTTTTCGATCCCCGTTGGAAGCGGAATAAAACGTATCTGGAGGCCATGCCGGAGGCCCATTTGCAAACTCCGATTTTGGTGATGAGTGACCCCAGAAGATTTTTAAGCAGGGAAATCCATGCTTTGTCTACTGTCAACTTCCCACGAAACACCAGAAAAAACCCGTTGGCAAAGCAAAGCTGAGTTTATGAGGCCTACTGTCATAAGAGGAAAGAGCAGGGTGACAAAATCTTGGTGGTGTTTCAACATGGGAAGAGGAGCTGGGGATGTTTATAGTTTTAGGGCCCGGGCTGGGTGATTTTAAGGTGGATCTTGGAAAGAAGGAAAGTGGATGAGACCGGGCAGGGTTTACAACCCAACAGGTGTGGACTGGGTAGGGGTGCACAGCCGGGATCAGGAGGGGAGCCTTGATGACCAAACCATTAGTCCTGATAAGTAAGCTATTACAGTGAGTTCCTAGACTTATCTTCTAGAAGCGCATATTTCTTCCTTTGTGTCGTGCGTGTGGTACAATGTGTATAACATAACATTTCCTATTTGAACCGTTATTAAGTGTAGAGTTCAGTAGCCCCACCTACGTTCGCATTGCTGTGCAACCATCCTACCGCCCATCCCCAGAACTTCTTCATCTTCCCCAAATGGAAACTCTGCCCCTATTAAACTCTAGCTGCCCATTCTCCACTCCTCCACTCCTCCAGCCCCTGGTAACCAGTGTTTCACTTCCTGTCTCTGAATTTGACAATTCTAGAAGTGGAATTGACACAATAGTTGTCCTTCCGTGACCGGCTTATTTCACCTGGCGTCATGTCCTCAAGGTTCATCCACGTGGTAGCAGGTGTCAGAACGCGCTTCCTCTTTTCCGGGTGAATAATAGTCCATTGTATGGACGTACCGCATTTTCGTTTATCCGTTCATCCATCAATAAGCACATGAGGTGTTTGCGCCTCTCGGCTGTTGGGAATAATGCTGCCATGAAGGTGCGTGTCCAAATACCTAAGCCTAGGAGCAGGGATATCTTGAAGCTGGTAGCTAAGTTATTTTTTATTTTATTTTTTGTTGTTGTTGTTTTTCTTGTTCTCGGTCTTCTTGTTTGACATGGTACCAAGAAAATATGTGCAGTCCCAGAATTGTTTACCACGGGGACAGGGAATTACGTTGGTCCACTTCTCAAATCAGACTGTGCTTCAGGAAGAGACATCTGGTCACAGAGCTCCCACTGCACCCCATTTTCAGAAGGGAGGGCTGACCCAGCTTCTCACCTCCTGTCCACAATTCTGCAAATGCCGTGCAGTCTCAAATTACCTAAAGGCCACCAAAAAGCAATGATGGGAGCTTGAGCGTGGCTCACTTTTCTAGAAGCCCTGGAAGCAGGTGCCAGGTCATCGGGACCCACGTGCCTCTCGTCGTCTCTCCCAGGCCCTGGCTAAGACTGACAGCCCCGAGTCGGGTAACGACGATGGCCAAAGCTGCCACACGGAGGGTCTTTTAAATGATTTCTGTTGGCAACTCAAGTTCCCTTGGCCCATAGCCCTCTCTGATTGTTTGCAGTCATTCTGAATTTTCCAGAACACATCTGAAGCCTAAAGGCAGAACATTTTGGGCTAAGAAGCATCTTCAGATTTGAATGTTTAATTGAACTCATCTCTAAAATGAATGGGTTTGACCTTTTTCTTTTCCAAGACCCATACATGGGTCAGTAGGCACGGCCTTTTACCCAGTCTGGAAGCAACTACCGAAATTCTGTCCCAACAAATATTTCTCTAGCTCTTACTGTCTGCACATAAGTAGTGCTTGCAGAGATGTGTAACTCAGTCTGCCAACTGGTAGCCTACAATTTAGCCGGGCAGACAGGACAAGCACCCCAGAAATTAAAAGCAGGCTACAATATGGGCCGTAATCCCTCACGTTATTAATCTCACGATCTCCCCTATGGAACCCACACAATGGATGCCTCAAGGTCAGTGGTTCTTAGCAAGGACATTTTGCAATGTCTGAAAATGTTTTTGATTGTCACGAATAAGAGGGGTTGGCGTTTCTGGCTTCTGATGGGTAAAGGTGCTACATACTCTCGGAGGCATAGGATTATCTGGCCCAAAATCCCAGTAGTACTGAGATGGGGAAATCCCACACTAGCCCCTTCCCTATGCCTTCATATACAGATGTAATCCAAGTTGCTGACATCCGAGAGCTTTCTGTATTCTAGGCACTAGGATCGTATTTAGTCCTCACCATAACCCCATGGGGTTGCGATCATCATCAACCTTTATCTACAGATAAAGGAACTGAAACTTTAAATCGATTGCCCCAATTCCCCCAGCTAGAAAATGGCAGAGCTGAGGTCTGCACAGAGAATCCAAGACAATCTGTGTCATTCCCCCTTAGTCGTAGGAAAGGGAAGATTTGGGCCATCTGTGTCAGCATGACAGTTGATTGTTCAAGAAAACTTTTGCGCGGGAAAGATGAAAGTGTACGCTAATGAATAACTTCATTATTTGCTTCAGGAAGTTTCTGCAGATCAAGTTATGAAAGAGAGCACTGCCCTGCTCGCCAGCCCACAGTCTACCAACCAAGCCTCTCATTACTGCTCTCACTTGGTTGTGTCTGCAAAACCTAAGCTATGATAGCATCAACTTTCTCCAATTCGAGTCAGCCCCTGTCTTTGAAAAATGCCTTAGACCGTTTGAGCCCAAGCTCTGGAGTCCTACAGAGATCGTGTGCCGATTTCCCTCTGGGACGAGTTGAAGACTCTGACAGTGAATTCTCATAAATTTAGCTTTGCCTTATTAACAAGTTGTTCAGTGATATTTTGGGGAGCCCAACGGCATCCAAGCTGTCTAAGCCCAAAGCCCTACACTTTTACCATTTGCTGTACTGTTTGCCAGTACAATTTTGAGTTTTGTCTAAACGAGATCACGTGATCCATCTTATCCTGTGATGGGCTTTTTAAAAAAGTTTTAACATATTTTCAGCATCTTTCATTGTCAATTTCTTGGAGAACCATCTCATTTCCCACTGCCTTCCTCATGGCTACATAATATTCAATTGAATCGATATATGTATCTTCATCTATTTAGCCAATTCTTTATAGGTAGAAATTAAGGTTATTTTCATTTCTTTAACTACAAGTAATATTACAGTACACCCTAACTCCGTGCTCACGTTTGAGTATTTCTGTAAAATGTAAATTTTAAATTTGAATAGAAATTTACAAATTGTCCTCCAAAGTGTCTGTACCAATTCAGCAGTGGGGGAATGAGAAGGTTTCCCCACATTCTTCCCAGGCCCTGACAAATTGGAGGCACAGCCCCAGCTTGGCGCCAGCGACTGTTGCCATGTGGGAATTTATGCCTGGTGGCAAAAAAAAAAAAAAAAAAAGATGGGAAAACTTCTGATTTTTCCAAAAAAGCTGTAATTCAAACACTCGAAGTAAAATCTCCCAATTTGTTAATATTGTCAATTAATTCCATTTTTACATAAACAGTCTCTGCCAGCCAGTTTCAGCCTGCATGCCACCAGTTTGCAGACCCTAGGGGAGTTGGTCTTGAGGGTACCTTCCTCCTCTGACCACACAGAGGCCAAGGCACCCCAAGGCAGTGAATTAGATGCCCAAGTGGACAGGTTGGAATCATCGTTTACCCAGGAGACATATTTATAGCCACTCCAGGGTAGAATCTGTGTTCCTTAGGTTGGGTAATTGTCTCAGGTGAGCTTGTTAGTCATAGCTAAGGTCATATTCTAGAGAGTTCATTCATGTCCTGGCCTGCACCTGCTGGAGCAACTGGGAGTGGGCAGCCCAGGTGGAAGGAGGGCCACCACCTGGAGCCACTGAGTGTCCTGCAGGAGCATGTAAGACTAGGATAAAGAAGGAGTAGGAGAGAGAAGGAGCCCATCAGCGGGTCGTATTTTAGGGGACCCGGGGCTTCTCTTAGTCCTCCACCTCCAGATGTCTAGGCAGCACCTGAAAATGTCAATGCTTCTTGAACTGAACTCATCTTAATTTCTCCTGTGTGTCTTAGAGAGTGTCGCCATCATTCAAGCAGAGTGAGAGGACCACAGTAAGGTGCTTCATGTCTCCACCCATGAACTTTGGTCTGTACATGGAAAGTTTAGCAACACTGTTGCCTGTTACCAGCCACAATGTGGAAGACACAAAATTTACTTAATGTCCTTGATGATGATCTAGCCGGGGAGGCTCCTGGAGAGGGTGTCAAAGGGGCTGCCCGACTTCCTCTAGTGGCCTGTAGTGAAATGTGAGAAGAGAGAGATGAATTAAGGAACAGAATACTCAATTTTCGGGTGTATTTTTGGAGAATATATACAAGTATATAGGGATCAGGATGGTCTCTCCAGCCAGCAAAGGATTCTTAAGGAAATGAAAGACCTCAGGAAAAAGATAAAATTCAGGGCGCCTTCAGGAAAATGTGGTCTTGAGGTAAAGATGAAGCTAAGGATATGATGGTAAAACCCTTCGTTAGGATCCCCCCAGAATCTGAGGTGGTGCCTTACAGACCTTTATGAACAGGCAAATAACCTCCTAAGGATCTTACGGACATGCCTTTGCAAGCCCTTTTTGTTAAATCACAGAACAATAGAATTTACAAGAATTTTAAGGGAATTATCCTTTTTGCCTCATAGAAAGCCCAAAATAGGAAGAAGGTTTCTCTAGAAGACATTTGTGGGTGTGTCTTCTATCTAATAGAGTGGATTGCAAGTTGGTACACAGGAAACCCACCAAGTTTTTAAAGGAATTGCATCATCTTGAAATGAAAGGAGCAGAGAGAGAATGCCCAAGGAAAAAAGAGATCTTTGGTTTCCCCAGTCTTTTCTGAGTAAGAAGCAGATTGCAAACATGAGCCTTATTTTGTGGAAAGGGAAGGAAGGCAAGTCAGCAGAACCAAGAACCCAGTGGTCAAAGCAAGGACTCATGGAGAACATCCCCCAAGGCATTGCGCCAAGCCTTATCCTGTGTCTGTCCCATCATGGTGAGTGGCCACCTCGGGGGCAGATAGTTTGCCTCTGTTGATCACGATCTTTTGATTGAGAAGAACCACATGTGATGATGTCACTTGCACCCGGACCTGATATAGGTTGATGAGATCCCAGACCTTGAGCCTGAGACTGACGTCTAAACGTGGTCAAGCTCCTGGGGGTGGGGGGCCTTGGGAGGCGGTGAATGTATTTTGCATGTAGGAGGTATGCAAATAATTTTTGCTTAAAGGGCAGGCTGTGGTGACTTAAAAACATATCTTCAAATTCTTTTCTACTCTTCCCATTGTGAAGTCAAATCTATGGCCTTTTTCCTTGAAATTGGGCGGGGGAGGGGGCTTCTGCAACCATTTAATGGTGGAAATAACGCTTGATAAATGATTTCTGAGCCTGGGTGACCCATAGGTGCTGGGACACTCACTCTTTGAAAAGCAGTCCAACTGCCCTGAGGCCAACATGCTAGTAGAAAGCCCCAACTAGCCCACACAGAGAGACTGCCACAGAGAGGGACCACAGGGGGAGGCTCTGGGAATACATGGAGAGAGAGAGAGAGAGAGAGAGAGAGAGAGAGAGATCCCTGGTCAGCTCTCTTAGACCACCACACATCCAGCCTGTGGGTCTAATTGCAACTATATGGGAGATTCTGAGCCAGAACCGTTTGTCCAAGCCCCTTCACTGAATTCTTGACCCATAGAAACCAGGCGAGAGAATACAATGGTCGTTAGTTCAAGTCACTAAAGTCTGGGCTCATCTGTTACATAGCAATAGATATGTGGGACACCTGCTTTATAAGCTAAGGCTTCACCTAGAAGATTGCTTTTCACTAGTTAAGAGAGTGATATTCGCAGAATCAAATCAGGGTAGCCATAAGAGTTACAGATTTTATTCAACAGCAGAGAGAAATATTTCTTCTCGCTGTAAACAAGATGCTGTCGGGTTTAGTTTTGGTGGATCGCGTGGGAGTTGGGCAGAAGGCCTGGCCTCTGTTTCCATATGGTATGTTCCAGATGACTTCGCTGTGATCTGATGCCTGGAGGCCATACCTCAACATTTGACTTTCTTTATCTGGTTCACCTTTGACTCAAACATTTCTTCTTCCTGCCTAAAGCATGAGAGTCTTTGAGATTCAGAGCTAGGTTAGAGCAAAAGAAAAACCAATCATTCAAGGAAAGAAATAAGAATTAGTCAGTATTGAATAATTTCTGCCGTAGGATTAGACATTTTGGCAGGAGATTATTAGAAAGAATGTAATGCTGATAGTGGATTTTTTTTTGTAATGAGACTTATTTGAGCACCACCTAAATTTTTTATTGGGAGCTTCAGACTTGAAAATTAATGTCCGTGGTCTGGAAACCCTTACTACACTATATGTTAACTAACTTGAATTTAAATTAAAAAAAATAATAATGCAGATGGTGATTTCTGTTAATGGGATTATGGGTAATTTTTCTTTTTATCTTTTGCTTATCTCTCTGTTTTCATACTTTTTTTTTTTATTAACACATAATGTATTATTTGCCCCAGGGTACATGTCTGTGAATCATCAGGCTTACACATTTCACAACACTCACCGTAGCACATACCCTCCCCAATGTCCATAACCCAGCCACCTTATCCCAACCCCCCTTACCCCCCAGCCACCCTCAGTTTGTTTTGTGAGTTTAGGAGTCTCTTATGGTTTGTCTCCTTCTTGATCCCATCTTGTTTCATTTCCCTCCCCT
>CM052895.1:74147268-74230447 GCA_028534135.1 Potos flavus | reverse complement strand
ACCACATCTTCTTTATCCATTCATCTGTTGATGGACATTGAGGTTCTTTCCATAGTTTTGCTATTGTGGACATGGCTGCTATAAACATTCAGGTACACGTGCCCCTTCGGATCACTACATTTGTATCTTTAGGGTAAATACCCAGTAGTGCGATTGCTAGGTTGTAGGGTAGGTCTATTTTCAACTTTTTGAGGAACCTCCATACTGTTTTCCAGAGTGGCTGTACCAGCTTGCATTAGTTTGGGTCTTTTTTAACTGACCCATCTTCTATGTTACTATGCTCTGTCTAAACTTCAAAACCCAGTCTTCGCTTTCTTTATTTCAGTGATAGTAGTTTTCAGTTTTAGAATCTCCATTTGATTTTTCATACTTTCTCTGGTGAAAAATTAATTTTCCTTTCCATTTCCTTCAACATATTTATAATTGCTTTAAAAATCTTTGTACAATAATCCTCTCATGCCTGGAAATTTTCTTTGAGTGATAACCAAGGCTTTTGGTAAAATTACATAGGTTGTTGATAGTTTTCTCTCTCTCTAGAGAAGATTCATTTTGCTTCTGGAGAGAAACTAGAATAAAATAATTATCTCAGTCCAATAATATATGGAGATGACCTGAGCTTTAGGCTTGTCAATTTCCAATTTGCTTTTATTACTAGAGCATAGGCTTACTGGGTTCTCAATTGTCACCTGAAAGCCTGGATTTTTAATCAGCCATTATCTCCCTGGTAGATCCTGGACTGAAATTCTTGTCCCTCTAGCCTATAAGACTGTGAAACCTATGGTGTAGCAGGTTTCTGCTTGGTTTCTTTCCAATTTTGCCCTCACACAGTTTCATATCTGGCAAATGCTCAAGAGCAAAACTGACCTGGTAATTGGATTGACTTTTCTAAGGTCCCTTGATAGGTGCAGATCCCTTCCCGCAGCCTTAGTTCCTTTAGTATTCCACATGCAATTTTTCTTCTCCCTAGCTTACCACATTCTTTTCACTCCTTTCAATAATCTCCATACTTCCTGTACTGACTTCAAAGCCTCTCTATTACTTCTTTCATAGTCAGTATTCCCCAGTTTCTACCACCTACTTACCAGCATCCCAGTGCCCACAGACCAACCCATTTTCTCTCATTAACCCTAGAGGAATTTGCCCTTCCAATTCTTTATACACACCCCCATTTCCTTCAATCATTTCAAGTCTCTTTGGCCATTTCTTTAAGTCCCCATCTTTCCCAGCAAGATAATGGGGGGTTGTTTAGCATCAGTAACCCCCAAAGTCCTGCAAAGTAGCTAGCACTGTCTGATACATAGTAGCCACTCAACAAATATCTGTTCTTTGGACAAGTCAATGAATGGCAGACAGTGTAAATTTCTAGGCCTGGGGAGCACTTTAATATTTCTCAAAGATGAGCAGAAATCAATCAAAAAGTTATGGAAGGCAGTGGAGAGGAAAAATTTTTTCTGTGTTTGCCTTTCCTTGAGTATTAAGTTTTTGGAATGGTAATTATTTTCACTTTATTATATCCCATAATATATCTTGATACAAGGATGAATATAAAATCTTGTTTGAATGTTTGCCTGTTCCTTGTGTCTTGATTAAACATTTGAAAGTTTGTATAAATAGGTAAGTCAGAGACTTAGCTTCTTTTGAATAATTCTTTTTTCTTTTACTGATCATATCTGCAGGTGTTCAGTGTTCCAAGTAAACATATCAAATAGTGTAAGGACATTATATTTGCATAACTGAAACTCATGCTTTTTGATTTGCATATGACTATCAGCCTTCCACAGAATTCCCACCAGTCAAATGCGTCTGCAACAAAGAAAAACTGGCCGAAGGCTTTAAGACTCTCCCTTCTCTATCCAACGTTTACATATTTTAGTACTATAACTGCTAATGTGTGTTCAGAATTCCTATCAAAATTATTCAAGGGGATACACACAAAAGCATATGGAAGGCTGATTCCACATCAATGAAATCTGGAATATATCAGATACCAAAAGAATTAAGAAATAGTATTTCCTTAAAAAAAAAAAAAAGAAAAGAAATAGTATTTCCTGTTTCCCATGCTTATGAATATTAGTCCTTGGTTTCCTGAGAGGATGATGAGGTAAGTCAGGCAAGAAACTGTTAATATGACCACTCTAAACAAAACTCTGTAGTACGTTGTTTCGAAGTGACCTCTTTCCCTTCTGTCTCTTCCTCTCTCTCTTTCTCTCTTACTTTCTTCCTATGGTAACCATAACAACCAGCTCCTTTCAGAGAGGTCAATTACTAAAAACAGTCTGATCCATACATCACATAATATGATCATCTATAAAGTATACTTTGGACAATGCTCATTTTCTACAGAAATTGTTTTTAAGGCTATGGAAATGTTCTAAATTGGAGGTTAAAATAAAGGAAGAAAAATATATAAGTACATCTAGAAAGTCAAATGGAGATGACGCATTAGAACATAAATGGCCAGTTCTAATTTTTAACCTGTTATTCCTAACATCAGGGTTTGGTAGTTTATCCTCAAACAAAACTAGGATGATGGCTAATTTTGGAAAAAATATTTTAAATGTTATTAAGAGTATTTATTGAAACTAATGACAAAAGAGACTTCTTTGTGCCTCTAACGATATGTGCTATGTGCCTTCAAGAATATTTGACAGAAAAGTTGATAGGTGGAATTGCCATCAGGAGGCCAGTCCTGCCACTTGCCATTCCTAAATAAGTTTGGGAAATCCCTTAACCTCCTTGAGCCTCAGAATTTCAATTTTTCAAATGGAGATGATAATGCCTACTTCATATGTTGATTCTCAAGGTCAAAGATATACATACTACATGTGAACACCAACAGTAAAATCCCTGTAAGATGAAATACAGGGTAGTAGGGGCGCCTGGGTGGCTCAGTGGGTTAAAGCCTCTGCCTTCAGCTCAGGTCATGATCTCAGGGTCCTGGGATCGAGCCCCGCATCGGGCTCTCTGCTCGGCGGGGAGCCTGCTTCCCTCTCTCTCTCTGCCTCCCTCTCTGCCTACTTGTGATCTCTCTCTCTCTGTCACATAAATAAATAAAATCTTTAAAAAAAGAAAGAAAGAAAAGAAATACAGGGTAGTAACTAAAAGCTAATATTTGGGGTTAGGCTGACCAAGGTTAAAATGTAGTAGCTATTAGCTGCTGCCAAATTACTTAATTGGTGAAATCTTCAGTTTCTTACCTATAAAATGAAAATGAGTAATTCTCAGCTCTTATGAGTTTGCCTCACATGCAAATTTCTAGGTAAGATATCTTATTACTAATATTATGCAAGTGTGATTCTTATGCAACGTATAGTCTATGTAAGTATAATATGCATATAGTAATGATGGCAATGCAGTGACCAGCATTACTATATTAGAACTACCACTTGCATTATATAGAAATGGTAGCTTTGAGTTATAAAATCTGAGAATAAGGCCCTGGAGAATGTTAAGTATCCAAAGGGTTTGGCATGGATATGACTTATTAGAGGAGGGAAGTAAAGATAAGAGATTTATTTTACAAAATTTAAAAAATCTATCACTTTTAAGCCATTGGATTAAATGAGTTGAATATGTTGATTATAATGTCGAATTGGATCTTGTTCTGTGTTAACAGTAATACCAAAGAAGTTTTCTTTCATTCTCCCTTTTTAGCTATATTAAATGAAGAAATTAATGCATACCTATTATTTTAAAGCATTTTGATTTTCAAAGATAATATTGCATGGCCTTTGCTTAGGTCAAAGTAAATATTAAAAATAACTAGGCCACAGCATGTTACTTTAGGATTTTGCAGAAATTTTTCAGAGATCAAACTGAGATGAAATAAGCTGAACCCAACTTAATCTAATTGAAAAACATTAGATTTTTTTAAAGTTATATTTACCTTTTGTGAACTGATCATTGCTTCTCTGAAACCAGGCATCAGGGAGGATAAGACTGAAAAAGGATCAGATCACTGACTCTCATTCTAGTTATACATCATTATATAGAAAACAAAACCCTTTATGTTCCTTTCAGCAATTGGAACTAATAAAAATCACAAGCAGTTCTGAGCTTCAGTTTAGCACCAGTATCTCTGAACAGAGGCCTCACTAATGTCAAGAGAAGAATGAATATCCCTGTAGATCATTGTCCTATTCCAGAAAACTCTTAAAACCCTTTTATTTGGAAGCCCTTTCCTCTAGATGAGATTGCACTTTGATACTTCCAAGCCTCTGAGACTGGACAGAAGGCTAAGATAGGTTCAGATGTAGGTAACTTGCAGGAAGAATTGCATGCCTAAAGGTTTCTATTTTGAGTGTATGTGTATGAAAGGGATAGCAAAGTCCTTGTTGAAAGATGGGGTCTGAGTTAGAAGACTCAAAAAGAGCACCGCCATCTTGTCTTCTCCATTACGGGAGTAAGAGTGACCACTGAGAAAGCACATGAAGATATCACTAAGCTGAGGTTGTAAACGATACATGTGTCATGCACATATCTTCACAGTGGTTTCATTTTCTCAGTGGTGCTCAAAATTCCAGTAATAGGAGGGATAAAATCAGAAAGGTTATTTTGAGTCTGGGTCTTGCAGAATAGTAGGCCAAAGGGCAGGGGAACAGAGAGATTAAGGCTGATGGCAAGAGAGGGGTTGAAGTGAGGCCTTTTGAATGTATACTGGTTAGAGAGGGTAGTAATATTTAGAGGTATCTGAAGTTTGGGGAGAAAAAAGAAAATGTTAAGGGGCACAGGTCCAGTGTTCATTCCACACTATTGTACTGTTTTTCTCAACAATGTGTGGCATTCTACTTTACAATTATTTCATGTAGGACGGCTTGGCTTTCTTTCCCCAACGAACACCAAGAATCAATTCCCTCAATTAATTTACAGAGTATTGACCAGATAAGCCAAGTAATTTTCAATAAGTATGCAGTACTTGTAATGCACTTGAAAGAATTACTTCAGTTAACATTCAATCTTACCTGTCAACATTGAAACATAATTATAGTGCTCACACAATTCAGTAACAATTGTACAAAAAATAAATAAAAGACTCAATATGCATGAAACTTGTTAAGAGGGAAACCATTTTTAGCAGAGCAAGATGCTCATTCACTCTTTGCAGTGATGGAGCAGCTTACAAAATTTCAGCGCCAGCAGTGATACCACACAGAGGCTATACCGTGATCTCCATGTTGAAAGTTATTTCTATTTTATGGGATTCCTCCCAAAGAAACTGGATCTCACTGTTTCATAAAGGCAAAATGAAACTTTGCAAAGTTTTTCAGAGTTTTTCAGTAACAGAGATTCACTCAGGATACCTTAAATCAAATGCATGATTGTTATAAGAGTACAAGCTCGCTAGGTAGCGGGCATTATAGAAATGAAATGAGTTGTGGAGTTTGATTTTGTGGGGACTGGCTTATGGGTCAGGAACGGAAAGGCGATCCCCCACCATCATGGCACTCGTGACCCGGTTATGCTGTTGCGCCACACCAGCAGAGGGCCGTTCATTCCCGATTTTCAACTGCCGCCAACCGCCTCACACTCTGTCCTGTGTAGTTTCCTGCTTTTTGTTCACAGCTTCCATGCCTCCTGGGCTCTGCCCACAGGGCGTATTGCCTGCTTTTCTCCTATGTATCCGCTACTTCCTCTCTAACTCACACTCTCACTCTTTCTCTCTCAGTCAACTTATATCTCTGTCTAATACCTCATTCAGATTTTGCCAAGAGATTGGTCTGATTGGCTCCTAGATCACTGCCGCCCATATTAGCCACAACTTGCCCACAGGCTCCTTCAGAGATTCTAGCTCTTTGAGAAGTTGGCGGTTATTGTGCCCATCATGAGCGCACACGCATGAACACACACATCACAATGAACATGCACACAGACACATACCAGGGCCAGTCAGCAAGGTGGCAAAGTTTATGCCTCTCGACATCATGGCTCTTACAAATAAGACTCCTCGGAGGAGGGGCTGTGGTGAAACTCCACATAGTGTGGGAGCTATGGATGTAGCAGGCGTTTTTAGGATTGGTACTAAAGGTAGATCACAGAATCACAAATGAATGTACACTTTTGTCCAGAGTCCTATAAATCTGGACCAAGACAATTGGCCTAACTCAAGATGCAGAAGATGCAAAGAGAAGTCGGGGGACCTAAAGGAAGACGAGGGAAGAGGCCGTATGAAAAAGTACCTTCCCTTTCTGAGGAAACTCCATACTGCCTTCCAGAAGGGCTGCCCCAGTCTGCGTTCCCACAGCAGTGCCGGAGGGTTCCTTTATCTCCACATGCTTGCCACCACTTGTTGTTTCTTGGGTTTTTGATTTTAGCCATTCTGAGAGGTGTGAGGTGATATCCCATTATGTTAACTTACTGGAATTAAAGCGGGAAAAATGTTTTTAGTGCCTTAACATCTAGACATACAAGTCGAAGTTTGATTATGTACTACACTAAGTAGCATTAAAAGATGTTGAGCAGTAAGTTGATGAAGGCAGAAGTTAAGAGAGGCCATCTGGACAGTGGTACAAAGGATGGAGAAGAGAAAGACAAGCTGAAGAAAAGGAAGTCATTTGTGATTATAATTTTAAAATAATCGTAATAATATACTACTACTTAGCACCTATTTCTTGAATGCATTCTACATACCAGCACATACCACATTCTGAAAATATAAAGGTTGATAACGTGGCATGGTCCTGCCATCATGGGGCTCACATTCTGGTGGAAGACAAGGAAAAGCAGCAAGGCAATTACGGTGGGAACAGTAAAGGCTATCACAGGAAAAGTGTAGCATGTTAGGATAGCACAGAAGAGTATGAAACCCTGCCCAGAAGTTCAAGGAAGATTTCCGAAAGGGGAATATTATCAAAATTGAGACCTGTGAGCTAAATAGAAATGATCCAAGCAAAGGATGAGTTTGAGGGGGAAAGGGTGAGGCGTTCAGTTCCAGTAGAAAGAATAATTGCTGAACAAAAAAAAGAACAGTATGAAGCAGTTCTGCTTTTACAGGTTTATTTACTTATTTTACAGAGAGAGATCGTGAGCAAGAGGGGCAGAGGGAGAGAGAGCATCCCAAGCAGACTGAGCACAGAGCCCCACACAGGGCTCGATCTCAAGACCCTGAGCTCAGGACCTGAGCCGAAACCAAGAGTCAGATGTAACCAAGTGTGCCACCCAGGCGCCCCTTGGTTTTGTTTTAAACGTCCAGTGTTCAGCACTGTGCTGGGAGCTGGAGATAGGACTCTGAATGGTGGACATGGCCCTCCCTTGTGGAGAATGACAGCACAGTGGGGGAGGGCAGGAGAGCAGTGGTAATGAATACAGAAAATACTCTGAATGAGAGAGGACCTGAGATGATGACGGCTCACTGGAGGGGACACTAACAGTCTTGATGGTTATGGCGGTAGAACTTTAGAGGCATTCTTAACATATAACCGGAAAGAAAAGAGAGAAGACTCTAGCTCCAGGCAGCAGGAAGACCAGGTGTGTGTGTCCAGAGGCAAGAGTGAGTACAAAACTATTGAGAAGTTGTAAAGCAGGAGGAAAAAGGCCTCTCTCCATGCTCCCCCGAGAGGGAAAACCACATTTATACCCTACTTAATTGAATACTTGAGAATAAAGACCTTTGTTTTGTTACAAACACAAGGTTTTCCTCTTTTAAGCATTATCTTGGTGGATTAACTTTAGTCATGGACTATTGAGTCAATTTCTGTGGAAATTTTTTTTTAACTTATGTGCATAGTAAAGAATGTCCCTGGTGTTTCCAAATTGTCCTTAGATTGATCGATCAATCGATCAATCTATTTATAGAGCTCTTTCATTTTCTTTGGGGCTTCTAGTAATATAAATGACTTTCACTCGATTATTTCAATCCTATCTAATACAATTTACTTTCACCTTCTATTATTTTTCTAAAAATTGTCTTCAAAAATTGCTATCTTAAAAGTGACAATTTCCTTGTTTAAAAAATTAGCAAGGAGATTTTTTAAATATATTGCATAAAGTTTAAACACAAATAATAGGACAAAATTGGTTGAATTATTTTAATCCATACACATTTACATAGTATTTGGTAACTTCCAGGCAAGATTCCTTCGTGTTTATTAGTCACTCCTCAGAGTCATCTGAAAGAAAGGTTAGGATTGTTATTCTTCAGTGATTGAATAACCCGATGGGGTGTAATAAAGTTAGTGATTTTTTTTCCATCTTATAAGAGTCTGCCCTAAAATTGGGCCTGGAATAAAGAATCTCTGCCTTTCCAGTTATTAATATTGAGTCAACAACTAAAAGGTATAAGGTGGTGTTAGTTAGGATTTTATGTCTTTATTGAAGCTGACATCTATAATCAGATACATGAGATTATTTTTTAAGATAAATTAGGTTTAATTGTCTTACATGCAGCCTTGTAAAGACATCAAAATTTGCCAGCCTACATTTTTTTTTTTAAATAGACTTTCCAAATAGCCAATTCCCCAGCACAGTCTGTTCCCTCTCCTCTAGCCAAAAGCCACATCAAATCTGGCTCTCCCTGGAGGTCCAGGAAGGACCGAGGCAGGCAGGTCTTTGCTTCAGGAAGCTTGATCTCCGAGGGTCTTCTTCCCACACCAGAAACATGTTACTGAAACACATCAACCTACTCACACACTTAAGTTTACGTCAGGCTTGTGACACAGTCCACAGTTTGGTCCATTTCTGGGGGCAGGATCCAAAGGACTTATTCAAACTTACAATGGGGAAGAGCTGGTAATTCCCTTCAGAAAATAAAAAGATAAAAAGAACAAACTTTTGGATTGGCACCAGAATCCAGTCAGGGCTAGAAGTCCTGAATTAGATGCTTAGTATCCTTCCCAAATTAGACCAAGAATTCAAGGCTAAATGGGTCTCCAAGGCTGGTGGTCGTAATAAATATGCTGAGTAATTCATCTTCCACCAATAACACTTGGTGAGAAAATATTTTTTCCATCCTCTCTCTCCTCCATATCCCTTGTCAAGGCTGCTGATGATATGGGCATATGATTGGAGATCTGTTGTCCCTCACTGAGGAGCACTGGGGTCTGTGCCTTCTCTGCACTGGCCTTGTCATCCTTCCTGATGAATAGGAGCACACATTTTTAGAGCCACTTGAATCTCCCCTCTCGCCCTGTATGGAAACACTCTGGACAACACAGAATATCACTATGTGGTCAAGGCTGCGTCATCAGACGTAGCAGTACCCATCTATAGGGACAGTTGGGTATGCATATTTTTTGGCCCAAGGTGGCAAGGGATCGGATGGGAGTGATTCCCACAGCTGTCCCTGTCCCTCACCTATAGGCTTCTGCATGTTCTTCCTCTTCCACCTCCTGCTGTTTATTTGGGAAATTTTCAAACTTACAGAGTGAAAAAAGTGTAAGACAGTAGCACTCCTATACCTTGTCCTAGATTCACCAATTGGTAACATTGTTGTCATATTTGCTCAATCTCTCTCTCTCTCTCTCTTCTCTCTCTCTAATAAACACACATTTTCCATTCAATCATTAATTCATTTATTTGCTAAAGCATTTGAGAGCTAATTATAGGCTTTATAACATTTCAGCCCCAAATAGTTGCATGTATATCTGTTTAAAATAAAAAAAAAAAGGACAAATCCCATATAAACAATACAATTATCACAGTCAGGAAATTTGGTGTTTATACCATACGACTCTCTAATGCACAGTTCTAATTTTGATTGCATCAACTGCCCCCCTAAGGAACTTTGCGTTTTGTTTTTTTTTCTTTGTACAATCTGGTGTCCAGTTAAGAGACTGCATTGCGTTTCATTGTTGTGCCATCTCAGTCTCCTTTTTATCTAGAGCAACTCCCCAGCCTTTTACAGTTTTTGAAGAGCGCAGACCAGTTGTTTTGCAATTCCTCTTCTGTTTTGATTTGTCAGATTGTTTCCTCTTGTCACTTTCAGGGCACACGTGTCTTGCCGGGAATGCTACCCGTGCGATGCTGGTCCTTGTCAGTGTGTCCCTCAGAGAGCTCATACTTCAGGAGTCACTGGATTTTTTACTTCTTCTGTGTGGTTATGTTACTGATTGGATACGTAGTTAGGTTCATTTGATTCTGTTTGCATTACGTTTTGAAGCCCCATCCTTTACTTAACCTTATTACTTAATGTGTAAAACATTAACTGGGCCCCGAAATGAAAACTGTTGAAGATGATATGATTAGTGCAGTCCTATCCCATTTTCTATAGCTTCCACTCTTTTCCTTACAGATTTCCCATATATAATAGCTTTCTTTTATACATAACAGATTTCATTAGTTTTATTATTCTTCATGCACAAACACACACTCTCTCATGTGTGTATATTACATATTCTATTTTGTACATTACTTTATTCATGTGTTCTAAAACTCACTCCATAGAAGTTAATATAGACCTTTGTCCCTGTTTTTAACCACAACGTAATAGTCCACTATGTGCCTGTATCCTAGTCTATCCGGCTATCTACAGTGCATGGGCATTCAGGTTGTTTAGCTACTACAAACATGCAATGACTAATCTTGTGCATATTTTTTCTGTGTTGTTGTAGGTATACCTTTAGGGGAAAATTCTAGATGTGGGATTGCTTGTTTGAAGAATAAGTTTCTATAAGGCTTTTTTCCCCTCCAGAGTCATGCAATTTTGCATTCCCACCAGCCATGAGTGAGAGCCATTGCCTCTGTGTTGTTAAGCTTGTCAATTTGAGAGGTGAAAAATGGTTTCTCAATTTAAATTGTATTTATCTTATTACAAGTGAAGTTGAACATTTTTCTTATGTTTCTGAGCTCTTTGCATATACCTTTATGTCTGTTCATGTCGCATGCCCATTTTTCTAATATATATAAATATGTATCGCTATATCCTTATATATAAAGATATATTGAGTTATTGAATTCTATATCTACATATATTCTTCTTCTCCTTCACTTTAAAAAAATTTTTTTAAAATATTTATTTATTGGACAACAAGAGAGTAGGAGAGCACAAGCAGGGGGAGTGGCAGAGGGAGAAGCAGGCTCCTGGCTGAGCAGAGAGCCCAACTTGGGACTCAATCTCAGTACCCATGACCTGAGCCAAAGGCAGATGCTTAACTGACTGAGCCGCCCAGGCACCCCTCTCCTCCACTTTTTTGGAATTCTATTCCATATTAAGGAAAGTAGCTTTTTATCTATACTATATGATGCAGATATTGTCTACCAGTTTGCATTTATCCTTGATATTGCTTATGGCATTTTCGTGCCATGGAAAAGGATTTTTAATGTAGTCCGAAAGTATCAATTGTTTCTCTTACTGAATTCATAGTTAGAAAGTTTTCCCTCCACTCAGGTCATAAAGGAATTTACCTGTGTTTTCTTCTAGTCCTTGTGTGGTTTCACTTCATTTTGACATTTAATTTGCAGTTTATCCTTGTGTAGGTGAGGTATGGTATCTTTTTCCAACTGGCTATCCAGTTGTTCCAAGTCATTTGTTAAAAAGTCTCTGTTTCCCCAGTATTTGAAGATGCCACCTTCATCATATACTACATTTCCATTTGCCATGTCTTTCTGGATTTTCTTTTCTGATCTGTGGTTCTAGCTAAGCATTCAGGGGCAAGTCCCACACTGTTTTAATTCTGGAGATTTCTGTTAAAATTTCTAAGGGACCAATCCCTCCTTCATTTCTCTTATCTTTCTGTTTATCTCATCTCAAATTCTTCATTAAGACCTTCCTGATTACTCGAGAAACCAAGTTCAGAATCAACTTGTTAGTTCCAGGGGAGGTAGGGGGGTGGGGATTACTAGTTGTATTGGGGTCGCATTACATTATAAATTAATCCATGGAGAAGTCATAGTTTTATGATATTTATTCACCTCTTTCAAGAAAAGGGAATATCTTTCTACTTGTTCAAGTATATTTTTGTGTCACCAAGAAGGACTTGCACATATCTTAAGTTTATTCCTATATATTTTATCTTTCATGTCTATGCATGATTTTGTATCTTCTCCCTTTCAAATTTTAACACTAATCTCTGTGAGGGACACAACATAAAATGACATTGAAAAATTCTATCAGGAAATATAACTGATAATACATCAGGAGATTTTTAGATGATAGGTCTATTAATAATGCTAGATATTCTTTGTGACAATAATAAATATTAATAGGCATTTAAAATGCAACCTTGCCTTTGCACTTGTATCAACATAAGTGCTCTGAGCAACAAAAGATAAACTTAATATCTCTAACAAAGGGAGAACCCCAAACATTAGAATATTATCAAAACAAGCATGCGACTAAAAGAAAGCAGATAAGAGGATCAGGAAAGAATATCATTGCAAAGATGTGTACCGAATGCAGACATAGCAATTTACTGTGCAGCGAATGTGTGTTTTAGACAAAATATTCCCATTGGTTTCTGTAACTCTGTATCAATCTAGATTTTTTTTTGAAACCTCTCTGAATTAGTTTTCTCTACCTTCGATAATCACCTCTGTCAGTTCTTATCAAGATCTGCTCTATCTAAAGCTTCTTCTTTGGAAGGTTCATCTACTATCATAACCTCATTTCTTATCCAGATAAAATAAAACCCCTATCATTTGACCTTACCCAAGTAATAATTTTTTCCTCTGCACTTGACTGTGTGGTCGGTATCAATGGCACTTGCTCATTTCCCTTGATTTGCTCCACAGCCATATTAAACTCACCTTATCCAAAACCAGAACCAAATTGAAATCCCAGTTTTTGTCTTTGGCAAAATCACACTCCCTGTTTTTTATTCCACTATTCCTTAGTCATTTACAATTGGTCAATAAGTTCTGTGACTTTTCCCTTAGATTATTTCTTGCTTCTGTTATGTCAAGTTCATTCTTACGGTCATTGCCATAGTCTGCTGAAAGGGCCACTGACAGAGCCCCCAGTCCTTTGCAATCCACTCAGGACTCTGCAGGATGTTTTGTGTTTTCAGGAAAAAGAGCTATGAAACTATCTTCTCATGCACATTAAGTAAATTTTGAATGGAAAATTCTAATTTTAAAAAAATACATTAAAAAAAATAATCTCGGTCCTTTTACATATGCTGAAGGACACGCCAATTTAAGCATGCCGATTTGACTAATGTTCATGTAATGGGGCGCATTCAAGTTGACATTTTTCATATCATTAATTTGTTATATTTTACATTTGTTAAACTGTATTTTTAAAAATACTATATGCTGCTCTAAGCCCTGTCATCTTTCACCTGGAGCTCTGCAATGTCATACTCACTCTCTTTCCTGCTCCCATCTCTCGATTCGATACTCTCTCCTGCATAAGGCACCAAGTCCTTTCCGTAGAAACATTCTGTGCTCCCCAGTGTTTCCAACAAAAAGGTTTTATCCACTTAGGGGGGTCGTCTGCTTAATCATTCACCTGTTTCTTTTGCCCAAGGCAAATTGTCTCCCTGTCCCCTCTAACCCTCTATTTGACACATCTTTAATGTTTTTGTTCCTTGTGTAGTCAGCCTTAATACCATCCCACTTAAAATTACACTCAGCTAAATCTTATTTTTCCTTCAAGGCTCTATTCAAATTATTCTTCAGTAAGCCTTTTCTGACCACTCCAGGCAGCACCATCTTCTTAAAGCCTGTAGAGGTGGTTCTTAATCAGAGATACTCACCAGAATTCTCTAGTTTGCATTAAATTGTTAAAAAAAAATTGTTAAAAGTACAAATGTCTAGGCCCTCTGCCTGGAGATTTTGATTCCATGGGTCTGAGATACATAATCTGGGAACCTCGTTTTTTAAAGCTCCACCGGGGATCAGAGCTGGCTGCATAATTTGTGGGATCCCATGCAAAACAAATGCAGGGCCGCTTTCTCAAAAAGCAGAGGAGAAAAATCTTTTTCCTTTCCTTCCATGATCTCAGAACTTGTCTTGATTTTTTTTACTTGCGGTATAATGTTGCTATTTTAAAGAGAGTAATATTTCGAGTTGTTAGAATGAACTTTATTGTTCATCTTTATATTGTACGGTGCCGGCTTTAAAGGCAAATATAAGAGTATTTAAGTGACCTGTGAAATCACTGAGATTACACAATTCATACACCATAGCTCATGCATGCATGCGGGGCGTTTCTTATCAGAACAGTGGAAAACTTCACAAATTAACTGAACTGTTGTATTTCAGTTCCTGATACACTCACATTCTACCAACACTCTTTACCTTCCGCTTACTGAAGAGTAAAGAAAGACTGAAGGAAATGCACCTATGAGAAGCTTTCCCTTTCTTTTTTCTGTCATTATTTTAGAATAAGTGTTTTGGTGAATTCAGGGAGGTAACACAAGAGAGGAAATGTTATGATTCCTTGGTCACCATGACCTTCCTTCTGCATTGAAGGCAAGTGTGGGGATGAACAGAAGCATGGTCTCTTGGGGCTGTCAGCGTGCCCACCGCCCCCACCTCAGTCATGGTGTGAGAGCAAGTGCAAATTTAAAAATAGGAGGCTTGAATCCTCCTGTTGAAAATGCGGAAAGCTCCCCCCCTCCCTTTCTTAGAGCATTTACTTTAGAAATCTTGTAATTGCAAGTTCTTTCTGACTCTGAAACGTATGTAAATCTTGAAAAACTAAGTAAGTCTTTTGCTAGCTTGAGGACCCAGGAATGTCTTTCTCAAAGACCTGAGAATCATCATTTGAAATGCGATCAAAGAAGGTAGTACGCATATCTCCAGCTTCTGTGGGAGGGTACCAATTTCCAGATGCATTTGGGAGGAGCTATGTGTGATGAATGGTGCTGTCAAGTCCTCTTACTTGAGGACTAGTTATTGTTTCTCTTGAGAATGTGTGTGCTGATGGGTTATCTCTGCTTGGCTGTGTAAAAGTAAAATTTCCGTCTTCACTGTCTCTTTCGTGGATGCCTGTGATGCAGGTCACATTTGGGTTGAAGCCTATTCAATAATGAAAATGGTTTTCTCCTCATCTACTTTTGTAGAAAGGCTTTTTGGGTTGGAAGGAGGTTTTGTTTAAACATATGTCCCCAACAATATCTATGTTGAGTCTTCTGAACTCGCATGAACTCCAGAATTCTATGCTCTGGGGCACCATGAGCATCATAGGAAAAGGGGAGGCAAGGGACGACAGCGCCCATGCACACGCTCTCTTCCTCCATGGGACTTCACTTACAAACCACAGGTTTAAAGATGAAATTATTAAGAATTTCAAGATGGCATCAGCAGAGCATTAAACCAAGGGGGGGGACCCTTCTAAATGCAGGGCCCTGTGTGTCTCGAGAGGCTGTATGTCCACAAAGCCTGCTCTGGTGATTCTAATATGGACCCCTGATTAACAATCACTGGCTTCCAGCAAATACTGTCCAAGCCATTCCCCCTCAGCTCTAATAAAAGACCTTAAATGATGAGAACTCCAATACCTCTTCTGCATGCTTATTACTTTTTAAATTCTCTTTCATTAAATATAAAATTCCATTACCAACAGGTCCTAAGAAAAGGACAAAATTCTTCCATTGAATTTTATTATATCTACCTTTACTCCAGAGAAGTGGATTATTGGCCAAGTCTTAGAAACATTTTATTTCCAAATTTGCGAAGTAAATAACATCATCCTTTACCTGGTTCAGAGTTTCTATAACCTTTAGTCTCTCGATAAACTTAAGTCAGAAATAACTGGTACCAAGCCCAACTGTTTTATTCCTTAGTCAGGGACATGGAGCCTATCTCAGCCTTTGAAGCAAACATTTGTATATACATGACAGGAGTAGATTAGAAGCATATTGGAGATGCAGCAAGAATACAACAGAAGGAGGAAACAAAGGAGAAATATTTTAAAGGGGTTGAATTATAGAAGCAACCATCTCAGGGCAAAAGGTCTTCTTCAGCATCCATCCCACTTGGAATTTAACTGCAATAATGCCATATCTCCCAGGAAATGTTAAAATAGCTCTAGAATTCTCTATTGACCAAGGTATGGAATTATATAATCCACTTTCAAAGATTTTTATATTTCATTCTTAGAAAGTCTGTGGCCTAAACAATTTAATTTTCCATTTCTCTGTGGCCTTATATAAACAGGAATTTACTTTAATCGTGTTTGTTAAAATTAAATTTGACCTGTCTCTCAAAATCCAACTCTACCAAAGAAAGTATAGTATCCTTTTCCAATAATCACTGTAATTATAATCTTTAGGTCAAAATATCCAAGGGAGGTCACTACATTTAAGGGGGAAACTGTATCATTATCTCATTAATTCCTAGTAATCTGTGCTTAGTAGAAAGTCCCAAATAATAGCAGTGTGTGAGAGCTGCAATATGATTGAGCTCTGATTTCTTGCACACCTGGTGGGGTTTTTTTTATCGGTTTTTACTTTCTGCACTTTCTGCACATTTCTTTGTTTTGCTTTTACCCAAACTCTACTTTCTTTCTTCCATAAATGTGTTCTGTTCACTTGTCTAAAACTTGCCTCATGCTGTTACATTCGGTTTTCTAGGAAGACCAGGTTTTCTAAAGAGGATCAAAAGCCCATCCTCATCAGGGCCTTTGCAGTTGCAAGACTGTTCTGATTCTGAGGCTGCTACCAGCTCTCTCATTTCCATTCGCTTATTTAGTGGACTCATTTCATTTGAGGATCAAACTGGCACACTTTCGAACTCATTTGACATCTGAGACCCTGCAACGCAGCCACCCTGCCTGCTGGCCTTCCCAGTTTAGCTGCAGAGCCCCGGAGAGCTCCAGCAAGATTACCAGCTTTATATTTAGTATCAGAAAGTGCATATTTAAGTGTCGGACTTCATAAATTCAAGGGAAGACAGCCCACGCAGAACATGATACCTCTAAGGTCTGGCCTGTTGTTCAAATCATCTTTTCTTCTCTCAGTTCTGGTCTATCTAGGTCTGATCCTAAAAGTGTTAATACTTCTTATAGGATGGTGGTTGGGCCAGTATTCCTCCGCCTAATTTTAAGCTATAAGCAAAAAAAAAATGCAATTGCAAGAAAGGGAAATGTCACAGTATAAATGCAAGCTGTAAATTTTCAGTATTTTTTCTCCAGCACTAGGATAGTGCCTGGCGCATAATAGATACTCAAGAAATAAATATTTGTTGAATAGATGAATTGTTGCATCTCCGTTTTCTTTTCTAATTTATCCCACAGTCTGTGTGTATTTTCCACTAGTAAGTTGTTTACTTTCATTTGTTTGTATTTGTGCACACCGCACTTGTGTTTTCTTGTCTCTTTGCTGGACATTGTTATCCCCAAGACTCCACTATTCCTCTTAGCAGTCTGCATGCTATTAATTCATCGAATTTTCCTTCTAGTATCGATTTCTCCAGCAGGAACAGCAAACCCTAAATACAATTGAGTTCTTGTTTACCAGTTTGGTAGTTGTTTAGTGGTTTTGTGCAAAGGTAGAACTCTCTCTGCAGTTAAAATGGGATTTTAAGCTTCTTGAGAGCAGGAAAAATACCGCGAGCCCCTTGGTTTTACCGATAGGTTGTATAAAAATATTAGGCAGTTAATAAGTGGTCACTGTATCCTGAATGTTGGACTAAGTCAGGTGAGCCACCTCTTAGCCACTCCTTCATTCACTCCTTCCTGAGCCACACTGTGACACCGCTGTAGGCTTCGAGCGGACAGCTCTTTCAAAATGGTTTCCCTTTGTCATGACTGTTCTCGTACTGTCTTTCACAATACGATAAAAAAATAAGAATTAGGTAAAGAAGGGTGCCTGGGTGGCTCAGTGGGTCAAAGCCTCTGCCTTTGGCTCGGGTCATGATCTCAGGGTCCTGGGATCGAGCCCCGCGTCGGGCTCTCTGCTCAGCGGGGAGCCTGCTTCTCCCCCTTTCTCTGCCTGCCTCTCTGCCTGCTTGTGATCTCTCCCTCTCTCTCTATTGGGTGAATAAATAAAATCTTAAAAAAAAAATTAGGTAAAGAAGCAGAAGACCTGAGTCTTGTCTTTGACTCTGCCTGCTTGGTTCAGTGACTTTGGGTTGCCATTCAATAGGGTGGTTGGGGTGGATGGAAAAATGTCCCTCAAAGATGTCCCCGTCCTAATCCCCAGAACCTTCTAATATGTTGCTTTACATGACAAAGGATTTAAGGATTTTAAGTTAGGGAGATTATTCTGGGTTATCGGGTGGGCTCAGCGTAATGACGTGTCCTTAAAAGGTGAAAGAAGGAGGTAGAAGAATCTGAGAAAAGAGGTGGGAAGCCAAAAGCTAGAGGTGACAGAACACGAGTCAGGGAGAAGGAAGGAGGGAGAGAGAGAGGAAAAAACAGTGGAAGATGCTGTGCAGCAGCTCTGAAGATCAAGGAAGAGGCTGTGAACCAAGGGTTTTCTAGAAGCTAGAAAAGGCAAGAAAACAGATTCTCACTTGGAGCCTCCAAAAGGAATGCAGGCCTTGTGCTTAGCCCAGTGAAAGCCGTTTTGGATTTCTAACCTCCAGAACTGTGAGATAATACATTCGTATGGTTTAAGTTTGTGGTAATTTGTTACAGCTGCAGTTGAAAACTAATATGGTGGTTAGGTGCTTTCCTATTTAAACACCTGGCTTTGCCTCGCTTCTTCAAGCTCCGAAACAGGAATAAGGAAAGCACATTCTTCATAAGGTGTTTGCTAAGCTATGCTTGAATATTAATAAGTACCAATTGGCATCATGTATTCTATATGTTTTCAGTTGATTTTAAAATACCTATTATAACTGTTATTTATGTATTGTTTACTTATTTAATTAGCTATTCCTGGACAAGTGAGCCAAATTTTGCCAAAGCAATGTATTCTCAAAGTACTTAGTGTATTTCAATGCATGAATAGTTTCTTGAACAGACATATAAGTGACTAGATTTCAGGGTTAGGAGATATAAATCCTCCGATTTGAATATGAATAGCAACAGAAATTTTACTTCCTATGTAACTCGGACGGATTAAATATTTTTTAAAAATTCATAGACTGTAAAAAGGAGGTGAAGTCTAATCAAAAGGATGAGTCAAGCAACGGTGGAAAAATTTTGATGTCGAGGGAAATGGTTCAGAATAATTCAGATCGATTGTCCACACAGCTTGAGTTTGCCAAATGAAAGCCAAGTTTCCACTACAGTCCACTGTGCGGGGCTTCCTTGTGAAGCAGTGTCAGGAAAATCACCTTGAAGTTTCCTACAGAAATCAGCAATCTTGAGTAGATCACAGCCATGAGATAGCCAGTCCACTCCCTGGCTGCTGACATCTTCCTTTTATTTATTCTTGTGTATTCATGTAACAATGATCCTCTGTGATTCCCCATTTATTTATACAAAGTAGAAAGACTTAAAAAGAGCAAAGTGGAGACACAGTATGGGAGAACATCAATGTCTCTTCATATTAGTCATTCTAATACTCCTTGAATTGAAGATAATTAAACTGGTTAACCGTTTTAGGACAAAGCAATTTATTACACTGAATTTTTATATTGAATTCTGAATGGAAACACCAAATTAATTATTTTCTGTTTATTAAAGAGACTATAGATTGCACTTAGACTTCAGAAATTTTTTACAACAGACATTGACTCATCAATTTTCCTTAGCATTCATTGAGTATAAAGCATTATTCAAGAGAATGAGGAGGGCTCCTAAAACCTAACACTTCTAAAAATGAAGAAAAAGAGAGTTCACTTGGGAAATGCCCATATTTTATTTGAATTCACAGCACTCACTTGACTGCGTGGCTTAGGGAGAGCGCTGTCATTTCACGTTCCTGGTTATAATTGTTAATCAGTACAACATGTCCCCTTTCCTTTCCAAAGATCCATTTGTATTCTTTGAATTGTGATATTCAACTTGGAAGAGCTAGAAAAACTAGATATAAGAAGAAACATTATCACAAAGGAATTTTCACATTCTGATGTGGCTTTAATATGGGCCAATTTAGCCAATTGCCAACTGCATAACAAATGACACACAGAAAACTAAGTTATGGTTGAATCATCAGTAGAACTGAATTTTGTATATTCATTACATTTGAATAATTTCTTCCTATTTTCTCCTCTCCCTTTTGTCTTTTCTTCTCTTTTCTTTCTCTTATTTTCACATGCTGAAAGATTGCTAGAATGTTTTTTTCTACTGGTTCTTTGACATCTAGCCATCTCTTTTTTCAGAACATGATAGATATTATTTATATAAGCGAAGTATCTCAGAGAAAACTGTGCTTTGCCCTTTTCCTTTGCCCTGTAAGAGTAGAACCCAATTGTTACCTGGCTTATGAAGACCATATCTTTTTGTGGGAAATCAAGCCATTTATTTTCTATTATCTACCCAAGTTTAGTTTATACAATCTTATAATATTTTTCTTTTAATTTTAGGATGTTGGTAACAACATACATGTTAAACCTTTTCCGAAAATATTACACAGTTGGGTTAGTTGGTTAGTTAATTATGGTCTGTCTTGTTCTAACAGGACATCTGGGCAGTATATCAGACTCAAGACAATAGAAATTAAAAATAAAAAATTTGACTAGGAGAAGGAGCCTGTCAAGGAGGCAGGTAAGTCTGCATTCATGCAGGCTGGAAGAGCTTACATGATTATCAACCCCGGACCATAGAATAGGCTCTAAGTAATCAATTAAATGTGAATTTCTTATTGTCAATTCCAAATTAATATATTTGTCCAGAGAAACATGAAGTTTCTTCAGACCTTGGTCTAAAGCAAATTATTTATGTAATAATAATAATAATAATTCACTCTTTCTCTCTTTCTCTCTCACACACACACATATATGCTATTGGGCATTGGAGCTGATGTGTATGTGTAGTTTCAGAATGTTTTCTATTCAGACCACTGAGGAATACCAGTGTCAGATGAGGAGTGGTGGTAAGGACTTTGAGCAGAGGATACTACTGGTTGGGACTTGGGAAGAAGCACATAGAAGATGTATCCAGCAGGGCTGAGAATGTAAGACAGAGATATTTCTTAAGCTGACAGATCTAATGGCTGCTGCTGGCTCCGTGTGGTTTACTCCAATATGCAAAATTCTGATCATTTTCCCCTGCTAGGGAGATTAACACTGTCAAATCTTAAAAGATCCTAGTTCCCTGAAACTGCCCCCATTAGATGCAACAGCATTAGTTATGTATTGTACATAGATTGTATTTACTTCATATTGAATTTTAAGAAGGGCGTTGAATACTTGACATGTATCCAGAGGACAGTAACAAGAACGAAGAAGGTATCTCAAGTCATTGTACCTGAGGACCCTGTGACAGACTTGGTGATATTTGGAGGACAAGAAAACACTTAGTAAGGCCATGCCAAGGATCTTTAAATATTTAAGACAATCATGTGAAAGACTTTTCTCTGTAAGCTAGGAGGCCGGGAGTGGAGCAGAACTAGAACCAATAAACGGAAATAAGCACAGAGGACAGATATTTTGACACATAAGGGACCCGCTAGTGCAATTAGAATTGTTGGAAATAGAATGAGCTGCTTTGGGAACAGCATAAGCACCCTGTCATTAGAAGCAAATGATCAGAAGCTGAATGAACATTAGTGGAAGATAGAGGGTCTAATAGAGGAAATTGGACAAGGTGGCCTTTAAGGCCTTTTCTGGCTCCTAGACAACTCAATGAAAACCAGTGGTTTCTCTTCATTTTTCTCTCCAGTTCTTGCCCTCATCTTCCCTCTGCTTCACCTTCCCTCTATGTATCCACCTCCTCTTACAGTTTATATATGAACTATGAGGACTCAGGAAGACATAGGCGTGCCTCAGACCTCACTCCTGCCCCAGGGGTGCCTCTCTCATCCCCCTCAACTCCCATTCATCGCTATTGATAATTCATGGCTTCCCCTAATAAAATGTGCAAGGCAGACACATCTTCAAGACCTCTTCTCCCTTCCACCAACTCACCACCCCAAGCCACTTCTTATATATAAATTCTGAAGTCACCATGGCATGCACCTATTTTTACCAACAGTAGCTTCCAAAACTTGGAGTAATGATTAGTCACTTTGAGAAAGAAATGAGTCGTGTCTGAGATCAGCGTCTCTATGTTTAACAAAGCTATCCTTCCTGTTAATGAAGAAAATCATGATGGATATTTTGTGGTCCAAATAATCTATATTAAAGGAAGAAATGGAACAAGATCCCAATGATGGATTGCTACTGAGAACACTTCCTCGTCTTTCTCTGCAGGAAGATGGGATACAGATTCTGGTTGTAGTTCATGCACATACCCGAAGTTCTCTCTAGGCAAGACACTCCGTGACTCTCTAACTCCAAACCCGATGATGGCCCCAGAGAAGCCCTGGGAATACAAGCCTTCTCTTGACTGGAACAGTTTCTCCCTTTCCCAGGCACACCCAGCATGACTTTGTGGAAAGTTAATTCTGTTCCAGATATCACTGTATTTCCTTTATAAAAATAAGTGGAATGAGTGATGGTTAGGAACGCTGAAAATATAACTTTTTATTTAATTGCTGTCATTGAATATCCATTGCCTTAATAATTCTCAAGCCCAGTCCCATTGTCTTCATGGGTAATTTACAACCAATTAAGGTATGGAAACACTTCACATTCTATGCATTCTTGGAGAGTCAAAATGCATATCAATATATTAAAGGTCCTGAGAAGACTTGCAGGAAAGACACTTGTTTAAATATGTTTAGACTTAACATTTCCTTATTTGACCACGCAAAACCTTTTTTTCAAAGACCATCCATGGTGCAGGACTTCACTGCTCTGCTGGACATAGTCTGAGAAATGCTACATTATAACAAACCAAAGATAGTGTAGCATACAGTATGTAGCCTAGTACCTGACCTTCAAAAGATGCTTAATAAGTACACCTTTATTTTTGGCTTCTCAGAGATAACCAACAGTTCACCAAAAATTCATGCTCCTCTCTTTACTGTAATTTTGTAGGCAAACAGCTACAGGGAAACAGACTGCATTCCCAACCTCCCTTGCATCTACCTGGGTTTATGTACACAGTTCTGGCCAGTGAAATATGAATAAAAATTAAACATAGCACTTTTAGGCCTAGCCTATAAAAAAAGACAATGTGACATCCTCTACTATTTCCCCCCAGTCCATTGGCTGGCTGTATTGCTTTGTATAGCATTGAGGGCCACGTGTTAAAGAGGCCAAACCCTCTGTCAGCTTGAGTTCCTAAATTATTTGTGGAGCAGAGCCCTCTCTTCTGTTATCTACCCCCCACTGCACATATATATCAATTGAGTTTTATAGGAGAAATAAAAATAGTACCTTATCCCAAATTTATGTTTGCCATGCAGATTACTGAGCTCACCACTACTTGTATAGGAAGATTTTATCATTACTGAAGAGAAATAGAAGCCAACACATACTTGATATGTCTGGTGTCATGGGTTCATTTATTCAATCATTCAACAAACATTTATTGGTCATGCACAGGGCGCCACGTTTAAGAATATAAAGATGAGTACAGTTGAGTCTCCATCTAAACATGGATATTTGTACAAATGAAGTCACAAAATTTGGACATTCCTCAAGTGGTTATATTCATAGAATAAAGAAAAACCATATATCAATTTAATAGATGTTTGTATGCTTGACAGAATTCAATACCCAGTCAATATAAAAAATATTCAGCAGACTAGGAATAGTAAGGAATTTCCTCAAATGGATAAAGAACATCTCTGAAAAAACAGATTACAGCTAATGTCATATTTGAATGTTGAAAGACTGATTGTTTCCCCTTTGAATCAGAAACAATGCAAGGGTGCCCACTTTCATCATTTCTATAAAGCATAATTCTGGATGTCTTATCCAATGAATTAAGGCAAGAAAAATACATAAAATGCATAAAAGACAGAACGGAAGGCTTAAAACTATCCCAATTTGTAGATACGATTGTTACAAAAAATACTAGGGAACCTGAAAACTGGCTAGAATTAAAACTAATTAATTCATCAAGATCCCAGGATAAAAGGCTAATATGCAAAAAACCAATTGTATTCTTACGTACTATCTGCAAACAATTAGACAAGCAAACTTTTCAGCAGAAATTTTAGAAATTGGACCAAAAAGTCTTATATTTAAATACTGAAAACTAGAAAACATCACTGAGAAAAATTAAAGATGACCTAAATGTGTGGAAAAGTATACCAAATTTAAGCATCGGAAGATTCAGTTTGCAATTCTAACCAAATTGATGTATGGATTTAATGTAGTCAAATCAAAATTCCAGCAGCTTAATTTTGTAGAAATAGACAAACTGATTCTAAAATTCATATGAAAATGTAAAGGACAAGAATAACAAAAGCAATTTTTTAAAGATAGAGTTGGAAGACTTACCCTGCAAGATTTAAGGACTTATTATAAACTATAGTATGAAAGACATTTAATGTACTAACATATTAACAGGGTCCAGAACAGATCTACATATATGTTGTCGCTGATATTTGACAAAGAAACCAAGGCAATTTGATGGAGAAACAAATGTCCATTCAACAAACTGTGCTTGTTAACGTCATGGGGGAAGAAAATGAACATTGATCTTTACCTTATTCTGTACACAAAAATTAAATCAAAATCTATCATAGACCTAAATGTAAAACCTCAAATTATAAAACTTCTGGAAGAAAACATAGGAGAACATCTTCGTGACCTTGGAGGAGGTAAAGTTTCCTTAGATTGCATCCAAAAATTATAAACCATAAATAAAAAAATAAATTGGACTTCACCAAAATAAAAACATTTTTGATCTTCATGAGTTGAAAAGGAAATACTGGGAGAAAATGTTTGCAACAGATACATTAGACAAGGGACTTGCTCTACACATCTAAAGAATATTAACAACCCCCAAATAAGAAAAAACAACCTAGTAAGAAAATGGATCAACAGATTTGAATAGACACTTCACAAAAGAAGATATAGGAATAGCCAATAAGCATAGAAGAAGATGCTGAGCATTATTAGTCATCAACGAAATGCAAATACAATGGGATACCACTACACATCCATTAGAATGGGTAAAATTTTTAAAAATCTGATAGTACCAAGTGTTGACAAGGATGTGGAGCAACGGGAGCTTTCCAACACGCCGTGGCAGTTTTTTAAAGAGTTAAACTTACATCTACCATATGACCCAGCACTTCTAATCCTTGGTATTTACCCAAGAAAAACAGAACATATGTCCACACAAAGACTTGTATACAGGTATTCATCTCAGCTCTATTTGTAATTGCCCCAAACTGGAAGCAACCCTAGTGTCTGTCAACAGGTAAATGAATGATCCGATTGTGTTTTCTTTACATAACGGCATATTCATTACTCAGTAATAAAAAGGAAAGAACTATTGATGTATCTAACAATATGATGAATCTCAAAATCATGCTGAATGAAAGAAGGAGGCGGAAAAGAGCACCTACTCGAGGATTCCATTTAAATATAATTCTAAAAAGTGCCAAATAATCCATAGTGACAGAGAGATCTATGGTTGTCCATGGCTCAGGGACAGAGGGAGAGATAAGCCTTAGAAAAGCTCACAAGTTAACTTGTAGGGATGATGTAAATGATTGTTATGCTGATTCTGGTGATGATTTCATGGATATATCCATATGTCAAAGTCGATCAAATTGTACACTTTAAATATGTGCACTTTAACGTACTTCAGTTATCCATAGGTGGGTTGAAAATGTTTTAAATGAAAAAGATTGGCTTGACAGTTTTCCACCTTATTCAACGTCATGCATTTCAAAATTGATTTGTTAGGCTTTGTGAAAAATCTCTTGGAATCTGTACACACCGAGACATCTTTTGAGCAAAATTGATTTCATCTCCAACAGACATCTTAATTCTATTTTTGTGTTGTGTCTACATGGCTGGTGAAGTTAAGGTGAACAATGACAAACTGGTTTGAATAGTTGAGCCAAATAATCTCCTATTGTATATTTTCCCCAACTTGAAGAATATCTGAAGTAATCTTGGGAAGATTTTTAACCTTTTCAGGAAATTGAAATCTCAAATTACATAACAATAAAATAGAAATTTACGCAGTACACCTGAGTTGCCTCCGGAAGTCCTCACACTTTCTCTGCTCCATCTCTTAGAGGAACAATAAGGATGAAGATTTTAGGTGGAGAAATTATGACCAGTTATGTAGTTGGTAAGCATATTGAAGTATCACCTATAGTTTGGGGGTTGTTTCTTATTGATATTGTAGAACAATGAGGCCTTCCTACTGTGAGTTCACCCAAAGCCTGAAAAGGGTCTCTATTTAAAAAATAGCATGTGGTTCTTTGTTTTCCTACACCCACTTAGCTGAATTTCCCAATTATTGTGTATATTATGGAAAATTTCTAGTTTTTCTCTGCTTTACTCATCAAACTGTTATTTATAGAGTTAATTTAGAACTATCAGATGCCCAGAGAAGCTATTTTCAGCTCTATTTTACAGAAGAGTCAGAAGTTTCGTGTAGTTAAGTGTAAATGGAATTAACTACTCAAAATGTAAAAGTCTAATTTGAAACACAGATCCTCCAAGTTATGAATATGTTCCAAGGTTGGCACAACATATGATCACATCTCTAAGGATTGCCATTTATACTCCAACACATGTAGAGATGACTCAATGCCTTTTTAGGCTGGTAGCTAACAAATGACTTTAGGTTAGGACATTTTGAATGAGTTCAGTTTTATCGTGAGCTTACTCGTCGCACTGGTATTGGAACATCTGATATACTACAGAACTTTCTGTCCTCTCCGTATGCAAACTCCGGGGACTTGGCCATAGAGCTAGGAAGGCAGAATTTAATGATACGGATTAGCATGTTAGAATAACTATTTGGAGCACTACGATAATTTCAGCCACCATTTATTTAGCCATTACCTAGTGTTAGGTGCTATGCCAGGCATATTATTAATAACTAGCTAGTATTTATAAACTGCTTACTCTGGACCAAATGCTATGCCAAACAGTTTGCAGGCATTTTTTCTATTAATCCTTATAAACATGGATTAGCTGAATTTACAGGTGAAGAAACTGAGACCAAAAAAAAAAAAAAAAACAATTTTCCAGTAAACTGGCTAGTAAATACCTGAAACTGGAGGAATTAATTCTTTAGTGTGTCAACCCACTTGTTTTCTCCTTGACCATCTCTGGAGTGTGCTTTTTATTCCTGAAAGATGGAACAGCTCCCTTCCGGTCTTAGTATGTTCCAGCTGCTATAACAAAATACCACAGGCATATACACAACAGGAACTTCTTTCAGAGTCCTGGGGGCTGTTAGTCTGAAATCAAGATGCCAGCATGGTTGGGGGAGGGCTCTCTTGTGGCCGTCAGACTTCTTGTTGCCATTGGGTGGGAGAGGCCGGGCATCTCTCTGGAGCCTGTTGTGTGAGGCACCAACCCCACTCGTGATGCCTCCACCCTCATGACTTAAGCACCTCCCAAAGGCCCCACATCCTCATACCATTCATTACCTTTAGAGGTTAGGATTTCAATACATTAATTTTGTGGAGAGTCGGGTATTCAGACCATCCCTTTTATGACCTGATCGCCTTTATCTTTCAGACTACAAAATTCTTCTTCTTCTTCTTCTTTTTTTTTTTAAGATTTTATTTATTTGAGAGAGAGAGAGAGAGAACACATATGCACACAGGCAGGAGCAGGGGGGAGGGGCAGAGTGAGAGGGAGAAGCAGACTCCCTGCTGAGCAGGGAGCTCACTGTGGATCCTGATCCCAGCACCCTCAGATCAGACGCTTGACGGACTGAGCCACCCAGGTGCCCCAGGGTACAAAACTCTTAAAGTGCAAAGACTGGTACTTGAGATCTAGCAAGTGCCCTGAAAACAGATATGACCCAATTCTTTAAGCTTCAAGTAGAATTAGTCCAAATTTCATCATGAAGTTCTCAATTCTTTCTGGGGATTCTGGGAGTGAGGATATATTACTTATCTAATATGGCGTAACAAATTTCCCTAACTAGTGGCTTAAAACAATAACAGTTACTTCTTATGGCTTCTTTGAGTCAGGATACAGTGCAGATGGTTGGCCTCTGCCACACAATGTATGGGCTTTAAGCTGGAAAACTTGAAGAACGAGAATGGGAATCATCGAAGGCTCGTTTGCCCATATTTTTTGGAGTTGAAGCTGAGGTGGTTGGTTAGAATATATACACATGGCCTTTCCATAATGCATGGGCTTCCTCACATATGGAGGTACGGGTCCAAAGGCAGGCATCCTGAGAGAAAGCAAGAGCCAAGTGGAAGCCACATTCTCTTCTTTGACTTAGCCTCCGAAGTCCTGCAGCATGCCATCCACTCTATTTATTGGTTGAGGCACTTATGAGGCACCCTCGGGTTCCGGGAGAAGGATCAGAGACTCTACCCGTGATGGAGATGCATCAGTGTCACACTGTTTAAAAAAAAGCCGCAAGGCTTGGGGGATACACTGGCGTGGCCTTCTTGGCAAAGAAAAGGTTCCTACAGGAAGCGAAGTGAAAAGCTTTCCATCGCTGATGCCCCTTAGCTCCTGCTTTTCCCGAGTGAGTTCCATGAATGAACTGTCTGTTTTATATGCTGTCTCCCTATTCTCTACCACTTAGAAGACTTGAAATCCAGCCTCCTTCCATGATTTACACACACAAAGAAGTACACTCCCTACCAAACACTCACAAAGACAAACAATCATTAGCGTTTTTTCTGTATAGCTGACTTGACTGAGGTTTTCAGCAATGGACAGGATTTACACGGTGGCCAAACAAATCACTTAAAAATAGAATATTGGAAACCCCTAATTTGAAAAGCTCTATGGACCCTTTCCTGTGTTCCAGGGCTTTCCTCTCTCCCTGTTGCCCTGTTTTCTTGTCTGCCTCTTCTCTCTCGGGAGTAAAAACTTTAAATACCTTCCATTTTCTTATAAAAAGTAATTCATCTTGGCTGCACTGAATCTCCCTACCCCGCACTCAGCAGATGGACTCTCTTTGTCCGAGCAAAGCCCCACTAATGTATTCTGCTAAACCACACAGGCCGCCTAAATCTCAGCCTCACCCTATCTCCCTCCTCCACCTCTTTCTGCAAGGGGAAGGAGCAGTGAAGAGATTTAGTCCTTCGGCGGTATGAATTACCCCCTCTTCCCACCCGTTTTCTCCATGGAAAAGGCAGAAGTTGCCACATTCAGTTGTGGTTTTAAATAACATCCCCCCCCCCCCCCCGCATTGCACTAGCATGCATTGAACTGCAGCCAGCACTATCCACTGAAGTTTTCCATCTCTGATTTCCAAAACATTCAGGGAAAGCTTCGGCCTCAGACGTTATAAATATGCCTAAGAACAGAGTTTCCGAGGCAAAAATCACCATTCAATGTAGAGAGCTTCCCAAGTCTCCATTAAAATCTAAATCAAGTAGGCAAACCCCACTGTTGTCCTCTCTCCCATAGCCCCATTCCAAAGCCCATCCCTAAATCCTGTGAATTTTCAGAACTAGATTGACTCTGGAGAGGCCCTTATGGAAGCACGTAAAGATGGTAGAGATGCTGTCTGCCTAGTACCTAAATAGGCAGAGTCAGGAAGAATATTGCTTCCCACATGGCAGCTGTAATACAAATTGTCACTATTTTCGCCACAGTCATGTCCTCACTGCTCCCCAAGTCCTCTTCTCAGCAAGTCTGCTCCGGCTCTGTCCTCTCCACTCCAATGGCCCCGCTGAGGGGAGGGCACCCTGCGATCCCACAGCGCCTGACTGCAGCTGAATGGATTATGGTGCCCGCTGGCTCGGAGTAATCCAATCCATTGGTTTCTATAGGGTAATGGGACAGGACTAAAAGGAGCGAGAAGAGTCTGAGCAAAGCAGTGCACACCTCTCAGCTGAGGCAGAAGCACAAAGTAGATGCTGAGAGATTTGACATAGATGCGATCGATTTGGCTTCCAGAATTGGAGAATGAAATCTAGTTCCCCAAAGCCAACTAGTTCCTGCTTCCAGGCCCCTGAGAGATCCGGTTACTCCTCTCGCCCCCTGGCTGGCTGAGAAATCCCAACAATGAAATAACAAGCTGACTCCATTTCTTCAACCACTTTGCGACCAAGTGAACAGAGGTGATTCTACACCAAATGTGATAAAGAAAATGGCAAGATAATTCTATTTTTATTAATTTACCTACGTACCTACCATTTTCTGGGCATATATGCTGTAAGCAGTGAAGAATTTTAAATCAATGAGTTTCTATACAGTGTAATCAATGTTCCTCCCTGATATTCTAGGGCCATTAAAAGGATAAAACATACCTTAATACTGAATGAGATGTAGCCATTGTGAACTTATCCTAGATAATCGAAGAGCTGTCTCGAGAAATAATGTGCCATTGAAGTATCTCTGAAAGTATTCTGCATTTATTAACACTTGAATAGTGAACTTTATTTGAGGGGGCTTCATCACAGGGCTTTGCAAAATGCTAAAGAATATGCTGAGGGTTTTTTTTTGTTTGTTTTTTTGTTTTTTTCCCCAAGAGATCTCTATCTGCTCCTTAGGATGAGTGTCACGGCAAAACAAACAGGCAAACAAATAAAAACAAACTCGTAAGGCATTTCTAAGAAATGTGTGCCCATTTCAAGAAATGGGGTCAAAGGCATCAGCAAATTAAGAAATGTAATGGATTGTGGAAAAAGCCTAAATCACGATGAAATAAGTAAGGAGTTGGACTCTGCATGCGTAATTCTTTACATACGGAATTCATAGCACTGACTGGTGACGAGCCACGTAACACACAAACAGGATATGGTTCAGAGGAAAGGAAATGTGCTCCACACTCAGCTACTGAGCAAGCTACTTCAACTCATTGAGCCTGTTTCCTCATTCGTAGTATGAGGATAACAGCATCATTACTGCAATAGGATGCTGTGAGGGTTTAACAGCATAGTGTGCCTGAAGCCCTTGGCACGTGCTCTGGTGAGCTCACTGAGTCTCCTACTCCTCGCTCCACAGTACTTACTGTTCTCTTCATTGTTAAACATGTACCTGGAAATTCTGGTGCAATTTTCCTGGTATATGAAGAGCCTGATGTGCTGGTTAGAGATTGGAACCCAACTTGATTCTGCTCACCAAGACCGCTCTAATTTCTGGGGGGCGGGCGGGCGGGTGTGTGTGTGTGTAAGTGTAAGTGTGAAATTGGTCTGTACTAAATCCTATGGTTTCTGCCATCAGGCTTCAGTTTCTTTGGCTTTCTTTGCCTTTACTTACCTTGATTTACCAGCAAAACAGAGAAGCTATTTTGACATTTTGCTGTTTAACCTTTAAAGTTACCAGCCAAACAGATTCCCAGACCTCCCCTACCTCCCCTATTTATCGCAATCATCAACTGTTTCACATGAGCCATCACACAGGCAATCAGATGACAACTGGGCTTAGATGGGAAAAAGTGACCCAACCTGCTGAAAGAATATTATCGGAACCTTGCCATACTTTAATTATGCTCCTAACAAATTCCCTTTTTTCTTCTTCTGGAACTTTGACAGTCTTAAATCATATAGTTTGCCATCAAAGTTTTTATTTTTTCTTTCTTAGAGAAACTGAAAGTAACGTAAAGACTTGTTTATGTATTTATTTGACAGCGAGATAGAGAGAGAGAGAGAGCGCGAGCGCATAAGCAGGGGGAGTGGCAGGCAGAGGAAGAGGGAGAAGCAGGCTGCCCACGGAGCAGGGATCCCAGAACCCTGGGATCATGACCTGAGCTGAAGGCAGACATTTAACCAACTGAGCCACCCAGGTGCCCCATTTCTTAGTTATCATACAACCATACTGAAACATCACTGCATTTATTCCTAGGTGTCCCAGCTTTCTCACACTCTCACTGCTCCATCCAGAAATGTCTGTGTTTCCATGCACACAGTACACAATTCAAGTTGTACAATTGGTCATACAGCTGGAAGTGAGCTACCAAGGTCCCTCTCCAATCGCTATTAGTTTTTTGTGATAAATATATGTTTAAAAAAAACAATACGACATGTAGCATACATAAACATTCTCATCTAGGATTCGTTGAGAAAGTTAAGCTCTTGTACCTGAAGGTATCCATGGCATGTAATAAAGTAACATTTCTCCTAGGCATCAGGAACAGTATTAGGTGCCATACTTGGGAGAATTGAGGAAATAGTTATAAATAATCCTCTGTGTGCTGTGGTTCAGATGAGAAACTCTAGTTGAGAAATGCCTTCACTTAATACTCTAGCCTACAGGTTATACACAGGAGTACATAGAGATCCACTCTCCTCTTCCTACTCATCCTCATCTTTTTCTTTGTTCTTCCTCTTTTACTTTTTTATCAAAGTTAAATATAAATCAGAAAGTGTGTGGAGTGCATCAATCCTAAGTGTACAGCAGGAAGAATTTTGTATACACTCATGTAACCATCATTCAGATCAATGTATAGAACATTTCCATCACTTTAGAATGCTCCCCCATGCCACCAGAGACAGACCTCTAGTCTAACGTCTATCATTACACTTAGTTTTGCCTGTTTCGAAACTTCATATACATGAAACCATATCTGTATCTCCCTTCTTTCCTTCAAGTCGGAAAGATTTCCCATGTTGTTATATTTCCGTTTATTTTTATTGGTGAGTATTATACTATTATACGAGTAGATCACTGTTGATTTACTCATTCTCCTGTTGCTGGACATCTGGATTGTTTTTAATTTGGGGTTGTTTTGATTAAAGCTGCCATGGACAGACTGGTATATCTCTTAGTGGATATAGGTATTCATTTCTCTTGGGCAACTATCTGTGTGCCGACTGGGTCATGAGGTCGGCTTTTGTTTAGCTTTGGGAAACACTGCCAGTTTTCCCAAAAGGTTATTCCAATTTTGCTCATTCATTTTAACAGCTGCATAGTATTAAGTGGATTTTTCCATGATTTGTTTAACTAGCCCACTAATAATAGACATACATGTACATTGTTTCCAAACACTTGCTATCACAAAATACGTCCCAAATAGTATCCTTTTATGGAGATCACTTTGCACATATACAAGTTTATCTTTGGGGAAAAGTATAAAAAGTGAAGTTGCTGGACTGAGAAATATGGGCATTTTTAACTTTAATAGATAGCAATAAATGGTCTCCAAAGTGTTTCAACCAGCATGGGCCCCTCCTGGCGGTATTTAACACTGTCTCACCTCATGTTCATGGCCGCGGTAAATCAGCACATGTTTTGAACTTGTCTGTTCAATAGGTATAAATTGTGTTTCCTTGTAATTTTAATCTGAAGATCTCTTATTACAAGTGCATATCTTTTCAAAATTTTAAAAGCATTCCTATTTCCTTTTCTGAGATTTCTCTTTTAGTATTACCTAATCCATTATTCTATTGAGTTGTTCGTCCTTTATTGGTTTAGGGGAGCTCTTTTGATAACAAAGAAGTAGGCCTTTTTCTGTGAGAATATTTTCCCTCAGATTATTGCTTGTTTTCTCACTCTGTTAATAACTGACAGAATGATTTGGGGTATTTCCTTTACATCAGGTTTCCAAAGCATATTTTACAAGGCTCTTGTCTTCTCTTTCTTCCACCACCCACATGATGTGTCTTGATCATTATTAATCAATAAAAATAATTTATGCTGTAAATTCACTCTCTGGATTATTAAAAATAATCTTGCCCTAAGGCACGCTCCAGAGAATTAAAAGGAAACCTCCATATAAAAAAGTGATTGACAGACACACAGAACATAAGTATGGTTGCTATCTTAGTTTTTTCAAGAAAGCAAAAGGCAAATTGCACTCTTTGTAATATTCTGTGTTAGAGTCATTTGTTCAGTTTTGAAAAGTTTTACGTGTGGTAATCAGAGGGCTCATGCTACCCTGGGGCAGGCGACAAGTCACAGAGGGATTGAAAGGCACTTCACACTGCTCCCAACTTAGAGTATCCCATAAAATGCCCTCCAAATGAGGACTGGTATAGAGAGGGACCCACGGTGCAATCACTGAGATGCTTAGAGCTATTGATCTCATTCTTCAAGAATATTTCTCCTCACCCACTGACCTCTTATAAAAAACCATCTTAATGATAGAGAACAAACTGAGGGTTGACGGAGGGAGGTGGAGATGGGCTAGAGGGGTGATGGGCATTAAGGAGGGCACTTCTTATGATGAGCCCTGGGTGTTGTATGTAAGTGATGAACCACTGGATTCTACTCCTGAAACCAATATTGCATTGTATGTTAACTGAGTAGAATTTAAATAAAACTTTGGAGAAAAAAATTTTTTTTAAAAATCATCATGTTATAGCCTGACATTTACTCATTTTCTCCTCTATCAGATTCTTTGCAGCCGGGGACCATTTATTGTTTGTATCGGGTTTCCATTGATGCCATAACAAATTATCATAAATTTAGCAGTTAGAACTACATCCATTTTTTTTTTTAAATCTCAAAGTTCTGCAGGTTAGAAGTCCAGGTATCCCAGCTCGGCTGAATACTCTGCTTAGAGTCTTACACAACAGAAATCGGGGTGTCTGCAGCGTGGGATCTTCCCTAGAAGCTCTGGGGGTGAATCCGTTTCCCAGGTGTTCCGGTGGTTGGCAGACTCACTTCTAGAGCTGAGGTCCCCGTTTCTTTGCTGGCTGTTAGCCAGGAGCTCCTCTCAGCTCCTTGAGGCCACCTGCACTCCTGTCTTACTGTCCCTCCAGCTTCAAGCCCACCACAGTGCATTGACTCGTCACATTTTGAATCTCTCAGAATGCCCCCTTCTGTGGCATCTCTTTTTGCTGCAGCTGGAAGAGGTTCTCTGCTTTTATAGGCCCATGTGATTAGGTGGGCACAACTGAAAAATCTAGGGTAATCTTCCTCTTTTAGGGTCTATAACTTTAATTACATCTGCCAAGTCCCTTTTACCATATAAGGTTATATATTCAGAGGTGGCGGGGATAGGACAGACACATCTTTGGGGGACCATAAATCTGTCTATTGGTTTATTCTTTTCCTCCCTCCCTCTCCTCTTCCCTTCCCCGCAGCCCCCCATCTCTCTCTTATCCAAAGCTCTAGCACAATGCTGGGCATGTAACATAAGGAGAACTAACTGAATACTGGTTAGTTGAATGATGTTTTTCATCTTGAGGCTTCAGTCTAAATTCTGGGAATATGTATTGAATGTATTGAATCAAAATTTGTCAGGTGCTTATCAACTCCTGGAAGAACAGAATAGAAAAAAACACACGGGGCTTTTCATCACCCTTTCCCTACAACCAGGGGTGAAGGGCCCGCCTGGTGCAGGAGTCTGGTTCTGTGTCTTAGGGTCTGAGTTCACCTTTGGGATCGTCCTAAGCGCTTGGAGGTTGCTGTGCCGTGCAGGGCTCTGTGATGACAGAAGCCAAATTTAGACTCACCAGAGTTTTTAGAAAAACAAAACAATATTAAGCACTCTGTAGAAAGCAACATATTTTTGAACAAAGAAATATCCCATTGTGGTAGAGGAAGAACTTTAGATCATTTGAACCCTTATTTTTGGTTCTGGGTCTTCTTGGTACAGAGGAAAGAGACCTTGGCATGAGAACTTTGATCACAATCTACCGAGAGGCACATTCTTATTGATCTTGGTTGGACAACTGGAAAACATGGACTCTCACCCTTTCCCAACAAATTTCACTGAAGAAGAAATAGTCATTTCCAAGTTTCTTGAGCAAAGAGCTTTTGAGCAATATTTCAGCTTCCACTTCTTGATTCAAATGAAGTAAAAATAACCTATCATTACTATTTTTTTTGCATCAAAGACTAATGAATAACCTCCAAATACAATTTGTTACATTTGTTTTAGAGAATTAGATATTTACTAGAGTCTTTATGTATGTTTATAATTCTGTCTCCCCTACTAGGCTGCACCTTCCTTGAGCAAAGGATTCATCTTTAATCCAAAAACATAGTACAGTGCTGGGCATATGGTAGCTCTCTAAATTGTTTTTTAGATAAATAAAGGCTCAGAGAATCGCGAGAAAGTTACGCACTGTAACTTGTTTGCCCTACTGTCTGTTGTAAGCTTCAACTGAGGACATACAGATGAGGTATAACATAATAGTTAAAAGAAAGTGTGTTTATATATAGTAAAATTCTGGAGTTATCAATACTACATTGACTTTAGTTGAATACAGATGAACACGGAACCTAAAATAGATCATTTGAATATCATCATTCTGCTATTTAAGAAAAACCAAGCAGCAGTAACCATTAGTAACAAGGTAACATTACCTAATCTAAACTGTCATGCTATGAAATGCAGCATCATTTATGTTAGGTCTCTTGATTAATAATATATAATAAGGAAAATTCATGAAAAGGAACATTTCAGGAAAATAACATCTTTCAGGTGCTAAATCTAAGGCGATTCCAGTTATGTTCTTTAAGGGAAACGTACGGCCCCCTGGTCAAAGGCTGAGATTACAGTTTCCATAAAGAACCAGAGGCATCCATGGTCTCTGGTGAGAAGCTGGAAGAGATGACTTGACTGCATAATACTGAGGCTTTTTACCTTTTCCTTGATGTGGGGCCAGACTAAGTAGGCTCACCTCCATCCTGAACCTCTGTTTATCAGGAGTGCAAAAGAGAGACCCTTGACCAAACAGAGCGTGATCGAGATGATAATTTTCCAAGTTCTCACAGTTTGAGGGTAACTAAAGGAATGCATTTAAGCAGGAGACTCCATTTGTCAATTTTCACACAATAATTCCATTCCAAGCTTTAAAGTCATAGGATTTTTATAACATTAGAACCAGAAGGGATTTGGAGAACATTCTAGTCCAACGTCCTTCTTACAGATCTTGGAATACCTCATAATTCCATTTCCTCTGAAACTTTTCCTGATGATGGCATTTTACAGTGGCATTAATAACTAAACTATTGTAACAGCAGATAGATATTTTTTAAATCATTCTGTGATCAAAGTTCTTTTGCTTCAACTATTTAGCTAAAACTGAAGTCATGCCGCATGTTCTCAGGGACTTTGGTGTAATTTCTGGTTTACATTAGGAGGATAGGAAAATACTAAATTTTGATGGCACAATAAAACCCTGCCTCTAAATTTTCCATTGGCAGATAGAGATATATAAAGAACATATGTATTCAGTTTGTGTGTGTGTGTGTAAACATATATGTGTAAAAGAGTATGAAGCTTCTGGTCAGTCAGTGCTGCTTACAAATCCTGTCTCTGTCATTTAGTAACTGTGTGTGAGCGTGTGTGGGCTCAGGCAAATTATTTACTCAGTAATCCCATATCTGTTAAACTATATTAAAATCTGTTCAAATGAGTTAAAGAATGTCTAACTCAGAGAATTTGGTGAAGTTTAAGGGAGATTATGCAGGTAAACGTGCTTATCACAGCGCCCCTGAGAACACACAGCCCGTAGCTGCTCCTCTCACGACTTGCATCCACCCCTCGTATATCTTTACCTACCACTTAAATGCAGTCCGCATCATTTCATTGTTTCTAAATGAAGTATCGGTGCTATTCTCCTAACAGCTGTAGGAAAAGAAGAAGAAGAAGGGGGGAAAAGGACATTAACATGGAGGAGAGATAGAAGTTTGAGCACTTTTTCTTCCTCAGGTGAAACCCAAATCTTCTATGCTGAAAGTTCCTTTCCTAGGAGAAAAATGGTTCTGTGCATGAGCTCTGGAGAATACTTTGAAAGAACTCATTCAAGTCAAGCTGTAGAGCTTGTTTCCCTTGCTTGCCTGGGGAGGGGCACCGGGAAGAATTCATTATCTTTCCTTCCCGACATCCAGTCAGATTTGCATCAACTCCATTTCAACTCCAACACCAAATCAGACTTGAGTTTTGGTATAGTTAAGGATTAAAAAAAAATCATTTTAATGCCTCAAGTAAATTCTAAAGAGCTGTCTTTATAAACTGAACAAAGAAACCAGTTTGTTTATATAACTCTCCACAAATTCGGTGCATCTTAGAAATTAACTGATTTATTAGGCATTTAGTAAAACTTGACTATCTTGAACTGACTAGCCACTTTAAACATGTATTCTTTCATATTTATACATTAAACAGATGTTTTACGCACTTAGTGCCAGGTGCTGTGTCAAACATGAGGGGTCTGAAAATCAAAAGTAATGGTCCCCAAAGTCTGGAGATATGACAAACACAATGAAAGGCTTAACATACAATGGGACATGTGCTAAACTAGAATTCCTGCCTTTCTGATCTCATCTTCATTACTCTTTTCTGTTGCCCATTACTCTCCAGCCGTATTATCTCAATCACACTCTTTTTATGCCTTCTCCTTTTTTTCTTTTTTTCTTTTTTGTTTAAGTTTTTATTTAAATTCTAGTTAGTTAACATAGTGTGATATTGGTTTCAGGAGTAGAATTCATTTAACACTCAGTGCTCGTGACAACAAGTGCCCCCCTTAATGCCCATCACTCATTTAGCCCATCACCCCACCCACCTCACCTCCAGCAGCCCTCAGTTCCTTCTCTATAGTTAAGAGTCTCTCACAGTCTGCCTCCCTCTCCTTTTTTTTTTTTTACCCCTTTGTCTATGTTCATCTCTTTTGTTTCTCAATTTCTACACGTGAGTGAAATCATACGGTATTTGTCTTTTTCTGACTTATTTTACTTAGCATAGTACACTCTAGTTCCATCCACATTGTTGCAAATGGCAAGATTCCATTCTTTCTGATGGCTAATATTCCATTGTGTGTGTGTATGTATGTATATATGTGACATTTGGGCTCTTTCCATAATTTGGCTATTGTAGATAAAGCTGCTATAAACGGGGTGAATGTGTCCTTTCAAATCAGTATTTTTGTATCTTTGGGCTAAATCCCTAGTAGTGCAATTGCTGAGTCGTAGGGTAGCTCTATTTTTATCTTTCTGAGGAAACTCCATACTGATTTCCAGAGTGGCTGCACTAGTTCGCATTCACACCAACACCGTAAGAGGGTTCTCCTTTCTCCGCATCCTCGCCAACATCTGTCGTTTCCTCTGTTGTTAATTTTAGCCATTCTAACAGCTGTGAGGTGATATCTCATTGTAGTTTGATTTGTATTTCCCTGATAAGTGATGTTGAGCCTCTTTCATGTGTCTATTAGCCATCTCTATGTCTTCTTTGGAAAAATGTCTATTCATGTCTTATGCTCATTTCTTAACTGGATTATTTGTTTTTTGGGTGCTGAGCTTGACAAGCTCTTTTTAGATTTTGGATAATAACCCTTTATCATATATGTCATTTGCAAATCTCTTCTATTCCTTTTCTTCTCCTATACCTTTCAGTTTTATTGATCGTTTCCTTCACTGTGCAGAAGCTTTTTATTTTGATGAAGTCCCAAAAGTTCATCTTTGCTTTAGTTTCCCTTGCCTCCAGAGATGTGTCTTCTTAGCCTTCAACACCCCATAGATTTATGCCACAGTACCTTTGCACTTGCTTTCCTCCCCTCTGTTAGAACGCTTACCCCCCACATCTTTCAGATGCTGGCTCCATCTCATTTTGCAGGTCTTAGCTCAAGTGTCAGCTCAAAGAGGCTTTCCCCAAATACCCTTTCCCTCATTTTTCTTTATCTTAAATGTTTTTCTTTATCTTAAAATGCCTTGCTTGCTAATTTATTTGTATTGCGATTTGCGATTATAGAATTAAGTTCCATTAGGACAGTGCCAGCATCTGTCTTGTTCACTGTTCTATTTCCAGTGCTTTGCTTTTTCCTCTGTGCATAATAAGCAGATGCTCGACAAATAGTGAGTTGAATGGTGCCATGAGGCATAATGGGTCATCAGGGAAGCTTCACAAAAGAGGTAATGTTTGACTTGAGGCTGAAGAATGCTGTTTAAAATATAGGCTTAACACCAACCAGAGATGATCAGAAGAGTGAGTTGAGGAAGGTTTCCACCTGATTTGAGTGAGCACATGGAAGTGTGACTATTTGTAAAAACAGAGAACAGAAGATATTCCCAGACTTCCAAGAAAGTGATAACTTCAGTTTGGGGTAACATGAGTTTCTGACGCCTACGGGACACGCAGGTAGTGAAGTGCCAGGGACACTTAATCAAAGGAGATATGTCTGTGTTGAAGACAGAGATTTCTGCTACTTTTTACCTTGTAAGGCCACTACGAGAGTTGCCAGTGAACTGGCAAAGCATGGGTCCTTCAGGGATTACTTTAATAAATAAGTTTTTTTTTGTTTTGTTTTGTTTTTGGAATTTTGGAATTTTCAGCACATTTTGTGAAAATGACTGAAAATGTGCTGAAGCTTGACTCTAAAACATAAAGCTAGGCTTTTAAAAGCTTGAACATTATTTATCTCATTAATTTGTCTTGTAAAATCTTCCTTTTCATATATGTTCCAAAACTATAGTTCTGTCTCCTCTCAGGTCAGCCTAACTCAAGTTCAAGCATGAAAATTCTTGACTGTTTGGATTCCCAAGGATGTGTTTATATATCGCCAGTTGAGGCTTTGTTCATGTGTACCCTTAAATCCCTAGGGTAGGGGAGATATTAAAGTAAATTGCAATTTCTGAAAAGTGGACAAAAGGAATTCAGGACATGTAAGACTGCAAAATTGTAAATTTGTTGGCAGAAGGAATGAAAAAGTTTCTGAACTTAGCAACCAGTGAAGAGTTACCACCCAGAGGATTTATGACAGAAAGAAATGTTCTCCCCTTGTCACACTCTTCCAGGAGTCACACTCTTCACACTCTTCCACCGCTTTCCTGGGCCTTTGGACCCTGTCTCCCATCTGAACTGGGAGGGCACCCAACTCCATGGGGGAGAAATCAATAGACTGGTAATTTGAACTTGAGGTTGTGAGGAAGAGCCAACAGAACTCCAGGGGGATGAAAGGAGGAAGAGAGGGAGAGGCAGAGGCTAAGAAGGCCTAGTAGATGATGGCAGAGGAAGACCCAAGAAGAGAGGTTTCTAGGTGTCTCCTAGGTGGATTCAGTATGTGGGAGGATAACACAGCACCGCCTTGCACCCCCCCCCCACCTGTGTTCTTGATTGTCTGCCCAAAGAGTTCTCTCTCTAGTGAGAAGCTGAGGTGTTTTACCCTCTCAGCTCATCAGAGCATAGTTGAGGGATTGCAGCTGGATGCTTTAAGGCACTGACCTTTTGGCGGAAAATGAGGCAAATCCATGCAGATGAAAACCTGGCCATTTTTCTTGGAACTGTCCTGATTTCAGCTTCTTAAAGTGCACATTCTCAGAATTCTCAGGGAAGTCTCATGGGCCTTCCTAATCACAGAGTCAAATTCTCACTATTTTATCATGATGCCTTTGAGGATCAACAAAAATAAAACTCTACACTATTTTGAAGAAATGATTAGGACACGTTTTCCGACTCCAGCAAGGTGTTTAATTTAGAATGAAAGGGTTACATACAAGGCCAAAGCCAAGGTGAACCTGAGGTTATGAAATCTGTGAGCTTTCAAAAGGAACTGTAGTCATAGTTATGTGTGTAAATGAGTATATGTGGAGCAGAGGAAGAGAATCTGGGTGTTTTGGTGGTGTTTTCTGACAGTATGTCGTTACCAGTATTTGGTGGCGTAACCGGTATATAGTGTCATTCAAAACCATTTATAAAAGAAACTGATCGCCTCAGAGGATCACAAGCTGTTTTAGGGACAGTTTAGGTGATTTTTTTTAACAAACTGTTCTGCCTGAAGGACCATCTCATTTCTGTAAACTGTCAGAATTGATGGTGTAGAAGGAAGATGAGTCCATGAGAAAGTCAGAGAAGCCAGAGAGTATGACCAAGAATTAGGGGAAGTCAGCAAGGGAAGGGAAGATCCAGTGTCCACTGGATCCGGATATATTTCTAGGCCTCAGTGCACAGCAGGGGAGCTACAAGAACATGATGGAGAAGAGAAGGGATTCTGGAGTCAGACTTCTGGGTTCAAGTCCCAGCTCTACTATTGACGTTGTGCTGAGCGCCTGGAGGGCGTAACCTCTCTCTGCCTCAGTTTTTCATCTGTAAGGTGAGGATGTCACAGAGTTGATACAAGGACTCTATGAGCTAACTGCCTGCATGTGGGCAGTGCTTCTTTCAGATGCTAGTTTCAGGGCAAAGGAGGGCTTTTGGCAAAAAGTAATGCGGTGTAGTCATGATTTAGACAGTCTAATCAGTGTTACTAATTAGCTGTGATCCTAAGGGGCTCCCTTTGTTTTTCTACCTGTTTCCCCATCATATATATATATGTGTGTGTGTGTGTAAAAAGTACGAAAAGCATGTGTGATACTATTAGTTAAGCCCAAGCACCTCCATTATTCTTTACATCTGGATTTCTATGACTTCCAGGGGAATCTGATATCTGAAGCTTCTTGCCAGGGCTTACCTTCTTGAGTATCTCCACAAGGAGAAGAGGTAAATTACCCCCAACTTTTGAAAAGAAGAAACTCATTCCGAAGGTAAAGAGTCTTTGTCTTCCAATCAGCTGTTTCTCTCTTTGGTCACCTCCTTCCATCTCCACTGAGTGGTCGGGTGGGGAAGGTGCCCAAACTAGATCCCTGGGTATCTCAGGCTCTCTTGAATCCTAGAGTCTGAGGATGGCAGTAATGGTGACAGAACTTTGCTCAGCTCTCAAGGTGCTCAAGTTAATTTCAAAATTAGAGTTAGTATGTATAGAACGTTGTAAACACAGCGCAGAATCGGGGGATATTTAAATCTAGGGACATTTTTTTGTTACTCCACCTCTTGAATGATAAGACAAGCTCTACCTTCACATGATGTAATAATATATAGTTTGTGAGTCTCTTAGAGTATTAATTCTGCATTTCTCTAGTGTTATGGAGAATACACGATTACTTTAATCACTTTTAAAATTAAGAATTTCCCATGGGAAAAAAACATTCTTTGTTAAGAGTAATTAGCTAACACACACACACACATACATGGCTGCACACACGCTGAGATTTTAAAATAATATCCTTTTACTTGTTTTGGAACATCATTAACCACCAGTATTATTTTTAAAGTTTTGTATCACCATTCAGATAACTTTTAAGGCAAGCAGAAGGCAAATTTTTAAATGTGTTTCATATGGTCTGTTTTGTGTGGTAGGATAATCTGGATAAATCTTCCTTCGAGACATTCCTTCCATTTATCTCTTTGTTTCTGCAACAGCTAGCTTGTTCTTCACCTCTAGGAGGGCTAACTTGACTTTTCCAGGGATTTCCAATTATTTCCAGATGTTGGACAAAATACAAGCCTGAGGGCACCATGATTTTCAAAAGTTCCTCACCTCTTATATTTACCCTCGATCTTTTAAATGCTATGTTCATCATTGTTTTATAGAGTGACATGGGCTATAAGTTATCCTGAATTAACTTCTACATTCATATTTCACATTTTGCTCAGTTTACACCTATTTTTCCTCCTTTCATTGCCAGTGTCCCCAATGTCAGTGGCTTGGTTCTTGATGTTTTGTGTTCCTTCCTGAGACTTACTGAATTTTCAAATATGAAGGCATTTTCTGAACTTATTCTCGGTGTGGGTTTCTAAGTGGTGAGGGGAGAATCCTCATCTGTGCTGCCTTCGCCAGCTGTGTAAATACAGCTGGAAACTTGCAAGAAGACAGGGGCGAGATTGTAAATAGGTTTCCTTATGTGTTTTGGAATGCTGTTCTGAGAACCATGAACCCTGAATTTCAGATGAGCCTCCACAACTCCAACTTTCATATACATATTTAATGGGACTTTCTAGATTGGGACAAAGCCTTTCCTTGGAGAACATATTACTTCTTTGGCTTTAAGATCTTTCTTGGACTTTCCATTTTTACAGTATCCCCAAACTCATAACAAACAGAAATATTACAAATCTTCTACCCTTCTGGATGTTTGGTGCAAGGAAAGTCCGTTAGTTTGCTAAGGCTGCCATAATAAAGTATTACAGACTGGGTGGCTTAAACCAGGACGATTTATCTTATCACAGTTCTAGAGACCAAGAAAGAAAGAAACTGGTAGATGGCTGTCTTCTCCCTATGTCTTCCCATGGGCTTCCCTGTGTGTGACTGTGTCCAAATCTCTTCTTACAGGGACACAAGTCATAATGGATTAGCCACCCTCATGATTTCATTTTACCTTAATTATCTATTTAAAGACCCTGTCTCCAAATACAGTCATATTCTGAGGTACTGGGGGTTATCACTTCAACACACGAATTTTGGAGGGGACACGAGTCAGCCCATCTTAGGAAAAAAGCACGAGGAAGGGGGAGATGGTGAGAAGGAACTTACTCAAGGCTTGCTGTTGGAACGTCGACTATGTGGGTTCTACTCTCAGTAGGTATAAAACTGAACTCATTATCACTCCCTTCTCCTCCCAAATCCACTCTTCTTCCCATATCTTCCATTTTAGAAAGGAGCATGAGCAGTCACAAAGCCAGAAATCTGGGATCATCCTAGATTCTTTTCTCCAGCTAATCTCTAGTACTCTGTCAAGCCCCCAAGGAACCCTGCAATTCTGCCTCCTTCCCTCTTCTCCTTTCCCATGGGCCATTCATGATTACTCATCTGGATTACTATAAATAGTCTCCTAATTGATCTCACTTCCTCAATTCTTCCCCTTCTCCCTACCCAAATACATCCTCTAAATTGCTCAAAGAATAATCTTTCTAGGGGGAAAAAAAATCTGTTCATATCACTTTCAGTTTAAATGTCTTTGATAGTTGTATATTGCTTTAAGCATAGAATTTAAATTTCTTAGCTCAAGCATGCAATATAATTCTTTCCTTTCAGTTTGACTGTTGAACTTAGGTCACATGCTTATCTCTAGCCCATTATCAGCTCCAATCAATTTAATACACTGATGGGCTAAAACCATCAGGATCTGTTCTTTGGGATCGCTCTCCCTGGAACTTAGGGACTGTATGGGGAGGAAGGAGGAAGACTAGGACAAATCAGGGTCTCATTAAGAAAGAGGAGGAGGAAAGAGACAATGGGTGTTAGGCAAGTCACCAGAAATCTCTACTACAGTCTGTTCCTTCATGGAATTTACAGTCTGGTGGTAAAGACAGAAAAATAAAGCCAAGGTTACAGTAGTGTGACAAGGACAGTGGCAAACTCCAAGCACAAAGACTCCTTTCTAAATCAGGCCAGAGGTTCAAAGCAAGTTTCCTAAAAGAAGGGATATATAACCTAAATCTATGAAGCAAGAAATACATTGAGGAAAGGGAAAGAGCCATTCTGGCAGCAGGAACAGCAAGTGAAAACGTCCAAGAGTCATGCCACAGAATCACTCACTCGGGAACTGTGCAGCATTGAGACTGAGCAGAAAGGGACAGGAGATGAGGCTCAGAGAAGACATGTTGTATAACTTTTGTTACATAAAGCTACTTATAATACCTATTGTTTGCGCGTGTGTAACCATAGCTAAAGGCCACAAGTAGTGGGGAGTTTCATGTAACACAGCACTCTGGTCCTCTGGTGTAAACCCCAGTTGAACAGTGAATGAAGGTTAAGTAAGTTCTCCAGGGTCACAGAGCGCTGACTCTGACCACTTTACATACAGCCTTTTGCCCAGAGCTCAAACTCATTGAACTTGTTACCCCAAACCATGAATGACACAGACTGAAAATAAACACAATTGCAAGAATATATATTAGAGATGCATTACATTTGAGAATGAAATACCTAAGGGAGGTTGAAGGAGAACCCTGTATCTAAAGCCTATCCTCATTTTGACCAAATCCTGGGCTAGACAGTTCTGTGGCAACCGTGCAAGGGATGGAACACAGGGTTCGGCTTCTGACCCAGGATTCTTGTGTTCTGGTATCCCCTGGCTGTCCCCGGGCACCGAGCAAATTCCTTAGCTCATGATTTATCCCTGCCTCTACCCCGAATGTCCCTTTCCCCCTTCTTCAGTTTGCTGGCTTTTCTTCATTCTTTACAAATTCAGCTTAAGCATTGCCTCCTTGAGAAAACTTTCTTCGAACCCCTGGTCTGATTGAGAAAGGAGCCTTTGTGCTCACAGTGCACCCGGCGCAGAGCTCGGTCTACAATTGTCATCACTCCGCGCTGTAGCTTTGGCTTTGGTTGCTTCTCTACCCGCCCCCGCCCCACCCCAGACTGTAGATTTCATGAAGATAAGGACATTGCCCACTTCTTTTTCATCTTTCCTAGGAACACCTTGCTTTTGCTCAGGTCTCTGTCCCTCCTGCACACAGTCCACATGACTTAGGGAAGGCCCCCTCTCCCATCTCAACAAATGGATCTGATTGTTTAAGACAATGGTTCTCAACCAGGGGCCACTTTGCCTCTTTGAGGAACATGTGACAATCTCTGGACACACATTTGGTTGTCACCACCAGGGTTTGCTACTGGCATCCAGTTGGTAGACGCCAGAGATGCCACTAAACATCCTACAAGAAACAGGACTCCGCCCCACACCTTGGCCCCATTAAAAAATTATTCAGCCCCAGAAGTCAATAGCGCTGAGGTTGAGGCCTCCTGTTGGAAGTCAGTGTTGGCATCACTTTGCTTCCTGAATGGTCTAGGGATAAATATCTGCCCTAAGCAATCAATCAGACCGAATCGGAGGACTACTATTCTACGACTGGGAAAGAATTGGTTGATGAAGCTAGAAAGTTGGATTGAGGTCACACTGTGGTGAGATCTAGTGGAAGGCTGAAGTGAGGTCTTTATCCTGTAATGGAGCAGGGGGTACTGTGATTAGAAAGGTATTTCAGGAGAGTGGGTCTGCCATACACCCTGCAGGACAGATGCGAGGGGTCAGAGTGTGATAGCCAGGAGAGCTGGGAGACAGCTATTGCTACATTTCCTGAGTGAGGTGGCCTGGTGTGAGTTCCTTTACGTCCCTAGTGATTAGCACAGTCTCTACCCAGAAGGACTCAAGAATGTTTCTTCGATAGTCAGATTGTAACCGTTTTCTGGAATACAGTAAATAGACTATGATTCTGACCCAGTGTTATTTCTTAAAAAAACAAAACAAAAAAACTATGTCACCCGTATGTTTGTGGCTATAGCAAAGAAAAAATAACATAAAAGAAATCCCAAATTTCTCTGTGTTTTTAAAGGGCATCTTAGTAACTTTTCCATAAATACTAAAGTCTGTGTGTGTGTGTGTGTGTGTGTGTGTGTGTGTGTATGTTTTTTTATAGAAGTAATTTTTGAACGTACCTTCCTGGGATAGATTTTTGGTTGCTGTGGAAGTACAGTGCCTTCTTAGATTACTTTTGAGCTCCACTCTGAGGTCAAAGATCTCAATGTTGAGGTGCCTTTGACCAGCCTTCTGGGGCTTCAGACCTACCAAAGCAACCTGAGTTTCTTCCTCTCCCACCACCCGATTCATTCCCCAGACCAGCTCCCTGGCAGGTGAACATTGGCTCTGAAGGCATTTAGGAGGTTTGATGAGTTTTGTGTCTTCGCTTTGTTCCCAGCAATGGCTCCAAGATAAGTTTTTTGCAGGAAAAATGTGATGGTTTAGATTAATTCAGGGACACTCCTAGCTGGTCCCTTACATGTCACACTCACTGGCAGCTTAATAAGGATTTGCCTCGGCAGTGGCTTTTGTAGTGTGAAAGATCTATGGGCCTGGCAACAACTTTATAGGTAATTTATTCTTCAGAATTAAGAGTGTAAAATACTGCTTTTTAAGGTGTGCTATTTCTATACCCAAAAACCTTAAATCTAAAAAATAAGACCATCCATAAACATGTTTTTGTAAATTCTCCCTCCCCTGCACTCCCCTCATGTTTTCTGTTGTGGTGGGAAAACACTGCTTTCAGTGATTAGAAGTAAAATGTGAATGTAAATTTAGAAGGGGTTATGATCTTTTATATCTTTCTTCTTGGCAAAGCAATTTAATTAAGAAATAATTTTCCCCTCTAACATCTGACATTTACCATAAAATGATATTGTTTTGTTGGCAACAAAACCAAGTTGTAGCAAAATTTTGAGCTGTTACATTACTATGAAGATAGTCAGATTTTAAATAAGAACAATTAAAAAAAATCAAAATGTAAAGCACTTTTTAAAAAAGCAATCTCCGATTTTAAAAAGTATAATTTTAGTAGGTCAAAGAGCAGGGGTAACAGGCTAAATCCTTCAAGGAAAAGGGAGCAAGAGGGGAGTGTGTCTCGAGCTGATCACACCAGGTCACCGCTCTTGCCTGTCCGGGCGCGTGCAGCTGTGTGCACGCGTGCGTGCCTGTGCACAAGCGTGTGCCCGAGTGTGCGCGCGCAGCCACGGGGCCTCCGGGCTGGGCCTTAGGGGTGCTCGCGACCCCGGGCTTCCTGCGGACTGGGGCGGGCGCGCGGACCCGGCGGGGCTGCCGGCCGGCTGGGGCCGTGCGCAAACGCGTGCGGCGCGGCTCTTTGTGTGTCGGTGTGCGGCTCCGCGCCGCCGGCGGGCACCATTTTCTGCTTCGCTCGGGACAGGCACATAAAAGGGAAGGCGGCTGCCGCCCGTCGCCGTCCTCTTTCCCTCAGATGCCCTCTGCTGCAGGTTTATTATTACAGTACGGGCCGCGCCGCCTCTCCTCGCGGCCTGGCGGCCTGCCGGGCTGTGCAGCGCCCTGGCCGCCTTCACGCCTGGCGCGCCCCCAAACCGCCTCCTCCGCCTCCTTATTTGTCTGAAAAGCAACCGCACGTCGAGGCGGAGAAGCCCGCCCGGGGCGGGAGAGGCCGGGCCGGGGTGTGTGCGCGCCGCGCTCCGGGGCGGGGCCGGGGCGGCGCGCGGGTCTGCGGGGGCCCCTTTGTCCCCCAGGGCGCGCCCCTCCGCGGGCGCAGTGGGGGCAGCGCGGGGCGCCCGGGGTGCGGGGTGCCGGGGTGCGCGCGCGCGCTGGCCGCTCGCCGATGGGGCCCCGAGTCGCCGATTCCTGCCGAGTAAGCAGTCTGGCTCCGCCGCGGCCGCACAGTGGCAGCAAGGCTGGGGCGCTGGCGCCGCGCCAGCCCCATCAGAATTAGCTCATTGTTCACTAGCACACTGGCAGCGGAGAGAGGGAGAGAGAGAGGAGAGAGAGAGAGACTGAGACTCTTAGAGAAAGAGACACACACACTCTTGGAGAGAGCGCGAGGCAGGGAAACCTTCCCCTCCCTTCTTTTTCCACCGCTGCACTTCTTGGAAGTGAAGCCGGTTTGGGTTTTGTTTCCCTTCCCCCTCCAATCTCCTCTTCCTCCACCCCTTTCCCCTCCCCCTCCCCTCCCCCTCCCCCCCCCGCCCCCAGCTGTCTTTCTAGCATGATGCCCTTTTTCATCCACATTTGTGTTTCAGGTGTAGAGAGGAGAGAGTGAACAGGGAGCGGGGCTTTTGTCTGTAAGTATATGCTATTCCCATCCCCGGCCGGGAGCGCTGCTTTCTCTTTTGTGTCGATTTCTTGCTATTGCTCTTAGCTGGACCCTTCAGCCCTGCAGAGTTCATGCTTCTTCCCTCTAAATTTTAAAGAGCTGAAGCGTGTACCTTGAAGAAATACTGGTATTTTGGTCCTGATGCATTAAGGCTGGAATTTAACTTGGGCTTTTTTTTTTTTTTTTTTTAAATGCACAAGTTAAGAGGGAGAATTCTTTTGGGAAGGGGTGGGGTTTTTTGCTTGATGGTGTGGTTAATTTTTGTTCTTACTCATAAAGTATTGTTAGGAACTGTTTTTGTTTCTTTGCATTAGATGCACTTTGGTGCATGCCCCCCCCCACCCCCTTGATTAAATGAATTCGTGTCCCTCCATCCCTACACTTTATTACTCTCTCTGCGCCGCCGCCGCCAAGGGTCTTCTCAGACATTCGATCTTGCAACACTTTTTCTGCATTTTCTTATAAAGCAGTTGAACTTTGGGGGAGGGAGGGCTTAAAAAGAAATGACTGCTTTCTGCTCGGTGATGAAAATAATCTGATTTGCATTTATGTGTATCTATGATAACATTATAGGAAAACTCTAAGAGCTTATGATACCCTCTTGGAGAACTTTTAGTTTCTCCATTCATCTTAATTTTTGTCATAACTTATGTTAACAAAAGAACCGTGTTCTGCTGACATAAAGGCTGAGAGGAAAAATCACTGCAGCATATACATTAGTGTTTGTTTGGTATAGAGACAAGGGCATAATGGTGTATATTCCTGACTCCCCCCACCCCCCCCCCAGTGTATTTTTTTTTTTTTTAAACACGGAAGGTTATGTAATGCAGTGCCATTTCCAAAAATATCCACTCTGAGGCATTACACTACACGGTGGAAGGCTGATTCCTATTCTGCTGTCTTGATTGCAAATATACTGCCAGTAGTATGTCTGGGAACAAAGAGCAGCCAGAAAACAATCTATTTTTATCGCTTGGTTCTACTTTTAAGTTGCTAAACCTTTTGAACTCCTTCAATTTAAAGATGAACCAAACACAGAATAGCCCAGGACTCTGCAAAGCCAGGTACCAGGGATTCCTTTGTCCCCTATTTAAGCCCATAGACCCTTGGAAAGCTCTCTCAGAAGCCCCAATGGTTACAGTAATTTGCACAGAAAATGGTTATTTGTCTGTAACCTCTCAACAGACATTTTTCATTTGCTGACCTGTGGTGAGGCGATTTGTCTACTGTGTTTAAACATATTTTGCAGGTTGGTCTCCCTGGACTGAAGAGAGGGAGGGTGCAAGGCCAAGACTGTTACGATTCTCAAAATGGTAAGAATGGGTCATCAGAGGAGATTCTCAGTAGATTCTTGTCAGTCTTTATTTCATATCAGCCACCCGCCTTCATCCTGCCTCAACCCCTTATTGTTCCTACCCCATTTGACCTTTAAAAGGGTCTCCCTCTCTCCGGCATGTGGGAGCTTTGCAGTACAGCAGTTTATATAAACTGGATGTGGTGAATTAGATCTTTTGATTTGGCGATTAGATCTTTTGATTTGCAATAATCTTGAATAGAAAACTGAAATTCCTCTTTCAGAAGCAAAGATTTATTTAACTTGAACAACGGAAACCTTTCTGTTCTTTAAGAAGAATGATGTGTTGTGACACGCAGAGAAGAGGGGGCAGCAGTAGGTCTCAGACAAAGCAGTGGGTCCTAGTTTAGAGATAGCTAGAACTCACCCACAGAGTAGGAGTCTGTGTCCCGCTAACCAAACAGCCACAGTATCTGCTCGCCTTAAGAGCAATATATATGAAGAGCACGGACTTTGATATTAATATACTCTGTCTCTTGTATCTCAAATGGTATTAGCATTGGTACTTTTTGTGGACTTGTAACTTCACTTCTGAGAGGCATCTGCTCAGTTTTCGAAGTCAGGAATGCTACCTCTAAAGGAAAGTGTGACAATTTGAGACAAGTATTATGATCCACAGAGAGGGCAGTTTTGTGTCCGATGACTGATTAAAGAGCAAAAGAGATGAAATACAAATTAGAAATAGCTGAGTAAGTACATTGACCTCCTATGAAAAATGTCCTCCTTGGAAATAAGGTTGGAGTGCAAAAAAATAACAAATGTGCTGCAACTTTTCAGTTAAGTACAACATGTCCCACCGCAGATGTTTATACTCTCTAAAACACCTCTTTGCCACTTAGAATGTGTGATTTCCAAATTTAGTTTTAGGTTTTTTTTTTTTTTTTTTTTAAAACGAGGGTGGAATTTAATGAATCAAAATTGAATCTGATATACTTGAGGTTTTCTTTGAGAACAACCCAAGTATAAGCTTCCAAGGAGAAGAATGAATCAGAGCAATTAAATGAGTTCAGTTTGAATCCTATTAGCAAGTAAGCTCTTTATTTTTTGTGTATGCCTCACCATCAGTTCAACAGGTAGGTGTCAAAGCCTCAAGTAAAATAGCTCTTGCTCAGACTTAGAGCATAATGGCCAAATTAAGGGACTTGAGGTGGAAGGGCAAAAGGGATGAGCAGAAAATTAAACTGGTCAGGGGGGTTTGTGTTCCTAACTTCGTACTAAATTCCTAATCAGTCATTGTCATAGAGTGCTAGGATGGTAATAAAATGAACTGCCGCAAAGTATCTCTTTCTTTTTACTGAGATGGGCCCCATCAGCTTGTCTTGTAGCTCTTTATCTAGAATCTTAACCCTCTGAGTCTCCGTAGGTAGACCACGAAGGTCCATGTATGTTGTAATACGTCAGGTGACCAGTTTGGTTAAACATAAATTTGACCACTTACCCTGTCAGAACTAGCCCTATAGGTCACGCTCTGGGAGTAAATATCATGTTTCTGTGTTAGTGAGTGGAAAGAGCTTTGTGAAAGGCCAGCGTGTGTGCCAAAGCCGAGAATGAAAGTTGGAACGATTTGAATGCAGAAGAGTAAATCTGAATTATTATTACATGTTGTTAATTTCTTACAGTTGTCCTTTATGTATGGTGGCAGAATGAGAAATCACAGTTTGTTGCTCTTGGAAGGATTTTTACTCATGGAAAAATTCTCACAACTTTTTGGTGATCCTTTCATCAAGATGTCAGTCCCTTTTGGCACAAGCCCATTGCCTGAAATGAAACCACCGACAGTTATTGTCTGTGGGTGATTCCAAGTAACTTTCTAGCAATTTGCTTATTCCGGGAGGCCTGAGCTCTTAGAATTCTTTGCATATGTTAATGTTAAAAAAATTTCCATTTTATTCTTTAAAAAACTATTATTAGTGGTACCTCCTTTTCTCCTTTTTGGCAAAATGAAGTTATTTTCCTTCCTTGATTAAAACTGGAATTACTTTGCTGATCTCTGTGACTGGCTTACTTAGTAAAGGCTTAGCCTACGTACAACAGAAACTTTGGCTGGGGAGGCAGCAGCTCTAACACCTGGCCGCCTCTGGAAAATGGATGAACATTTCTTTTCTGTTAAATGTGTATTTCCATTTACATAACTTAAAACACTAAAGAGGATCTAATTTCAGTGTACTTAGCTGGTTTAGTTAAGGGCTTATGCCAAATACAAATTTATAATCAGCTCATTCCAGGGTAAGAAATTACTGGTAGACCTCAGAATTTACAACAGAGCGATTCAGTATCTAGACATTTTACATACCCTAAAATGATGATGTTCCATAACAATAATTTGAAGAAACTCAAGAATCCTAGAGTGCCTTTGATTTATCAAAAAAATAAATAAATAAATAAAATAACAACCACTTTGTTAACTCTCCCAGGCACTAATCACGTTGTATTCTGTGTGGGGGACTCTGAGCACAATTCCGGGGGGGTGGCACCATTTATATAGATTACAGCGTATTGTGTTGTACAACCCAGTACTGTTAAAAGGTGTAATTTTGAATATAGTTTGCTGTGTCTTAGTTGACCAGAGTGTTCTTTCAGTAACCCATTCCCAAACTTTTTAGGTTACCTATTAAACAAGCATTTTTCCAGTTGCCCATTTTTTAGATTTATTTATTTATTTATTTGTTTGTTTGTTTGTTTATTTATTTATTTTTGCAATTAACAAGATATTGTGAGTCTGCAGAGAGCATCCATATTTCTTTAATTTATATTTGACTTTTTGCTAAATTTAAATTTCTATGATATATTTTATATGGGCTTTTGGTATTTAGGTGTTTTATTTTAAAGGTACTTGCGTCAGGTATGTCAGTGGGAAGAAAATACTTCAGAATGAGCAGATGATCTTATTGGATAGTTTGAAAAAATGAATTATTTAATCCAGTGTCCAGGTTAAGTCCTGATTTTCAACATGACCACTCTCCGTGCAGTCGACTTGCCTTTGTGTGCGTGTGTGCACGGACTCCTAGTGGCCTACACGTGGACTCATTATGTTTTAATAGAGATCTAGGAATTGGAACAATTTAAGTTCTCTCTAAGGCTGATGCTGAGCTTTACAAAAAGATGAGCTGACTATTGTACCGTTCATAGAGCTCTGCTTTTTGTACAGTCCGTGAAGTGGCATTCATGGGTTTACAAGGAGATTCTTTCAATAATCTCTCCATTAACATAAGGTTTTCTTGTTTAAAGAGAAAGACGAAGATCGAGGAGGGATGAGGTCCTGTTGGGAGCTGTGCCCTTGGGCTTTGGAATGTCAATTTACAGGTTGCTCAGTTGATTGTGGAGGTGCCGCATCCGAGGAGAGTAATTTTATATGGTGTTATCTTACACAAGGCCTTCCAGCACACTGTGAGGGGAAGATTGGGGATTGTTTGGGGAATTGGGACAGTAGGGATTTTCTATCCAGCTTTAACAAACCCAGCCCAGCTTCCTCTCGAGTTATATAGATAATTCAGGCAGGAGAAGGCATTTGAGCAGAAATCTTGGAATAAACAGCTACTCAGAGTGTCCGTCTATTTTAAACTGATAGAATTCTTAAAAACTTGTATGTAAAGCAGATCATTGTAAGTACATTAAAGGAATTCACTTTATTTTAAATCTTAAAATGAATACTTCTGAAGTAGAAAAACACACTTCTGAAATGTGAATATTTCAGAACAATACAATAAAATATGAGTACTTCACTAAATTAGAAGAGGGACCTCTAGATGATGAGTGTTATACATTAAGCATTCATCCACCTTGGACTGACTGGGGAGACTTGGGGTGAGCTACTGGCTTCCTTGGTCTGGCACATTTTTTTTTTCTTAGTGGTATTTCTGGCTGAAAAGTCTTTTAAGGTCTTATCCCCACAGCCAAAGTAAAATTGATACAGTTACTGGAATAATTGTGCCTAAAACAAAGCAAAAAACTTGATTTCCTGATTCATCTTGGTTATTCAAAATGTTGCTAGAGTGACAGCGGAGTGGGAAGAACTTGCCTAAATGATCTGTGTAATTCTTTTGTTATACTAGGGATAAGGAAATCTTATCAGCAAATCCAGTTTGAATATACCAGAAGAAAATGTATTGAATGTACTTGGACTAGGTCATCTTGGTTGATCAAGATATATTAAAAGATTCCAATTTTAAGCTGCTCCTTTGCTTTGAACTGGAAAACAGATTAACCATAAATCTTAGCCCACATCTGTAGAAATTATGGTTGCTAAAAATACCATTTATCGGGTCTAAATTTATCTGAAATGGATATTTCTAGACATATTTCGCAGGTAGGGACAGCTTCAAGGATTTCTGTCTCAGTGGTTTAAAAAATAGCAGTGACCCTGAAATTGATCTGCTAGTGCATGACAAGTATTAGCAGCTCTAACGGCTTGGGATTTAAGCATTAACATGGCTCTCAACTAAATTCTAAATATCAATTCAGTTATTAGTGGCAATGACATGGTATTAACCTGGGTGTGACACTAGATTATACTCTCCTGCATTATTTGTTGGTTGGGTCATATTAATTTCTTCTGTTGACCAAATAAATTATAGGATCCCAGAGGGTTTATAAACTTCATATGCAGTGCTTAATAAAGCCTTAAATACATGTTAGAAGCTCAATAAATATTGGGTTGGACTTGTAAAAATTCATCCTTAATGACTGAATCATGTTTAGTTTTGGTGATCTGGAAGTAATTTGTATCCTTACCTTCTTCTATGAGCTAGGAAGTTGAAGTGAATGTAATTTTACTTTTCACAGTAAATTATTTCCCATGATTTATTACAAAGAGACAAAATTTGTGGTTAGGCTGTAAAGCCACTTGCCAAAAGAGTGGCTTGCAATTGTTCCCACTGACCAGCTTTTAGAGCCACACTCTGATCAACCTAGTGATATGCTGGCCTCGATCCAGCTGTGGTGCCCAAAGCTTACAACAGCTTTTCCTGTAGCCATAAGAATCCCCTCTGGAATCCAGGAGGAGGTCTGACCCCCAGCACTGGAACTTTAAAGCCCTCATTTATTTCTAGTATAATCTGATTCTGTGATATTATGAAAATGACCCTGAGAACACAAAGGTGCCATGGCTGAAAGTATTGAAGAGAATGAGAAGAGTTAGTGGTAGGATCGTGCGTGAACAAGTATTTTCTGAACATTTTATCTGTGCTTGGTTCTTTTTTATGACGGAAGATGCACACTTGGCCTCTGCCCTCAGTCAACTTGTATTTTAGTTGTGGAAGGAAGACTAATGTGTGCGACGAATTTAATGTCAGGTGGTATAATCTAGTTCTAAATTGTAAGATGCAGAAGAATGATGTTATTGAGCACTGGGGAATGGGGATGGTAGGGGAAACATTTTTTTGAAGGAGGTAGAAATTAAGCTAGAGCCAGAGATGGCAAATATGCACGCCTCCACTAACTCCTACTACCCTGGCGACAGACCGGCCGATCAAGCCTCATACTCATTCTCATTATTCAGCCTGAGTATAGAGTTCAGTCATAAGTGATTGGAGTTGGCATTAAATTTGAAACCTAGAAGTGGACTGTTTGCTCCTTGAGAGCAGGTACCATGGCTTCTTAAGCTTTTGATCCCTAGGGCTTAACACTAGTCCTTAATAATTATTAAGTGAATGAAGAATTTAAAAATATTTGGATGGATTTAGATGAGAGAGAAGTGAATTCCAGATAAAGGGACTACATCAGAAAGATACGCTTGCAAGAGTAAGCATAGTGCATTTTTATACAGTGGGGACTGTCCTCTTTCCTATTTACGGCCTCTGTGTTGTCAAGGACAGACCTCACAAACTAGACCTAGAAGTCAGGACTCGATGTGCTAAGTCAGAGGAAGCCACCGAGCCATCTTCTTAGAGATGGCCCAGGTTCCAAGCTGTCAGGTTCTTTGCCTTTGGACTGCGCCCAATAGAAAAGATGACAGACTTCCAGATACTTCTGGTTAGATGTCAGCTTATTGTGTTGTTGCCCCTTACTGTCCTTGGCTGGGGTGGAGCAGTGGAGAGAAGGAAGGCCCCTCGCTGCAAGGAATTGGGAAGGAAGAAGGGAGCACAGTTAGCCTCTTTCTCTCAAGAAGGTGGCAGCACTTCTGCTGGCAACTTCCAGCCGCTCCGTCAGTGCCCACGTGGCCAGAGGGGGTGTTGCTGCCATGCCAGCACCACACTTCCTTCTGTGAGGCTAACTGGGTGCAGCCATGTGCTAATCAGCTGCAACCACATGGGCCCAGTTGGTTCTCTCTCTCCACTTCTTCCTGATTGGCCGGACATACTCAAAATTCAAGCCAACGCCGACATCATCATCATAAAATTGTTCATAGTTTGAGGCCTGCAAGCTGTTACTAAGTTAGTCATTAGTCTAGTGACCATCTGAAGGGTATCTCATCACATGATAAACAAAAGTGGGGGAAAGCCAAGACTGAGAAGGACTTTTCTGGAACTTCTTCTGGATATAGCACAGACTCCTAGCTTAGAATACATCAGCCTCGAGATTTTCAATATGAGGTAATTCCACTAGCTCTTTTAGTCCCTTCAGATGTGGCTGGACTTACCCGATTCTTTTGGTAAAAGTAACATAGGTGGTAAGCATGGTTCCTTGAATTCTTTATGCCTCCTCTGAACTCATACTTCCAAATAATTTATTATTTAATTTCTGTGTTTAGACCTTCATAAGTTTAATTTCTGTGACTGGGCAGCCATGCCAAGAACTATGTAAACGAATCTTCTATTTCTAACCACCGTGGAATATATTTTCCTAGAGGGACCAGCCGCTTGTTACTCTAAACATACCCCAGAAGTCCCTCCTGTGTCTTTGCTTACTGAGTCCTAGAAAGAATGTTCCTTCTGACAAAATAAATCCATTCTTCGAGACAGTTTAAATGACAGCTTCTCTGTGGAATTCAGCCCTGCACATCCAGCAGGAATGATCTCATGCTTCTCCATACAAGCGTCACACTTGCAACATTCTACTCGTTGGCTGCCTTATTTCTGCCAATCTGTTCTTCTACCCTCCAAGACTGGAAACTCAAAACAAGAACCCTGACCCCTGGTAAATGAGCATCATCTCTCCTTTTTGGTAGCAGCTGAGGCTGTGATGCCTTGGTTTTGTTTGGTTTTTTCTTTTCCTCTACAGTCAGGATGGTGAATTCAGATGTGGGAAAGTTTCATCACTGAGAGGGAACTCTAGAACAGCTAGTGAAGTTGATTGGCATTCCCTTTCCACAAAGTAGAAGGAAGCCCTAACCTTCATTGACATGTTCTAATGGGACCTTGGAACAGATCCCATGATGTCTCTGAACCAATCTGATCACTGCTGCAGTACTGGCCCAGGGACTGGCACATCCTTAGTGATCAGTAAATGTCTATGGAATAAATGAATGAGTCAGTAGTCGTGGATACATGGAGATCTGTTATTTCTGGGCAGAACCAGGTGGTTCACCTTGAGATTTATAGCTAGTAACCGCCCAGTGCTTTGTAGAATTGTGACAGCTCAGGTTATAAAACTTATGGCCCAGGAAATGAGATGAGCATGGACAGATTCTGAATTGACTACTGAAAAGACCCCCTTCCCCAATCATTAAAGGAGGCTCAGTGACCGGGGAGGTAGGGGGATAGTGATATGAAACGTAAGCACACTACAGAAACAGCGCCCTTCTCGTACACGTCCTTCAACAGAGGAGGTCCTAAGAGAGTCCAAAAAGTTCACTTGGAACGGTCTGCTAAAAGAGAAATCTCGTTCTGAGGTAGAGTCACACGTCTCCTCCAAAACACAGGCAGTGTGGCGCCACTCCGTGCGGGGTAACGCTGTTTCCCCAGCGGTTCCACGCGTGGTGTGCCAGCAGCCCAACTGAGGCAGTAGTGACGGCAGAGCGTCACCAGCTCTGGTGCACAAGGGGACGAAATCTTCGTAAATAAACTCATGGCCTGTTACTACCCAAGAGTGCTTTCCATTCTAAGCATCATGGCTTAAAAAGTGTTAGGATTATCTAGCTGGAGATGTCCTTAAACCCTCTATTTGAGACCGTGCTTGTTCAACATCCATCCTTACTTTCGTAGACTAAAATACAAACGTGACTCGTGTCTGAAAAGGAGAAAGAGAAGATACATGAGAAAATGTGGCCAATGAAAGGAAGGTCTGTTTGCCCTGTTGAAGCCGAAATTGGGAACCAGAGCCACTGATTGAAAAGAAAGGGAGAATAGCTGAATAGTCGTTGCCAGTAAGACTCATACCAGTAAGTGATTAAAACAAGAGGGAGATTCATAATGTGCACAGAAGTTTGGTGTCGTCCAGTTCTAGCTCCTCTCCCTTCTCCACTCCAACCGGTACTCAGATGACCATCACACACCACTGTCCTTTGATTACTGGGGCAGGTAACAGCCTTCCTGTCTGAACTGTGTTTGATACAATTCCAGCAGGGAAAAGTACTGCAGTGTGGTGGCTGAACAGAGAAATCTACAAAAGTTGTTGTGTTTCAAGTGGGTCCAGGCATTTTGAGGACGCTTTTGTTGGACAAAGTCAGTGTCAGATATAGAGCCCGTCCTTGGACAGGAAAGAGGAGAAATTAGGAGAAGATACTGCATCTTTGGCAGCCAACATTCAGAACTGTCAAGGAAAAGCTAGAGTGAGTAGGTTAGCTGGATAAAACTTACGAAGATATTAATAAACATGACCCAAGTAAGGGATTGTTATTAAGTGCTTTTCCAAGAAGTACTGTTTGATGCCCTTCATCAAGTGATCGTAGTGAAAGTTCCCAGAAGGCTTATTGGGACCACGATCTGGAAGTCTGTTCTTGTTTTGCCAGGCAGTTGCTGAATCTTAGCGTTTCAGTGTGCCATGTGGGTTTGGCAGCACATGGTTGAATACTTAGCCTAGTGCCTCCTGCGTTATGGGGACTCAGTGAATACTGGCAGAAAGGATGAAGAGTGTGCAGGGAATGGAACCACTCTTTGAAACAAGCACAATCAGGGACTTCGAGTTGTACGGTTCAGAGAATTCAAATTTGAAAAGATGACTTAATTATAAGCCCACTCCTTTCCTGGATAGACATCCCAGGATTTGGCGGCTTCGTTCTAAAAAAAGCTTTTTTGGAAAAAAATGTGTTTTCTACCTTGGCATTTGCAGCCCGAATTAATGGGATGTACTCTTGATAAGATGTTCATTCTATAGGATCGAAAGCTACCTACCACATATTCAAGACCTCGCAGAAAGTAGGATGTAGTACATAATTTCTGATTAATTGGCTGGATAATTGAGATTATGTGTCCAACCAATTCAGTTACTCCAGCATCGGCAATTCTGCCCACATCTTCTCTAAGTCCTTCTCTTCCACATAACTGTGATCCTTAATTACCTGGATTTGACTGTTTCTGAAGCCTGGATGCTGTGGACCATAACTGAGTCTCCATTTCATGCTGCCCTGTGGAGACTTGGGTCTAATTACACATCAGGAAGTGCCCCCGGCCCTTGGATATTTTGCTCACTTCTTGATAATAGAATCTTAAATTGTTCTGATCTTGTTATCAAGGTCTGGAAGCCAAGTCTCCACATCTTTTCATCTTTATTAAGCATATTCCTTTTCCTTTTCTTTTTTTATGAGGACTGCTTTTTAAACTTTAATTTTATTATATGAAGCTTAACTGTCTACACTGTCACAATCAATTCAATCAGAAATTCAATTAAACTTGTTCTTTGGCATCATACAAACAATTCATCTGATTATTAATGCGAATTTTTACTAAATTGATCAGCTGCCCTTACATCGCTCAGAGAAAGCCAGAGGGGCGCCGTATCTTTCAGTGTGATTGAATACAGTACTCCACACGTAATCGGAGGATCAAATCCTACGTTTCTTGTTAATTATTATTTAGTACCTTCATGATGGTAATAACTAGTAATTGGCTTGTTAGCCCATCTCTGTTTTTTCATTTTTCTGCCTTAGAACTATCTGCATTTCTACATTAATTAAAAGTTTCCAAATGGAATGAGGTTAAATTTGTTTTTCTTTCTGAATTATTCTTGGTAGTTGATACACTGTCTCTCTGGGCTAATATGTGTTTATTTTCTTCCTCAATTGGGATTACTTTATATTTTTATGTAGAACTGACTCTTGAACAGCACAGGTTTGAACTGCCCTGGTCCCCTTATATGCAGATATTTTTTTATAAATACAATACAGTACTGTCAGTGTATTTTGCTTTATGATTTTCTTAGTAACATTTCCTTTTCTCGGGCTTACTTTATTGTGAGAATACAGTATATAATATATATGACGTATGAAAGATGTGTCGACTCTCTTACTGGTAAGGCTTCCGGTCAACACTAGGCTATTAATAGTTAAGTTTTGGGGGAGTCTGAAGTTATACACAGATCTTTGTGCAGGGCCTCGGAACCCCTAACCCCCATGTTGTTAAAGGGTCAACTATATATATGGTTTGTATATTTGAAGATCATTGATAAAGATAAAATTTTAATTCTCCTTTAAGCAGTTTGTTTTTAAATGGAAATGTTGAAAAGCAAAGTTACAGTGAACACAATTCCAAATATATTTGATGAAGGAAAGCTATTCTGGATTCGACTGTGCGTTGCTAGGCCATCTGAGAAGTTGTCCGGGAGTTCATTTGGGGGTCATATTAAAACAATTTGGTTTCTCAGCAAATGCCCTTTGTAATTAGCTGCAGTGATTGCTAGATACTTGTTTTGTTCTAAATATTTCCTTCCAGGGAAAACTGAAAAAAGACAAAACTGTGATGACCGGTGTAGTTTGGGTTTAACCAGATCTAATGTCTTAACGTAAGCAAGCCAGAGTTGCTGCTCTAACAGTCCCTCGAGGACTCTAGTGACACATGGCTACTGAGAGCAACCCCTCTCTGCCCTCAAGCTGGGCTAACTGGTTTGTAGGTTAAGTTGTTTTTGAAGGGCAGCCAGTTATCAGAAACACAGGCAGCAGAGCCGCAAATATTTTTGAGAAAACTCTTGATAGTAGGTGTCAGAAATTCATCACTAGGGCAGAAAGCTGAGATGCTCAGCACCTACGGTACTTGGGCGATGGAAAACAGGCCCTGGCTCTCAGGGGAGCTCATGGCGGCGCTCCAGGTGGCTCTGGGGAAGTGGGGACAAGGGCCATGTTGACAAGACAGTATTCCGTGAGAGGAGAGGCTGAGTTATGTGACCTCGGGCAGGCTCCTCAACTGCTCTCCCTCAGTATTCTCATCTGTAAAACGGGGAGGATGATGGTAATGACACCCGGCCCAGATCCACTTATGTGCCCGATGCTATTGCCAGCACTTTATTGATGCATTTCATCCTTGGGGCCACACTGTGAGCCTTCAATCGGTGCACCTGGGAAACGTGCCTAAAAACATAACAAACCCGCGTGTGCATTTCCACCGAAAACCACAGGTCCCCAAATTTACATGCTCTGCCTGTGCGGGTTCCAACAACTCCCGTGTATTGCTTATTAGTCCTCTTCCTTTGGAGAAATAGAGTTTTGATGACTGGGTTACAATGGAAGAAAGACTGGGGGAAAAAAACAAAAACATGAGGTCTAGGTATTCTGTTGTTGGAGAATGCTGCCGGCACTCGGAAGGAAGGCCTGAGTTTCCAATACTACCCTTTTCGTGTCAATGAGAATGTAAGTGAGGGAAGGCAGCCTCCTAATTTGGCCTTTCTTCTGCATTTATCTTCACGCTCTGGAGATACTTGATTCTGGTGACTCCCAGCCCTGAGACACCGTATCAGTTTGGGCTGGTGGCTGCCCCTTTGGATCTTCTTTGCTTCCCACAGTACTGCCTGAGCCCTCATCAGAGAGAAGCCTCCTGAGTCAGACCATGCCCACACCCCTCTCCCATTATCAAGCTCCCCCCCCAAAAGGCCCTCCAGTGGGATCGAAAATCCAGATGGTGCAAAGGGGCACATCCATCCTAATCTTACTCTCTTCCTTTTAGTTTTTTGCCTGTTTTCATAGGGAAGCCTCTCATGGCCTCTGTGTGACCTGAGCACTTAACACCATGCAGATACAGATCTGGCTATATTTTTCCCTTTTTTTGAAAGCCAAACTTTTAATAAGGTAATCAGGTAGCATCTGATTTAAGCCAATTTTAATTACATCCTCTTGCGGTAGAAATGACTTTCCCTCCAACTTTGGTGATCTGTTATGGTGCTGTTTGTTGTTGAAGAGACAGCAGTGTTTAAATGACCACAGCAGGGTGGGACGCGCCTGGAGCATTAAAATGACTTTTGCTCAGTGGTGGGGGTGGCGGTCTGCAGCTGCCAGCAGGAGAGGGCACACTGACGGAGAGAGCGAACAGTTTCTTTGGGAATGTGCGCTTTGGGACAAAATGCACTTTCTGGAAAGCTCAGTCTTGAATATGTCAGCCAGAGGAATGCTTTGATATGCCCGCAAACTCCTCAAAAGCAACTGGCTATCTCATCCTCCACCCAGACCAAGATAAATCCCCGACTCCTTATGTCTAGATAAAAACAAAACAAAAAACTTTACTACCGTTTGATTGATGACTTTAACAAACTGATATTTGAGGACTTTTTCTTCTATGTTGTTGGTGAAAATTTTCCTAAGATTTTAATGAGTAGCACATACTTTAGGACAAGAGGAAAGAAAAAATGGCATTTTTGGTGAGTAGAAATCAGACTTCTATCTTAGTTATTTGAAGGTGAAACCTAGCATACCTAAAATTATTTAAACCAGCTAATAAAAGCAAATGTAGATGTTTCCTATTAACCTTGGAATGTGCTTGGAAGAAGTCCTGCTAACTCCCAATGTCTGGTATTGGAAAGCATGTGGGCAGCATTACCCTCGTTTGTGGCAGAGACTTTTGTTCAGAAATTCACGAGCGCAGTTTGTTGTACAGGCACAATATAGTTTTCTTCTTTCTGTATCTCTCCCCCCACTTCCTACTTCCCTTCTCTTCTTTCACCTTAAAAGTAGGAGAAACATTGCAAGATGTAGTGTTTCTTAATTACAAATGAAAACCAAGTTCTATTAGGGAATAAGGTGGTCCAGACTTGGAAACTCAATGTGTTAAGTAAATATTTACTCTGGTTCCACTCCAGGGAGGTAAAAGATTTTATTAACATATTTGTTGAGGTCGTGGGGACAAGGAAAAGCTTATGCTGTGCTTAAATGCCTGAGGGGCCTTTTTTTTTTTTTTTCCTGCTAGTTAACAAAAGCCAGTATTTGTTTTTTCTGCTGAAAAGAGCAAATATCTTGTTTTGTGGCCTTTACTTTCTTATTGTTCATTCACAAACTGCTTAATCTCAAACCAGAGCTTTAAAAATTTAAAAAGCTGCTTTATTATTTTCCCTTTGTTTGGAAAATCTCTTCTTAGATATCCCTTATGAGATTTGTTTCCAAGCTTGGTTCTTGTACTTTTTCTTCTGGTTTACTTTGGGCTGTTATCAGCTGTTTGTACTTTGTTTTGTCTTCATCACCGAAAAGAAAAATCGTCCATTAAAAGTCAAGATTCGAAGTGTTCAAACTTCATTCCTTGAGTTCGGTCCGCAGTTTGGCTCTGATTACCGTACCAGGCTGACCTCCAGCCCAGGGGAGGGTGCCTTGGCAGAAATCTGAGAATTCCTCGATCAGTAACTCCCTTTTTTGGATTTATGGAGTCTTTAGGTGGATTGCTTTGTGCTCAGCCTGTTCCTTTTGGAAAGGAACGAGGCTGGGGCGGGAGGAGGAGTGTGTGCCATGCACGTGTCCGCAGTCCACCGTGTCCACCAGCTGCGGCTGCACCCTGCCTGGAATCAGGCACCGCCAAAGCCCTGACACATCACCTAACAGTCTCAGAGAGTGGTGAAAAAGCAAGGCTGGATAATGGTGTTAACCTCTTGTGGCTTGCTCTTGACTTGATTCGTTGCTCCTCCTGAAAGTCTTTGGTATTATTCTTAGAAATCAAATTTTTAAAGACTCAGCAGCCAAACCAGCAGCATATTATACTGTGGAACAGAGTGACTGGGAAAGCTCTTTGTGCTGACGATTAATTTCACATGTAAACACTTTCGTTTTGTTGCCAGTGAGGAGATTTCCTTTTCCTTTCTCTGCCTCCTTGAAATCTAGAAATAAAATTCCACAGCTGTCAGGTTCCCACATATTCGTCAGCGGCCTCTCAAGATGGCTTCACCACGAGCAGAGTGAATTTAAAGGATTCTACTATTAAAGCCGACACAGCTTGTTTCAGACACCCCAACTCACAAAGTAAAGAATTACCAATCTTTGGCCCGCCTGACAGGTAATGTTGGCAGGAACACATTGTGCTGTGTGTTAATAAAAGGTGGCCATTTTCTGTGCCCATAGTGGACCCGTACACCCGAAGCAAAGCGAACGCCAGTGTGCTTAAGCAGTTGGTGAGATACCATCATCTTCCTCCTTGAACCACAGTCGTCTCCCCTACCCCCATTTCTACGGGTTAAGAACTTGTCAGGCTGTGGAAAAGCTGAGTGTGTCAGCGGGTGTTGTAATTGAGCAGCACCCTAAAAGGCCACGGTCTCCTTTCCAGCGGGAGGGCATTTACAGCTGAGTGCGATGGTCGGGTGTCCGTAAGGGCTTCTCTGTGATGACCCGTTGTTACCGCAGCCGGCTTGTGCGTGTGTGCGTGCGTATGGATGGATGTATTTAGGTGGCTGCTTGTTTCATTTAGTTCCCAAACCAGAATGTTTGCCAACTCAGGGACCAAGTGACACTTGCTCTGCTTTCCAGAATGGGCAGAGGTTACATACATTATCTGAATGGCCCAGGGTTCTGTATTTTTATCTTTTTTGTCTTCTGGTGGCAGTGCATTTCCTCAGTGGTGTGCTCCAGCCCCAGGCAGCACTCGCAGGGTTAGGTAGATTGCTAAGACTAGGTCTCTAGAGAGAGAGCTCGGTGCATCATCTTTTGGCACCATCTAATCTTTGATGTAATGCTGTTCAGAGAAAATGATCCTTGTAACTCATTTATGGTTTCAGTTTACATTCTGCCCTCTCACATGGCCAGCAACACCTGTGAGCAGAGTAGCTTTAGAGGCAGATTCTTAATAGCACCGCTTCAAAGGGTATTTGCAGAAATGAAGTACATGTATATGCATATAAATTCTCCTTGTAATACAGTACCAGCTTTCATGACCTCCCAGCCAATTAGGCGGAATAGAACATGTACACATGCAGACACACACACACACTGTTTAACTCGCAGAGAGATTATGAAATATGCTCCTTTGCTGTTAGAAGAATTAATTATGCAGGTTGGACACCTGCTGCCCTGCTCTGTTTTCCTAATTGCAGGGGGTGGGCACCTGTCCTTGTTAAGTCATAAAAGGGCCATGTGTGTCCATTCCTTAAGCACATTGAACTCCACCAAGGATGGAAAACATTTTAATTATGGTAATTAACCACCAAGCCATGCAGCATCTTCATGGCAGGCTTCTAACAAGGTATGTTACCCAGTTAAGTAAGCAGTGTATATATGTGTGTTTAGGCTCTGAAGAAAGCCATGGCCCTGCCTTTGGGGATCATGCTCCTTTAACAGTCTCTTCCAAGAGCTCTTGATAAAGACAGTAAATGAACAGAGAAAAATATCAATTCATTTCATTTAGTTCCCAAACCAGAGTGTTTGCCAACTTAGGCACCAACTGACAATTACTCTGCTTTCCAGAGAAAAATACAGGCAGAAACAGGTTATAAACAGATACAATTCGAATTTTACATGCTGCATAAAAGTGACAGAAGACATGTCAGTTTGTTAGAATCTGTGTGTGGACCATACTATTGGGAAACATTCTGCAAGTGTTTAAATGAAAAGCTTAGGAGAGGTTTCAAAAAAGAATTTCAGTGATAATCCAGTTTGCACAGTTTTAGGACCTTGCAGGAGGGGCCTCTGATTTCCCCGTTTTATTTTTCTAATTTGGATACCAAGTAGTAATTATTGGTAAGCTAATTACCTTATGGACTTAAAAATATTTTTCATAATGCATTATCCAGAGAGTAAAGCCAAGAAAGAAAGAAACAAAGAGATTTAAAAAGGCGAAACCATGAGCATTTAATTTTCAACTTGTAGGACAGACCTTTGAAACTTAAATACCCGGGGCGCCTGGGTGGCTCAGTGGGTTAAAGCCTTTGCCTTCAGCTCAGGTCATGATCTCAGGGTCCTGGGATCAAGCACCCCCCCCCCCCCCCCCCCGCATCCGACTCTCTGCTCAGCAAGGAGCCTGCTTCCCCCTCTCTCTCTGCCTGCTTGTGATCTCTCGCTCTGTCAAATAAAAAAAAAAAAAAAATCTTAAAAAAAAAACCCAAAACTTAAATATCCAACATCACATACATGGAAGAGAATCAGTAAGAAAGAGCACATTTTCACCATAAAACTGTATTTAAATATATAGTGGGTTTAAATCTATTTAATAAAAGCAGAAAATTGGTTTTACCTAAGAGCTGCTCATGGGTACCTGAACACATATCCATCATTATTAGCGTGCTTAAGCCAGTGTGGTTCATTTTGTCAGTTCTGTTGTTTTTAAACTTAGCTTTCAGTGAGATAATGCAGTACTGTAAAAAAAGGATGCATTAACTAATATATTCAGTGACAAGCATAAACCCTTAGCCTTTCCCAGAATTCAAGCAAAACCTTTGCATGTTCATCAATTTAAAACACGAACAGTTTCCTTCCTGCTGTATTTTCTTAAACACTCACGTTTTCTTCATTGTTGAGGATATAGCTTGTTTCTGTGATTCCTAACTTCTAGAAGAACAATGTTCCAGGGGCTTCTGAGGATTTTACTTGAGCAAGAGCAAAAAATTTTGTATATGGAAGACAGTTTTAAAAGAAGATGTATCTCCTTGTTAAAAGAACACAATCTTCTATTGTGAAGATTAAGGCAAACTTCGGTTTGCTTGTGTAACAGAACAGTAGTTTTGATGTAGCGCCGTGCGTGTTATCTGGAACACTTACATTGCTGAGATGCATGTCACCACCACGAATAGAGAACTCAATGAAGTTTAAAAAAGAAACAGTTAATTAAGTTGGTCTTAATGGGGAACACAACCTTGAATCCAGAAAACGGAATGAACTGGAGTAAGTTTAAGTCATGTGTCCACCTTTGGAGCATCAGTTGACTAGTACCAAAATGAATGAACAAGTTGAGGGTCTAAGCAAGAACAGGTGGACTTTAGGAAGACAGGTCAACTTCTGTTTTCTGACCCATGTATGATCAGTACTCAAAAACCCCAATCCTGGGGCCACTGGCAGCTCCTGATATTCTGAACTGAGGCAAAAGACGGGGTAGAGCAGCCGTGGAGCTGCATTTGTGCTGCTACTCGGATGGCCACCGAGAGCTGCAGCGAGACCTCCTGGCCATAGGGTGCTTCCCCATGTGGAGCTCATGACACCCCAACCCTCACCCACTGTCTTCCCTGGCTTGCATCTGCTAGCCATCACATGCCCTCCCAGATTGGCTCACCGCCACCCCCATTTCCTCTCTTGACGGCACTGCTGGATGGTTTGCTGAATGTTGGTTTTGTTTTGTTTTTAGTCTGTTGATACATGTTCCAACAGCTATTATATTTGACATAACCTATACATTTTTTTTTATTGCACTTACAGCACACTATTAATTTGCTAGGGATGTCACAACAAAGTACCACGGATTAGGTGGCTTAAGCAACAGAACCTTGTCTTCTCACAATTCTAGAGTCTAGAACTCTGAAGTCAAGGTGTCAGCAGGGTTGGTTTCCTCTGAGGCTCTTTCCTTGGCTTGTAGATGGTCGTCTTCTCCCCATGTCCTCACGTGGCCTTTCCTTTATGTGTGTCCTCCTTTCCTCCTTATAAAGACACCAGTCATACTGGGTTAGGGTCTCCACTCATGACCTCATTTTAACTTAATAACCTCTTTAAAAACCCTATCTCCAAATGTATGCACAATCTAACTGGGGATTAAGATTCTGACATATGAATTTTATATGTGGGGAATGTACAATTTAGCCCATAGAACACACTTTTATAAAATGATATTTTGTGCTCCGAGAAGGCAGGGACTGTATTTCTCGTAATTCCTAGAACCTAGCAGTGTCCAGCACACTGCAGGTGTCCTGAAAACTTGTGGCGAATGCATGCATGGACAAAGATATTCTGAGGTATTTGAGAGCAAGGGTAATGGTTGTCATAGATCTTTTCTCTTTAAGTCCTTCACTTTAGTCTCAAAACACCACAGGTAAAAGAAAGAACAAAGCTGTAATGTAGGTAGTGTTTATTTCCAATAATCTACCAACTTTTTCCAAATCCAAATAAAAGTTTAAACATCCCCTTCAGATGCTATATCCAAGGATATGCTGAATTCTTAGAGACCAACCAAGCAAGTTTTAAGGATGTAACTGAGATGCCTCTATCCCTACCATTTCTGGCTTCAAGTTCTGATTCTGAAGGAGACTGGAAGAATTTACCACAAGGCCAAAGTGACATTTATTTTTCCTAAAGTATACCATGATTACTTGATAATTCAAACACTAAAAAATGCCTAACTAGAATTGTCCTTGGTCAATCTGTGGCTAAATTATTATGTTTCAAAAGGACAAATTGGGATAGGGGAAGAAGTTTATTTAGTTGTGGGTTTTGCTATCAGATACCCATGTTTCTGAGTTCTTTGGCAAAAAAAAAAAAAAATTGTTAAAAAAAGTTCTTGGAAAAACAAATTGTTAATAAGTATAATGATTTCTGAGGCTAGCTATTTTTCCCTGCAGATTGGACTTGGGTGGCATTTGTAGTGATGCTTTGAACCTGGAAGTTAAATGCTAAAGCAGTGTCATTTTGTTAAAATAGACTGTCACAGAAAAGCTCAAGAACATAGATAAAACATTTACTTGATGTTTCTTCTCATTGTGTCCATGCGCCTAAGTTTTTACATAATATTTTTATCATTTGTTTACAGTAGAACTTTCATTTCTTGCTAATATGTGTAATATTTAAAATTTGCACTTAAAGCCTGCTTTTAAAAGTAGTAATGTAGAAATGTATTTATATTAAGTGATTTTATATTTATATTAAGTGAATCTATAGTTGATCCCAATTGGGATCTCTTTAAATTAAGCACAAAGTGGGATTTGGTATGCTGTGACTTTGTTTTAAGCCTTAAAAAAAGCTTGTATATTTTAGATGGCAATTTTGTTTTCTCCACCCATTCCCAGTTAAAAGGTACGTCAGGGGTGACTTGTTTGTCCCAAATAAGGCAGATGGCAGAATTCTCCCGGAAGGATCTGGGCAGAGGAGGGGAAAGCTGAAGGAGGTTCAGGCTGGGGGAACCACATGGCCCAGAAAGCAGACTCAGTCTGAAGTCAGACTTCCGTTCTTGCAGTATGAGCTCTCAAATATGTAAGATAGAAATATGTGTGGTGTCTGTGGACTGGTGTAATTTTGAGAGAGGTGGTAGGCAATTTGCATTCTGAGGTGATTCAAGGGCATCAGGATAGTGGGAAGTTGAGAATCTGGAAATCTGGTTTCAGTTCAAGTCCTACCCTGTTCTCACTGTGTGGCTTTGGACAAGTCGGTGACCCTTCCTGAGTTTCTGTTTTCTAATCTCTGAAATGGTAAGACCTAAGTTTATTGTCAGGATATAATTAGGGTAATGTATGCAGAACTGCTTTGTAACCTGGGATGTGCTGTAACATTATTGGGGTAAAGCAAAGATAGTTCCTGCTAGACTATCCTGAACAATCCACACAGCCATCCACATTTCCTACCTAGCTCAGGCCCCCTGACCAGGTGGATTTACCAGGACAGTGAAGACATTGACTAGGCTACCACATCTGTGGCTTTTCCAAAAGCAAAACGACGTTAAGCCTATTTGTTAATCTATTAATGAGATGTGATTCTTCATATTTATTGAATGTGAGGCTTACTTAGAACATTTAGTGAATCAGATCTGGAGGGAATCTTATCTAATTTCCTCCCCTCCCTTCAAGCAGGGCTGTATCAAATGTGAATTAACTCTGGCAGATGGTTGTTAGATTCTGCTTCTAAATTTCTTAAAGGAGATTTCACAGTTTTCCTCTCTAAATTCTTTCAGTAATTTAACAATTCTTATGCCAAGTCCTTCCTTATAGCTGACCTAAATCCATGTTGTAATTTAATTCCTAACCCCCTACTCTTGTCTTTCCTGGAGATGGAGAACAGCTAGCAACCTTCTTATGCTAATAACCCTTTGCATATACTTAAGGAAGAATTACTCAATTCCACCCCGGCTTTCTCCCTTGTCCCACATGGCCCCATCCCCAGATTCATCAGCTGGTATTCTCTGAAAGTTCATGGCCATGCCACCCCTCTCCCTGCTTCTCTGACACTTGGCTACTTTCAGGCACCGGGCAGAGTGTTGCCAGTGGCTACATGGACCTGGGGAGAATGCAGGCTGCTTGTTCCTGTCTTCCTTATGCTTTGTGCATAATGTCGAGCCTTTTAATCAATTACTGGGATAACTCCTCACAGAGTTGTACGGGTGTGTGGCACGATTATCTCATAAGCATGGAGTTTTGCAAGTATACTTACCATAGGTTGTTTGAAAGGTAGGCCTCCCCAGTGCCTTAGTTTGCTCAGCCAGTCATGTCAGGAGGCTGCCACTTAGCATGCTGAAGGTAACACTGATTGACATCTTTGCTCTGTTGGACTTGGTCTTAGAAGACCCTGAGCCAGAACTTCCCTGAGCGCAGTATACATTTGGATGCACGCTAACTGTCTGAAAGAGGTGAAGGGCTTTCCCAGTGCTCTAAGTTGTAATCAGGAAAGAAGTGACATTGAGGATTGAGCTCATGAAGTTGATCCCATGTGGCTTCAGAGTGGATGCTGTTTTTAATCTGAATGTGTGTGCTTTTATGTCTCTGTAGGTTTATTACCCAGAGCTCTCTGTCTGGGTCAGTCAAGAACCATTTCCAAATAAGGAAATGGAGGGAAGGCTTCCTAAGGTAAGATTCCTAGCTACCATTTTGTTAAAAATGTTTTTCAATTTAGAGGCAACTAAAAAAAAAATCAGTTATTTCTTTTTTTTTTAATATCCATTTAGTCTACAATAAGAATCTATTAACACAATACTGTTATGATCTTGCAAATAATATATACTACATATTATATATATATACACATACATACACACACACAAAGTCCTATGACTCTTAAGGTTCACATTATCTTTCTTTCTTGACAAGTCCAAAGCAGATTTTCATTTAAGAATCATGGAATCAATTTATCAAGTGTACATTTTACAGGCTTTTACTTTGTTCCATTCTTGGGTAGATAAAATCAAGTATGATGATTAAAGATATCTTAAAAGTATAAAATGGTGACACTTTTGTCGGGTAATAGTGCCTGAATGTCTGATGAAATCACCCAAGAAACAAAACAGAACACGAACTATTATTTTTCTTCTAATTTTTAAGCCTAAAAGTACTTTCTATAAACATGTTTTCTTTGTTCTGACATCTTAGATGTGATAATTCTCTGCATTAAGAAAATTTGTCAGATTTTCATTTTGGATTTTAGCACCATTTCTAACAACACCAACACTTAGCAGTTTTTAGGATAGATACTTTGGACTTGCCTGTTAAGATAAATATCAATTTGACCTTAAGGAGGAGGACTGTACTTTTTACCACTGACCTGTTGATTTTGCAATTAAGAAAGAAAATGTGCACTGAAAATAAAATTTCCATTCATTCAGAAGTTTCACAAGGGTAATTGACACATGGTGAGGCTTTCCCAGCTCTTATTGACATTTTAATGTTTGAGAAACTCTTACTTACACTAAATGGTTTCAGCAGTTCCCTCTCTTTTACTGACAGGCAGAATTTGGAGAGATTGTGTCAACTGGCAGTTTGCACTAAGAGAAAACAATTCTAAATCACTTTTAATCTTCCAGAAAATTTCTGAAGGTCCAGGTTGAAACCAGTGTTAGGAAAGTAGGTGAACAAAAGGATTCTGGCCCTGCCAGAGCTACCCTTGTGCCGTCTTATAGAGCTGGGGTGGAAGTGAGCTGGTGTCCTAGAGCTTTACTTACTGCACACCCCCACCACTCCACCAGCACCTCACCACCCCGTTACCAAATCCTCACCCCACCACCACACCTCCACACCATCACTCCAGCGGCTCCCCCACCACCACCCCGCCAGCAGCAGCAGAACTCTAGACATTCTTTACTGGGAAGTTCAGGGCATAATTCATCTGAGCAGTGGAGGGTAAGACATGATAATAGAGGGGTAAGGGAGAGTATAGTGTTTTCATTTATTTCTGCCCCATTCAGCCATCCAGAAGTCCTCGCTTTGATACTGGTGACATCAACCAGAGTGGCAAGACTAGGGAAGTTCTTCAGTGAGGTCAACAGTGCCTCCCTTCTTCTTAGAAGGCCAACCCAGGACCTAGGCCTTGCCTCCACTGAGGCATGCTCCACAGAGTTGGTGCAATGGACCCTGAGATTGAGGCCTTCTGTTAATTTCTTTTCTCTCTCCATATGTGAATAATCCTTTAAGCATAATATATTTGTCCTTTCCAGCAGTTTCTTTGTGGAAAAGCACATCTTTGCATAATCAAGAAAAATAATCTTGACTTACATTGGCTGAGGTACATTATTGAGAAACTGGGGGATTCAGACTCAAACAGTTCTCACCAGACAGGGCCGTCCAACCTGAGGTAGCTTAATTATAGAAGCATCCAGGAGAACTGGTCTGGGGAGCCAATGGACACATCTGTTGCTGTTCCTCCCGCCTTCTAGATTGATCCTCAGTCCTCTAGGAGCCATGAAGTGTTGGATGATGGAGAAAGATAGGATTATTTCTGCCTGAATTCTTATAAGGCCTCACTTCTGGAGAAGACCAATGAGGGAGCAGACTTTATTCTTTTTTCAAAAAATGAGGGACAGGAAGTAAGGACTGAAATCTAGTAAATTCCAGCCTCCAAAGGGAGGATGTGCAGAGCTCTTTCTGGCTGGTGGGGCTGTGGTCCCTCAGGGCACTTCAGTAGCATGTCTGTCCGCATGGCTTACCACCATTGCCTTGCCGTTGTCCAGTTACTTGGGCATCTCGCATACAGAAAATAAAGGGCAGGATGGACAGGGACTAGTTTTGTATCTGTTCTAATCTTTGTAACTTTAAAATCTGAGTATTCAAGCCACAGTAGGTATTCAAAACATAAATAAATGAACACATGAATGTTTTGGGGGAGGTGGTCTCAAAACAGAAAAAGTAGTAAAAAATGGTAAATTCACATCTGAAATAATACCCTTCACATTTTTTTTCCAGGAAATACCTTTCCCCAAATTACCCAGAATCCCACCCAATCTTAATTTGGTTTTGTTTTGTATTTTCCATGGAGGTAATGGGGTTAGTAAGATGGAGACCTATACAGAGACTGACTAGATAGTCACTTCTGAACAGAGTAAGTATGAACTGAAGTGAGCAGCTTTGAGGGCAGCCATGGACAGAGTGTAGTTGAGGGAAATCACACTTACGAAGTTTTGATTTTCCTTCCTGGCCTTCGATAATTAGCAGCCACTGAATTCTTTATTCGTCCAAAACCTAAGTTTGTCACATCTTGAACCGGGCTGACTGGCTGAGTGAGGGGAGAGGAGAAACAGCTTAAAACCACCAGGATTACAGTGGATTTCTTTTTTTAAATCTTGGGATTATATGCCAAAATTTCAAGATTAAAATTATTTGCATGACTGAAAAAGACTGCCTAATATAATGATTGTAGAAATTTATCTAGGTCCTTAAGTGTGTTTGAGTGATGAATTACATTTTAATTCAGTTTTCTGATTTGGTCCTATTGCTATATAGTGATACCAAAACAACTTCTAAATCACAGTCTAAGACTAGAATATGAAAGTACACACTGAGTGGATTTTCTATACATCCTGAAAATGTGTGCTCTCAAAGTCTGAGATTTTTAAACTCAAAATTTAGGCATACCAGGTGTTTAACATTTTAAAAAATATATACAGGAAGTAAGACTTACTAAAGCTGAATTATCTGTTACATTTAGTTCATCCTGGGGCTGCTGAAAACATTTACTCAGTTTCAAGTTGTTTGAGAGTTCCTGACTTCTGAAATCTTTTTTTTTTTTTTTTGACTTCTGAATGCTTAAAAAGAGATTCAAATGCAATAATTTACAGATCTCAAAGCAAGATTATTTTAATCCAAGTATTCATATCCAGTCAAAATAGCTTATTGTAAATGTCTTATTGGAACATATAATCTGAGCAAAAAGGAAAAAAAAATCTTTTAAAACCGTATTGGATAATGTGTCTGAGTAAACTCCAGCAATTAATGGTTTGGCTGAAAGATAGACTATTGTCAAATCACTATTTTCCTATCTGATTGGGATATACAGGGTATTTGTGGTAAAGCTAAAAGTTAAGACCTATCATCCTTTAAGCAAATGGGCTTCTTGTCCTGTCCTCTTGCTCTTTGGTTATGATGGAGAGCTTCTCCCCATGGGTGCCTGATGGAGCATCAGTCACACTGTGGTTGGATTATTCTAGACAGAAACACAAACACCTCACATCAGGTTTGTGAGGATAGACTTAGAATAGCCCCAGGCCAAACGAGGTGGATCTCACTAAGTCCTGGCCTGGGTGTCACACTGTCCTCTTTCCTGCAAACACTCCCACCTTTGGTACCCACTTGTGGTTCTGATTATCAGGCCCAGATGGACTGGGCCAGCTGTTCAGAGAATAAACCATACATAAGTTACCTTTGTACAAGTTGTGATCTCCTTTTAAATATTTTTATTATATATTGGAAAACAGGCAATTACTCGCCTTCTTCACAGCTGCTGCATGCTTAAAAGAAAATGTGTTAACACTCTTACGAGCACCTCTTACCCAGCCTCATGTTGGGCCCTGTCTCATACTAGAAACTGTCCTCAGAAACCTGACTCTGGGGAATGCTGCCTCCCACGTGGCTGGGCACAGCCATTAGGGAAGCACTTGATTCTCCTGAAGCCAAGGCAGCGAGTGTTTAATTACTTCATGCCCCCACAGACCTAATATTTACATTCGGGTGAACTGTGTTTAATATGTAAACTCTGTCTGCAAAACATCTGGAGTTCAAGGATAAAAGGCAGGAGGAAGAAGCAAAAAATTTCAAATGGTTTCAGAAGCATGACTAAGTGTCTTTGTGTGTGTGTCCCCACCTGCTTTTCAGGGAAGACTTCCTGTCCCAAAGGAAGTGAACCGCAAGAAGGATGGGCAGATTGAGGCCACCTCCCTGACTCCACCTGGCAGCAGTGAACTCCACTCCCCAGGCATCGGTTACCTCCACTCTTTTTAATCGTCACACCTCCATTTGTATTACATATGGTGTATGGGTATTGATGAGGTCATGGTATCATATATGGGATTTTTTTCTGTGTAAATCATCAAGTATAAGAAGAAACTATGGGACTCTGAGCCTTGCTTTAGAGAATTTACAGTGGATAAATAGGTATCATCAAACCAGTTTTTAATCATTCTGACTCAAGTGAAACCGCTCAGAATTTCACACTGTGAATCCACGTTTACAACCCTTACAGGTGGGCCTTCAGGCCTGGTTCTCGACAACGATGTCTTCCACAACTCAAAACTCCCTCTGCTCTCACACAACTGGTCCACTCCTGCCTTTTCACTCACACAGCTCCCGATGGCTTCTCGCAGAGGCTGAGAGTCCCCATTTTTTTTTTCATTTAGATGTAACAAGCCTAGTAGTTTATGTTCATCGATTGTCTGTATATCTATATTTTATCCATGTACTCTTTTGATGTATAGAAGTAGTTTGAAACTCATTGTTTCCTTGTGGTAAGTGACCGAGATGCTGCCACAGGACCTGAGACACTGATGAATGGTGCTATTTTGGACTTTCAACATGCTCCTTGGCGAGGTAGCTCTGATGGAGTTATATTTTATTTCCATGTTCTAAGAAGGTGTTGGTACTCTGTTTCCCTGAATGTTGTTCTCTAGACTGGATTGACTTGTTTTCCTCGTGTCTTCAGTGTGGCTTTCTTCTTCAGCGTTGTAGGTTGAGTGAATGCTACCAGAGAGAGTGAGAGACTCACGTCTCGCCGGCTGGCACTCACAGACAAGCAGTCCCTGTAGCGGGAGCAATCACAAAACTGTAATTTACTTACCAAATCTCTTCTTTCCGGTAGCCTCGCCTGCCTAGCTTAGAGAAAGAAAAGCAATAATTTGACAGGCGTTTTTAGGTGTCTCTTTTGGTTCTTTTTTGTTTGAAAGGATATTTGGGGGGGAAAAAAAGGGTAAACATTTCAAATAAATGCCCTCCAAAAAATAATCCAAAAAAAAAACCAAAACCAAAAACCTGGCATCTGAGTCAGAATCCGAAAATTACACCTTTCCCAAAAATTAAGTTGGAAAAAAATGTCTTTATAGAATTAAAAAATAAATAAATAAAAGGCAGAGCACTCTTTTTTGGCAATTTTGATAAGCAAGGTGTAGATTTTACATTTTTGTCCTTGCTCCCAATGAAATGGGTAAACAAAAATAAAACCAGACAATACCATCTATTCACGGATTGTTGTTGTGTTAGCTAGTCTGAAAGCCCACCTTAATTTTTATACAACTGTCTTTTAGCTCTTCCTCGGACGGGGCAGGCGGTGTTCTGCCCTCTTCCGCGTCTGACTGTTAGTGCCGATGCTGCATGCAGCGCACTTCTTTCTCTTCTCGCTCCCCCATCGGCCTGAGTTTCTTGTGCATCTTCCTGCTCCCTCCTTTGTTAGAATAGGTATATCAGCTGTGTAAATAGAGCAAGAAAACCGTATTCTGCATCTGTGGCATTTATGTAGAGTTGCAGTTGTGCACTGCTGGAAATGCAGGCTTTTGTAACAATGTGATCTTTACTGATGCACTCACAACAAGTACCCAGTGTATTTTAGCTATTTTAGTAGTATTTGTTCAATAAACAAGCAAGCTGTAAGGTAACTGGCTTGGCTCATCATTGGAGAGGCCTACTTGTGAATGCTTTCACTGGTTCGTGTTTGTTAGTTGGTGTGTTCTCAGAGCTCCCAGAGGAGACTGAAGGGCAAAGATCTAAAGGGAGAGAATCAGCTCTGCCTTCCATGCGTGTTTCCTTCTGAAGGTTCTAAGAGATTAGGGGCGAGACTGTGGCATTCTTTATCCAAAAGATACCAGTCCCCACTTCTTTATGGAATATTTGTACTTATGCACAGATAAAAGGCTTCCGCTTGAGGAAGATGAAAATTTGAGGCGGGATTTTAAGTCCTTAGCTCATATGTACCCAGCAACCTAGGATCTAGTGCACGAAGAGACGGCATCACCAGAGGTCTCCTGTGACCCCCACAACCAGAAATTCAGGGGGTTCATCCTCTCCCTGTGCATGAGAAATGCAGCTGCTCCCTCTTCCTCCACAAGGACGTAACTTCGCCTGGCTTACCACAAGTTGCTGAAGTGGCTGGTTGGGTCCAGATACTTCACTTTCAGCTGAACAGAGGCTAAGGCCCAGGCCTCTGAGATAAAGGCCAGAGAGAAAGGAGAGGAACAAAAGGGGGCATGGCTCCAAACTGGGCACTCAGCTTCTGGAAAGTGGGGGTCAGATGCTTTCTGAGAAATCTTGAGTCTTGACACCTGTGTGTCAGGAGGGACATTTATGCAAGGGAGTTACTTTTGAAATTCACATGCATTTCAGATTTTGGTTGTTTCCTATTTACTTTCAACTTTTATTAAGACAAAGGAGCCTTAAAGCAGAACTAAATCCCAACTGCCTACCACGTACTCAGAATTTGTTCAGTCTGAAAGAAAATTCTTTAAGTGGAGCTGCTGCTACCTTTCTTGGTAATCCCATCTAGAGGTTAATATTTTTGAATGTAAGAGAAGTCCTCCTTAAACTTAATTACCTTTCACCTTAAAAACAATTGCCATTTTCCTCATCCAACAGCCTCCCATCCCCTGTATGTTTTCACAGCCGGGAGGGGACACATCTTGTCTTCCTACCATTGCTAAATAGGAAACCAAGAAGCGATGAAGCCAGCCATGGAGGCGGTATGGCCTAAGTTGCTTTATGCCCATCTGTGGTAGTAATCTGTTGCCACAGAACACATTACAGCCACACCATGCATTCTGAAACAACACACTTTTCTTATCTCACAGATTCTATTCTATTTGGGAGCACAATAGCTGGTGCTTCTGGCTCAGGATCTCATGAGCCTGTTGTCAAGACGTTACCAAGCTGTGGTCTTCTGAAGGCTTGACCAGGGCTGGAGAATCTGCTATTGGCAGGGGAACTCTGTTCCTCCACTCATGGGCCTCTCCACAAGGCTCCTTAAGTGTCCTCATGACCTCTGGCTTCCCTCAGAGCAAGTAATTTGAGAGCTGGGAGCGAGCCACAATGCCTGTGACCTATTCTCAGAAGTCACTATCATCCATCATATTCTATTCATTAGAATCAAGTCACTAAATATAGCCCACACTCACGGGGAGGGAATTAAGCTCTACCTCCTAAAGGGAAGAATATTGAAGAATTTATGGCCACATTTTAAAACCAGCACACCATCTGAAGTTTAAGCACTGAGGGTAATTGTAAGCCACGGGCTGAAAGTGAGAAGGGTTGAAATAGAATCATAGCTACTTCTTTCACTCAAGAGGTTTTTACAGTCTTTAGAGTTCCAGAGTAAAGGTCCAGCTTTCCAGATTGAAGGTGTGTAAGGAGAGCATCCAGGAAATGTAATATTGGGGGTGCACACCCTCCATTTATTAAGACAAATGCTGTCAGCCCGGAAAGGAAAATTTAGAGAATATATTGGGAACTGTAAAAACAGGAAAGCTAGAATAAATACTGTCTAAGGTCCTATTCAACTCAGTGGACTCCGGTTTGCCGATGACAATTCACTCAGCCTCCATGAAGCTTGAAATATTCGCTGCATTTTAAACTTGTGGGACATAGCTATGGCTTGCTGAGCTATGGACTTAAGGGGTTAATAACCGCTGAGGCAGAGGTAAGAACTTGGAGTGCCAGCTGGAGTCCGTGTGGGACACACAAACTCTGATTAGGAGCTACTTTGTTCTCTCAGGAGGCAAAAATAACACCCTGTGGCTTTTGGGCAGATATTGCTAACCAACAACCATGGATCAGATAGGATGTGTAGACTTGTTTTGCCTGCTAAATGTCTTATAAAAATCTCAATTTGATTGCCAACATTTACAAATGGGAAGATTTCATGTGAAAATGCAGGTTTCTGTCTTCCCTGGAAAACTGAAAAATCTGGCGATAGAGGGGCCGGAGCTGAGTAGGGCCTCCCCCTTTGGTGAGGCATGACACCACCCCCACCACGATCCAGTGCTCATAATCTCTTATTTTCTTGTACCCTGCCTGCCTCCGTTGGCTTGTGGGTTTGCAGCACCCGTGGCCAGTTTCAGGTAATGGTGACACACTTACTCACTCACCCACAAAGGGGCAGGGGACCTTCTCAGATCTTTTTGTTTGGCAGCCAGAGCGCATGCAGGTCTGTGAACACCAGACGGGGAACAGGCTTCTCATCACTGCTCCCCAAACAGGGGCTACTGCTGTTCCATCTGCATCCCCAGGCCCTCTTTTAAACTCTTCAATGGCCCTCCCTCAGGGACTGAGAGCCCTGTGCTAAAAAAATCTTGCACTGGGTCAGGTTAGGCTAGATAGGGGTCTGATAAACTCCTGATTTTTAAACTAGGATATGTGTGCCTCAGGGCATGTGAAGTCTTTCCAAGGAGTACATGCTCCTGGGTAGTTTTAAGGGAACTAATTTCCAGATCCCCTACTCTTTCCTAAAATGGATCTACTGAGAACAAATCTGTATTCATATTAGTCCCTGCCCCACATTATAAAAACCTTACTATAACACATTGCCCTTAATATGAACCCAAACTCCCAGATGTGGCAAACAAAGGGAAAATTTCCTTTAATGGAACCTTTATGGTCCTTTGAAGGTTCCTTTAATCAGAAATCCATAGAACGCTGGGCTTTCCCTTCTTAAACACATGTTAAAAGTGCTATGTTAGAAAACACAAATAAGGCGTTTGGACTCACATATGGCTTTTTAGAATTCAGATATATATGGTAAAGTGGAATGAGAGAAATAATGACAATTTTTATTTAATACCTTTTCCTCTTCCTCCTCTTCACTCATCAAAGAACGCCTTGCTCTTGAGGGGGAGAGACCTGAGAGAATGAAGCACAGAGAAAATCAGAGACAATGAATACCATAAATGGCCTCTTTGTGCACTTGTACACAATTATTTTCCACAATTCTCCATACTCATCCCTAGGATATATCTTAACTGGGAAGAAATTCAACTTACAGCAGCTACTGCAACACAGGTTTGCAATGGTGACTGCTGTAAATGTAATTAGAATGTCTTCAGGGAATAACACTTTTTACAAGATGGATAAAACCCAAGGATAAACTTTCCTGTGCATTTTCAGATTTGATGTGCATTAGTTAATACAGTTGTCAAAACCTGTCGTATCAAACCAGAGCATGAAATAATTATTTCAGTTAATGTCATATTTATATTCTTCATATTCTATCTTATTAAGTGTTTAATATCTTTTTCATAATAATAAAAAAATTATGTGCTGCCAGACTGATTAGCAGCATAGGACCTTTCCATATTATTAGTAGTACTTCTGATTTTTACACTAGTTCTTATTCTCCAAAGCCGGTCAGCCATATTTAATATACCATTTTTACCAGAGATAGACCATGCCTTTTATCATTCTTCTTATTTTATATGAGAAAGAGTCTACTGATTATCTTGTTTTTATCACTTAAACATGGAATTAACTATATTACATCTACTTCATTTTAATTTTTATTGTGTTAGGGATCAGTCTCACAAGATATGTTTTTCATCTTCATTGATTTTTATAATCTTCAAAACAGCTAAGTGAATTAAAAAATGAAGCCAAAGTTTTTTCTGACAAAGTGTATCTGATTTGGCTACTTGATTTGGCAGTGAAGACTGGCTCTGCCAATGAAGTTTGTGACAGACATTTTCAATAAATGAGTTGAATCTGCAGCTCCAAAGTAATATGCATTTAAAGCAAAAATAAGTGGGTGCCTGGGTGGCTCAGTGGGTTAAAGCCTCTGCCTTCGGCTCAGGTCATGATCTCAGGGTCCTGGGATCGAGCCCCGAATCGGGCTCTCTACTCGGCAGGGAGCTGCTTCCCCCCACCCTCTCTCTGCCTGCTTCTCTGCCTACTTGTGAGCGCTCTCCCTCTGTCAAATAAATAAAATCTTAAAAAAATAAATAAATAAAGCAAAAATAAGGTCAAAGTATTTTATCAAAAGGCATTGTTTTGGCAAAACTGTAATGAAATTAATAAGGTATCCGTTTCTCCTATCATTTCTGAAGACACAGAATTCTAAAAGATAAGTCTATGTGAAAGTGTTACAGCATAAACACAATGAGAAATCTTAGCAGAGCTCTTTTGGTGTACTTCCCATAAATTGAGAAAGTGAATTATGCTAATGACGAGAACAAAGCTCTTTGCAAGTCACGTGCTTTCCAGTTCACTGCTTGTAAGAAAAATGAAGAAGAACCTAATCAAGTTGTCAGGTGACAGAGGATTAAAAGTATTTTTTGATAATAGCTCATTATATGAATTTTGGCATATAACAAAAGAAGTTCAAATAATTGAATTACATTGCTATAATAAAACACTTTCAATTCCTGCAGCTTACATGGGTAAAAAACAAAAAATAGAAACAGAATTGAAGCCGACCCATCTCATTCTAGTGATTAGTGATATTCCTCTACAGACACATGAACTGAAAAAGTACTTTATCTCATTAAGAGATGCACTTACAATATAATTTCACTTTTTGCATTTAATAATCAGTATATGTGTGTTATTTTAATCAATATATTGCTAATGATAATTCAATCACATTTTTTTAATGCTTAGAGTTTAAGATCACAGAAAATAAAAGTTAAAAATTTTAATTTAGATATATTTTTATTAAACTAAATGTAATAAGGTCATTAATAAAGTCTTTTTAAACAAAAATTAAGGTAAAATTTGGGGGGGAATGGAGTGAAAATTTGAGTTGAAGGAGAAAAAAAGTCAAATTTCTGCAAGTTAAATAAGTGTTTGTTTTTAAAAATGAAATGATAGCGCATCTGAGTGGCTCAATTAAGCATCTGACTTTGGCTCAGGTCATGATCTCACGGTCCTGAGATCAAGCCCCATGTTGGGCTCCTCACTCACCAGGGAGTCTGCTTGTCCTTCTCCCTCTGCCCCTCCCCCACTACTCGTGCTCTCCCTCTCAAATAAATAAAATCTTTTTAAGTGGAATGATGGATTATCAATTGCCATAGTGTTTAGATTTGACTGTATACATTTACAAAAATTCAACTTTCATTTAAAAATGTTAACATTTATAATATGCTCCAAATTACATCCTTTGAAAGCATATAAACTTATGATGAAAAACTTTATTAACTTAAAAACTGCATGATGATTCATATTTTATTAAGATTCTTTTAGAGAGTGTAAGAAACAAGAAGTCTGGAAACCTCTGAGCTAGACAACCACCTATGCACCTATGTGTTTTGAGGAACTCACTCTTGGCCAGAAATACTTCCCAACCAGCCACAATGCCTAAG
>CM052895.1:73923277-74147168 GCA_028534135.1 Potos flavus | reverse complement strand
CTGAGAAAACAAAGCTCCGATAAATTTTGATAGGCAAGTGAAAGAAAGATTCAGACTGCCTGTCAGTGGACGGTCCACTAAGACACCAACTAATGACATGGCGGGGGGGGGGGGGGCATGGAGAGGGGGGCGGAAATCCTAGACACCAACCCTCCTGAGCTGCAAATTCGATGAGTCTGTAGAAGACTGGCAATTCTTTTTAGAGCCTTTACTTCTTTACTTCATTCCCTTACAAGGTGAAATCTCTTTAGTGCTAAAATCCTTTTCCTCCAGATTCTTTCAAATATGGCATTATATCCCAATCCAGCATATCCAAAAGGGCTGGGTCAATGGTCACAGGAGAAGGGGGCTGGGCAGTGAGAGAAGAGGGATTGCACAGCAGGCATGCAACTCTGTAGTCCTTGAGACCCCAGCACTTCTGGGGAAAAGCCTGTAGAGCAGCAGGCAGCTCAGGAATGAGGGCAGAAAAAGGGGGTCACCTTTTCTTTCATTGCATGTGTCCATTAGTCTTACCTCCAAGCATAACTACTGGAAGCAATACAAAATTAATCTGTTCCCTCACATAATACACAGTGCCATTAATGCACGACTTGGCTATTTCACTGAGACCCATGTGCCTAAGTGAAAGCCTCATAGAATAGAGAATTTTAAGAATGCATTAATTTGCTGATTCTTTCAAGTTGGGCAGCTTTAATTATTAGCTGGAACCTTTCTGAACCCAACGCCTTCTATTACTTTCCACCCAGCCCTTGGTCCTGGCTGTGTTCTCAGAGCTGCACTAAGCGGGCTCCTTCTTCCACACAGCAGCCTTCTGCATCCTTCTCCCCTTGCCTTCTTCTCCTCCAACGCCAAACTGCCTCAATTCCTTTAGCCAGTGTCCCCGTGACCCATTTTCTGGAACTCTCGCCACCCCTACTGCCCCCTTGCAAGAACCTTTGTTCGCAGCTGACCCAGCTTCTTTTTGAAATGATAGGATCGATGGCAGAAGCTTCCACAAAAAACACACAGCAAATGAAGCCCTGGCCATCAGAATGTCCACTGATACAGCTAAGCTGTGAAAGTGGGAGTCCCGGTCACTGTCTAATGGCTGCCCTGGAGCTACTTGTGCTCTGCTCCCCTCGACATGTGAGCCAAGTGTCCAGTATGCTCCTCCCTGTGGTGCTGCCCTCACAGCCCCTGAGAAGGGGACACACAGTCCCTTCTTCAGAAACCCTACACCACCTCCTGTTCCTTCCTTGAGCTGTGTGTGTCAAAGGGGCAGGCTGGCTGGGAGAGGGGAGCAACCAGCAGGACCTTCTCAGGCCTCGGCACAGTGACCGCCCTCCTACTGGCTCACGCCTTCAAATCTCAAAACTAGTTTCTGAAAAGCAGATGTTCCCCGCCCAGCTGAGGGACACTGCTTTCTAGGAGAGAGGGGTAACTGGAACTCTGTAATTCGTAATTAACAGCTAGGATCTCCTTTGTCAGATGTGATAATGAAGGAGTATTTGATGTGAGTTCTTGTGGAGGAGAATTAGCTTGGAAGGACAATTGAAAAAGTGTGGTAGCAGCCCCTGGGAAGGGTGTGAAAGACAGCCCTTGCTCGATGCTGTGATGCTGCGTGTGTAGGATACTTGAGGGGCTGTCACATCTCTTCACATATGGACCCAACTGTGAGGGCAGATTCAGCCGATCAGCTGAAGGGTAATTCACTGCCCGGAATGAATGACCTTGTCTAAGTCCACAGAGCCTCTTCCTTAAATCTTTACACGTCCTACACACTCATAACATTGCTGGTGGGAATGTAAAGTGGGGCAGCAGCTTTGGCAAACAGTTTGGCAGTTTCTTAAAAAATTAAACATAGGTTTAGCACTGACTCAGCAATTCCACTCCTAGGTATATAACCAAAGAATTAAAAATAGAGGCACATAAAGACTTGTCTACAAACATACGTAGTGGCATTATTCATATCAGCCAAAAAGTGAGAACTGAAATGTTCGTCAGCTCATAAAGAACTAAATAAAATGTGATTTATCCACACAATGCCATATTATGCAGCCATAAAAAGGAACGAAGCACTGATATGTGCTATACTAAGGTTGAACCTTGAAAACATTATGTGAGTTAAGAGAAGCCAGTCACAAAAGGCCACATATTGTAGGATTTCATTTGTATTTAATGCCCAAAATAGGCAAGTCTATTATAGAAACGGAAAGTAGATTAGAAGCTGTCAGGGGCCGAGGAAGGATAGAATGGAGATTGATTGCTAACAGATATGGGCTTTCTTTTTGGGATGATTAACGTGTTCTGGAATTGTAAGAATTGTGAGGGTTACACAATCTTCTGAACACACTGAAAACTGCTGGGTTTTATACCTTAAAAGGATGAGTTTCATATGTTAATTATATCTCAGTTTTTAAAAATTCAACAATAAACCATCCAATTAGAAAATGGCACAAGGCATAAAGAGACATTTCAATGCAGAAAATATACAGACGGCAGCTGAGTACATAGATACCCAACATCATCAGCCACCAGGGAAATGTACATGAAAACCACAATGCGGTATCAACAAATAGACAACTATCAGATTAAGTAAAATAAAAAACAGAGATAACTGGTGATGAAGATGAGGAAAAGCTGGGGCACTCATATTTTGTTGGTGGGAATGTGAAAAGGTAGGTACAGCCCCTCTGGGAAACAGTTTGGCAGTTTCTTAAGAAACTAACATGCAACTGACATATGACCCAACAATTACATTCCAGGGTATTTCTCCCAGAGAAACACAAAGTTATGTTCATGTAAAAGCCTATGTGTGAATGTTTATAGCAGCCCGATTCATGACAGCCCCAAACGACAAACAACCCAGATGTCTTTCAATGGGTTGTTTAAACAGACTGTGCACACCATATCATGGAATACCACTCAGCAATAAAAAGACAAGCATTATTGATGTGTGCAACAACCTGGAGGAATTTCCAGAGAATTATGCTCAGTGAAAACATGCCAATCCCAAAAGCTTACATATAATTTCATTTATATAACTTTTTTGAAGTGACAAACATATACAAAGAGAGAACAGATTAGTGGTTACTGGGGGCTACAAAGGGGGTGTGGTGGGCAGGAGGGAAGGTATAAAAATTCAACACGAAGGATCCTTATAGTGATGGAGATGTTCTGCATCTTGACTGTATCAATGCCAATATCCTATGATACTGTCCTACAGCTTTACAAGATACCATTGGAAAAACTGGGGAAAGCATAAATGGGATCCCTCTGTATTATTTCTTACGATGGCATGTGAATCTACAATTATCTCAAATTAGGAAGTTTAATTTAAAAAAGAGGAAGAGAAAAACATCGAATGTCTGCAAAATATTCAATTATAGCAAACCTTACCTATTAACTACACTGGATATTTATGTTGTTTCTTATTTTTCACACTCTAAATAATGGCATGATGAACCTTTATGCTCCAAAAGCTCTTTTTGTATCTGTTGTGTTTCCTTTTATATTTTGCCAAAGTGCTTGTACCAAGCAAGTGCTTGTACAAAGAGTTTGTACCAAATTACACGTTTTTCAGTAGGGCAGTATATCTGCCCTAGGACCCCCATCAGCTTTGCAGTGCATACCTGGATGCCAAGCTCTGCTAATTTCACAGGTGAAAAATAGTACCTCATTGCCTCTATTTTCTCTTTGGCATTAGTGAGGATGAACATTTTTAATGTTTATAAACCATATATATCGTTTTATGATATAGATATCATCTATTCATCAAGATTAAGGGATTCCTCTGATCCTTCATGCATGAAGCAATGGACACAGGAAACATTATGAGCTGGTTAAAAATTGATTGTAATTTTTTAAAAGTTACAGCAAAAGCGACACACAGGTGTTAGGGGAATCCTGAGCTGAAATACAACCAAGAAGTGAGGAGGATGAGCAGACACAGCCAGGGCAAGGTCAGAAGTAGGGCCCAGATAAGACATTATTTAAGTCTGGGTGAAGTCAGCAAATACTTGGTACAGATATAGTATGAGGCGGGGGGCGGGGGTCAAGAGTAAAGAGATGTGTAGAGCCTTTCCTTGGGAAAAAAGGAGCAGGGAGGCTGGTAAATATACAAAAATTATGTAAGAATCAAATGGCATAAAGGTACAAATGACAGAAAGCTAGAGAGATAGCCCAGGGCACAGATTTAATCCCAGAAACAAGGTCCGACTGTTTCAGTAGAGACCTATCTTTTAAAACAAATATGGGGCTAGGACTGTTTGAAGATGTGCACGACTGTGGGTATAAATCAAGGAATGGGAAATGTCAGACTGGTGAATATGTATGTACCTGAAGAAATGTGGAAGCAGAAAATTATTTATACTGCTTATAATGGGGCTAGAGATGCAGTTGAAGAGCTATTGACTGGTTTCCAGGAAAAGGGCACAGAGTTAGAAAGGAAGAAAACGTGATCACTACAGACCAACCTTCTCAATCTGTAAAACTACAAGACAAAAGGCCCTCCTGTGACTTCACACAGATAATCACAACTAAATCATACCTACAAGGAAAGAAAATGGGCCAACACTACAAAATCTGGGTTGCAGAGAAGTGAAGAGAACTTTCTATATCCAATCTTCTACCCTTAGCAGGAATCTCTCCTGAAGCCTTCGATAAACCTCTGATCAAAGAACTCAGTTTCAGGATGCCTGGGTGGCTTAGTTGGTTAACTGTCTGCCTTCAGCTCAGGTCAGGATCTCAGGATCCTGGGATCCTGGGATTGAGTCCCGCGCATTGGGCTCCCTGCTCAGTGAGGAGCCTGGCTTCTCCCTCTGCCAGCTGCTCCCCCTGCTTGTGCTCAAAAAGATCTTAAGTTTCTTCTTGGATACTGCCCTGATAGGAATTTATTTCAGCAAAAGATAGTTTAATCTATTTTTATAATACTAAAATTGTCAGAAGATTCTTTGTTTGAATTAACTCACTATTTTCCTATTTTTGATTCTCATCCATAAATTCTAGTTCTCCCCCCTGGAGCCACACAAAACAGTGACAACAACAGTTAATTTATTTTTTAAGATTTTATTTATTTATTTGACAGAGAGAGAGGGAACACAAGCAGGGGGAGTGGGAGAGGGAGAAGCAGGCTTCCCGCTGAGCAGGGAGCCTGATGTGGGGCTCAATCCTAGGACCCTGGGATCATGACCTGAGCTGAAGGCAGACACTTAAGGACTGAGCCACCCAGGCACCCCAAGAGTTTATTTTTTATTTTTTTATTATGTTCAATTAGCCAACATATAGTACATCATTAGTTTCTGATGTAGTGTTCAACGATTCATTAGTTGCATAGAACACACAGTGCTCATCACCACAGGTGCCCTCCTCAATGCCCATCACCCGGCTATCCCATCCCTCCACCCTCCTCCCTTCTATAACCCTCAGTTTGGTTCCTGGAGTCCAGAACCTCTCATGGTTTGTCTCCCTCCCTGATTTCTTCCCATTCAGTTTTCCCTCCCCTCCCCTGTGGTCCTCCATGCTATTCCTTACATTCCACTTATGAGTGAAACCATATGATAACTGTCTTTATGCTAAGTGAAATAAGACAATAGTTTATATTTAATGCATGCTGACTACTGGACGCTGTGTACAGCATGTGCATCGTTTTCTTTAGTTCTGACACCACCTTAAAAGTAGGTGGTTTTTATTATCCTTGCCTTACAAATAAAGAAATGGAAGCAAATGTGATTATGTAACATCCCCAAGTTAGTGTATGGCGACAGTCAATATCTGAATTCGGGTCTGTCTGTGTCTCTGGCTTTTCTCTCTTAAGTATTGTGTTAGGTTCCGCTAAGCTGCCCGGAAAGTCTGCGCCTGTGCCCTTGGGAGAGTCCTGTAAGTCTAGAAAGCCAGCTCCTCCTTCAGAGTTACACATTTCTGCCACTAACATATTGTCACATCTGCCTCTAGAGACTTCTCCATGAAAAGTCTGGCCAGATTACCTGCAAAGACAGAGAGCTGGCACTTCAGACTCTATGAACCACTGATGGGGACTTTGTGGGGTGGTAACTAATCTCACCCACTTCTAAATATCGCCTACCAAAAACATCTATCAGTATCCACAAAGCAAACAAACATACTAAGAAAAACCTCCGATTCGTTGAATGATCAAACTGGTATAGGACGGTTAGCAATTCAACAACAAAACGGAACTTCTCCCTCCTCACTCTGGGAATTCTGGAAGATCTCCTTAAGCTTATGGTCAAGCTGCAGAAGTACTGAAAAGTGTCAAATGTAGAGAGTAGTGGAATCTTGACATCCCAATAGCAATGAGAAACATTTTTACGTGACTGCCATCACAATGTGGGAAAGAAAGAAAATGTAAAGCAGCTGATTTCGGTAAGTTTAAAGGGGGTGCTACCTCCTTCTTGGCTTTTAGTTTCCTCTGAAAAAATGCCTTGTGTTTTGATCTCTAATCAAATGCCCATTACTGACCTCTCTCATTTCCAGGATTCACATAGCATCTGTTGCTCTATTTTTTCAGAAATAAGTTTCTTTCCCTTTTTCCAACTATGCAAGCAAACCATAACTATAAAATCAAGTTCAAATATTCAAAGAAGGTGAAAATGTTCCAAAATCACAGACACAAGAAATAATCTCTATCTTCTCGATCTTTCTGTTGTATATATTATACATATGATTTTGTTTGCAAAAGCCAAATTGTGTTAGATGTACTGTATGCAACTTGCTTTTTTTTTTAAAAAATAACATATTGTGAACATTTTCCATGCTAGTTTATATACTCTGTCTTGTTTCGAATGTCTGCTTACTATTCTATTTTTTTACTATACCATAACTCAATAACTAGAACCATACTGATAGACTTTTACCTTGTTTCCAATTATCCATTACTATAGATACTTCTACAATGAACATAACTTGTGTAAATTATCTTTGTGTCCATGTGTGGGCATCACAGCAGGAGAGAAAGTTCGGACTGTTCCCAGAAATGAAATCATAAGGAAAAAGTTTATGCACAATTAAAATGTTCAACTCTGTTGCCAAACTATTCCTTAGAAAAACTGCACTAATTTATACAACTACCAACAGATAATATGAGGGTTCAGATATATTTTATTAGGTTTTCTATGTGTAGATGCACTGTGCTAAACCACCGTATATGCTAACATGCTGTATCATGCGTATATCACACCATGTGGGGCGGGAAATCTTGCCCCAGCGAGCTAGCAGGGCCTCACGTATAGTCCAACTGTTCTGGAACACAAGTCAGTCAGCTGCAAAGAAGGCAAATCTCTCTATGGCCTGCCTTTCAAGCCAACAAGGCACTTCTCATAGTAGAGCTTTACTGGCTGACTTGGGGCTCTGACTAAGAGTATGAAGACAAGACACAGTCTTTGCTCTCAAAGAGCTTATCCTGTTCTAGGCTCAAGACAGTCTCCGAGGAACTGAATTATAGATACCTGAACACAATGTTATAAAGTAAGAAAAATAAAAAAGATCAAATGTTTGTCAGAGGAATTCCCAGAACCTGTGAATATGTCACTTTACAAGGTGAAAGGGACTTAGCAGATGTGATTAAGTAAAGGATACTGGGGTGGGGAGGCTTCTTGGAATATCCAGGTGGGTCTAATGTAATCACAAGGGTATTTATAAGAGGGAGACAGGAAGTTCAGACAGAATGCAATGTGATACCAGAAACAGAGAGAGATTTCCAGATGTTACCCGGTTGGCTTTGAAGATGGAAAGGGGGCCACAAGCCAAGGAAAGCCAGTGGCTTCTAGAAGATGAAAAAGGCAAAGAAATGGATTCTCTTCTAGAGCCTCCAGAAAAGACACAGTCCTGTTACTTCCATTGTGCAAGCCATTTCAGATTTCTGACTTCTAGAATTACAAAAAAAATAAATTTGTGTTGCTACCAAGTTTGTGATAATGTTACAGCAGCATTAGAATACAGAAGATTAGAGAAAGTTTAATGGAGGGTATATTTCAGCTGAACTTTGATATATAGGTAGGATTCTAGTAGGCAGAAATGATAAATAGAACTGCAAGGAAGAGAACAGCATGGGCAATGGCACAGAGGTGAGAAGTACAAGGTGTGTGCTGTGTAGGTATGAAAAAGCATGGGAGCCTTTAGGAAAGGAGAAACCTGGCTGACATGCCTACAGAAGACAGTATCAGACCTTATATACTCAGGGTTCAGGGAGTGCTTAGATGACTTCAGAGAGGACGTGGAAGGGATCCCTCTTGAACAAAACCTGGGAAAAAGAATAGAGGTCTAGAGGTTCAGCTAGACTTAGATGAAGAATAGCGTAGGAAGGGCACTGTGGCCAAGGGGAATGGGATAGCAGGGGGACAAGAATACAGCAATGACAAAGACAAACAGGGTGAGGAGCGGCTGGGGAGAAAGGAAGGAGGGAGGCTTAGGGCAGGCTAAGGGGTGCCTCTAATACTGAGGCAAGGGGTTTGAAATTCTGTAGGGAAACAGTGAAGGAATTTGAGGAGACCAATACTATGATGTAGTTTTTGTATTCCTTTGTTCTCTGTAGAATGAGTGTGCAAAGCCACCACTGTTGCCTAGTGAGGAAGTGGACAATTCCTGAGGTGTGGAGAGGAGATTACACTCAGGTTTTTCTTGGCTGCACAGCTCATGTACTCAGACTTGTTATTTTGTTTGGCCTTCAGAGAACTGACTTGGACAGTTCTGAGGTTAGGGTGGCACTGTGGGATGCGTAGGATGGTGAAGAAGACTTTGAGAGCCAGAGTATGATGTCTTAAATGCTGAGCTGGAAGTCAGGGGACCCAAGTTATAGACACAACTTTGCAGCAGTGAACTACATGAATTTGGGCAAATGATCATATATGTCCCTGAGGCTCAGTTTCCTCACCTACATGATAAAGGTCTGAGCTGGGCGAGATGTGGCAGTGGTGAGGGTTGCAGTTCAACTCTGCTGACGGCTCCCAAGCATTTCCACTTTGATTCTATGCCCAGAAATCCAGGATTTTAACATTCAATATTGTACAGCCCAAGTCCTTCCCTGGCCACTTGTCACTAAACCTCAGTTTCTTTTTTGCAAACAGTAGATCACTGAGCAAATCTCACCTCCTGTTTGTCCCACAGCACAGGCTGGGATCTAGAGCCAGAACTGACTGATACCATTGCTGAGTGGCCAGTTGAGCGGGTGGTATTCTTAAAAACACTGGTCTTTGCCGAAGACATAAAGAAAGCAGAATGGGAGACAACAGAAAGAAGGGAACCCAACAAAATAAGCTTTGATCATCGATGCAAAGGCACAGAAAAGTGATAAGCAAGTAGCCTGAAATAAGTAAAGAGCCAAATTTCTGACATAAAAAATAAACAACTGGGTTTCAAACATTACAGAGGGTTTCCCTGGAATTTCATATCTATGACCAGATTTCAAGGGATTGACCATATGAGTCATTGATTAAGCAAGACTTTTTAGATCAGCCATAGCCTAAGTGCCTTCTAGTGTGGCCATGACTAATGCTGTGAATCAAAATTTCAAGCGAAACCCAGGGTCACTGTTCAGAGTACAGTTAGTGTACTTTCTTGCAAGATGTTGGAATACCAGGCCTTTTCCTGAGACTGGATATCATCAGGAGATATGGTAAGATGTAGAATTAATTCAAGTTCAGACACTGGCAGGGGAGTGACTTTGACCCAGGAAACCTTTCTGATAGCGAAATATACAGGAAACACTGCCTTTCTGCCCTGGAAAACTTTGATGGTTTGGTTGAAGTTTTCCTAGAAGATTTAATGGAATAATTTCTTGTGCTCCTGTCTAACTTTATGGCTTGATTAATCAAATTGGTCTCCTTTGATACCATCTTTAGTCAAGGCAACCAAAAGAGAACCTGGGCAATGCCACGCAGTGTAACAGTCTGAGGACAAGAGCTAAAGGAGAGAACCCAACAGGAACCCGCTCATCTTCACACTCTGTGGTTGCTGTTGTCATTGTTGACTCAGTGAACTGGAGACATAAGCCTGTGCCAACTAAACTCATTACGACACGGCCACGAACTGCTAATTGTTAAAAGGCAGACTGCTTCTGACCTGAAAATCCAGAGCTTGCTTACCACAACCATTAAGAATAATTGCACAGGCATACTTGATGTTTATGCCAGTAATATTTGTTCTAGAAAGTAAAATTCGGAAAACTCTGAAGGGACTTTGAAGTAAACTGTGAGGCAAGTAGCAAATCAACATCCTGGATACTTTGTGTAAATTTCTCTGCCACCATTAACAAGAAGAATGAAGCAGTGGAAACCTGCCAGAGAAATGTTCAGCAAGTGTTGGAGCGCTCTGCCTTGAGTGTGTTTGAATCAAGTCCCGGATGGCCCAGGGGTCGCTGGGAAGTCGAGCGCAGAAAGCAGATTTAAGCGGCACGGCTCGTGTCTTGGCCAAGGCCTTCCTGCTGGGCCCAGGACGGGAGGCTCCATTCGCTTCCTGAGTTTAACCCTGCAGTCCTGTCCATCACACCGTTTCACTTATCCTGTAGGGAGACCTCCTGAAAACTCTAGAATGTTAGCACTTAAGACACTGCCTAGGCTTTCCACAAAAACAATCAGTTAAAAATGATGCACGCCTTGCCGACAAGAGAGAAGATGAGAATGAGGAGGAGGAAGACCGTCACCCTGACACTGATGTCACCTGCATCTCCTTGTTTTATTTTTAGGGGCCTGGATGATACTGCATTTTGACATCTGTATTAACCCCTGAATTGTTACTAACCTCCCAAATTCATCATATGTGGAAGCCTTAGCACCCTGGCACTCCAGCAGAATATGACTGCCTGTGGCGACAAGGTCTTAAGGAGAGATTATGAAGCCATGAGGGCGGGCCTCACTGCACAGGACTGGAGTACGTACAAGAGCAGGAGACACCAGCGATGCCAGTGCCCAGATTAAAAGGCCACATGAGGCCACAGGGAGAAGGCAGACATCTGCAAGCCCAGGAGAGAGGCCTCGCGAGAAACCAGTCCTGCCTACACCTTGATCCCAGACTTCCAGCCCCCAGAACTGTGAGAAAATAAGTTTCTATTCTTTAAGCCAACTGGTCTATAGTGTTTTGTTATGGCAGCCTGAGCAAACTAATATAACCTCAGTGTTAGCAAACTGTCCAGCTTTTTAGGTAATTCTTTCAATTCAGAAAACAATGACCACAAACAAACACACCAATAGTCTGGAATTCCGTTCCGAGTGATGGAGGTCTGGCACTACCAGATCTTATCTACCCTACTGCCCCTACTATCTGTTTGAGAATTCACTTAGGAATGTTTTCATGTTCCATTAAATGACTTTGTGAACCCTGTACCCCTGAGCCAGCTTTCCTGCTCTGAATGACATTCCTTGTTAACTAGCCATCCACCTTTTACCATCTTATAACTTGCCTCCTCTCTAAGTAGGAACACTGGATTCTCCCACATGGACACTGGTAATTCCTCCAAGTACCAGCTAAGACTATGTAACAATGTTTAAGAAAGGGTTATTAAAGTATAGGCTGTTAGGCAATAATCATGCAAAAAAAAAAAAAAAAAGATTAAAAACTAGTTTCTAGATAAGAGTCTACTAAAATCTCCTCCTAGAGGCTTCCACTGGGTCCTCCATATGCTATCTTGGTCCTGAGATGCCACGAAGGAACCATCTTACCTCCATACACAAGAGCACCGACCTTGCTCTCCTTTAGCCAGAACTGCCTCCAACATTATCTCATTCCTAAGAAAAGGGAACTGCCTTGAAGCGAGGATCAAGGCATGATTTATAATCTGCCCTGGGTGGTTGCCAGAGGGAAATCGCCACCCTCCAGAGGACATCCCCGCATCCACTGACAGGGCATGGGCTCATGCACAACAGGGCAATCCCACAGTCCTGTGTTTCATTTTTCAAAATCTGGCACACTGTTGTGTAATTCAAGGGAGTAAGTTACACAGGAGATGGTCCACTAAATTAATTAACTAAAATTTTTTAAAAATCATAAAATCTCTTTGATAGGCACGAGACTCCATTCTTTGATTTGGTAGACAGCAAAAGAATTGTGCCTCTGGTTACTGCTTTCTCAAAGATTTTCTTCATGGTAGTTGACAGTTGTGAACTAGGAAGAAGAAAACCTTTCCACACGAAAGAAGAACATTTAGGGGTAAGGAGAGACATCACTCAGGAGTCCATGCTTTTCTCATACTCTTCTTTCCCAACTATTGGCTTCCAACACCCCTTCTATGATTTCCTGAACCAGACTGGCAACTGCGCTGCCTTGTAAAAACAACAGTAACAATACACACAGCGCCGATCTGGGTCTCAAACTGTGAGGGGCGCTGTGGTATTACTTTACAAACATTCTCCTGCAGATCTTCATCACAACCTGCTCTCAGGTTGGTAATATAACCCTCATTTTCTAGATGAAGAAACAGTTTAGAAAGGGAAGCATTCTGCCCATTAATGTCACCTCTCAGAAAGCTTTTTTTAAACCTTTACTCTCTTTACTTTTTTCATTTTAACCTGATTCTAGGGATATCCTTTTGTCTAAGAGAACACAATGCTAAAGATACTTTATTTAATTGTATATTGGCATTCCTCTTAGACAAGATTGTAAGTAAGGACAGTTTGTTTTTCCCAGGAAAATCTAATATCCTGAATTGGTTTTGGAAGCATAAAATGGTTTTAAGGTCAACTTCTTTTAGGTTGGTAATTTAATTCATTTGGACCAAGATTCAGTGAGAGGCTAGAAAGGCCACTACTCTGTACACTGTGCCATGAGATACCAAGTTGAACAAGTGAATGTCCTTGCTTTGAGGATTCTGCATTAGTATTGTTAGCAAAGCCTCCTCTTTAAGGACAGGTTACATGGTATGTGCTCTCTGTAAAATGTTTCAGGTCTGATGCTTTGAGGTGCTAAGCTTATCCTCTGAACTGAGAACAGAAATCAAATTCAACCACATGATCCATTTTAAATGTCATCTGGAAACAATTAAGGACCAGCAGCTCTTCCAAATGGCTCATAAGTGGTACTTCTGGCAGTTGGTGGCCAAATGTTTGTGGAGAAGAAAAATCCATTCTTTTCTAACCACAAATGAAAATACCGTAATCACTAGCCTGACTCCTCCTTAAATGGTCTTTCGGGAAAGGGCCAAGGTGGCGGGCTCTGCAGGTACACAGGTAATTAGGAGGCACATACCCTGTGGCAGCCACTGGTCTAAGTCATACCCAATTTACTGACAAAACATCGAGAAAAGGAATTAACAGAGTGGGCAATGATAAATAATGGACCGCCAAGGGTTGAAGCTACTAAGATTCTTGGGTTGGAAAACGATGTCAAGAGAATTAGCTAGCGTTGCACAATAGCATCTTATTTTGAAGAAAAAAAATTATCTTGTATACCATTCAGAAAAACTAACAAACACTAGTGGATACTTCTAGTGAGTGCTAGCTATCTGGTGGACACAATGTAATTGTTGTTATTATTTACCTGTACTGGTTTGTTAATGCTCATAATCTTATGAGACCTGGTTTCGGGGTGCAGGAACAAAGACACTACAGTGCTGGGCTGGCATCATTCCAGTGCGGAATGCAACGGAGTCGTCCCAACCAGGGCTATATTAGAACGTTGATAGTCCTTACGGGCTTTTGCCTTTGTGGCCCCCTTCTCCATTTAAAACCAAAACTAAAACTATATTTTACAATTGCTTTGGTAGAGAGACAAATACAATCCAGGATGGATTCATTATTTGATATTCAAGTTTATTACATTCTTTTTTACTTCTGATTTTGAAAGGAAGTAAAATTAAGACATTTTTGAGGCTCCTAAAAGTATGGTGGGCTCAAGGTACTATGCCCTAATGGATACATTGGCCCTGTGCCCAAATGAAACTCCTCTTTACCAGACTCACTTGCAGCCTCGGGTAGCCTTGTGACATCAGCTCAGTTTCTTGGAAATTTCAGAAAGGAATGCTCCTGCCTCTGCCTTACTCTTTCTGTCTGGAGGAAGGACATGAAACACACAGAGGTGGCACACGTTTTTGCAACCATGGAACCATAATGTCTTCTCAGTAATGACAGCAGAGAAGAAAAGAGAAGGGGCCTTGCTTCTAATGGTATTTTGAGTTACAACATCAGCCAAAAGCCTTGTTCGAGGAGGAAAAACAAGTTATATCCTACTTGCTTAAGTCGGGGGTTGGTTTTCTGTTCTAAGCAGCTCCCTTCTCTCCGAACTCCCGCATCGCTGCAGGGCCTCAGCGCTGCTCCCGGGTGACGCGCAGCAGTGGGACTGGACTTAATGTGCTCAGAACCTCAGGAAGCAGCCTGAGGACCTGGAAATGAATGCAGTAGCCAGGAACACAGAGGGTGAGTGTAAGACTTCCTAGTCCTCAGAGAATAAACGCTGTGTGAAAAACCTTTGCCCTCTCCAGATGGGACGACGGAGCCACGGGACTATAAGAAACCATGCTTGTCATCACGAACCCAGTGAAGTGGTCACTCCATCACGAGACACAGGACCTTGAGCCCTAGGCTTCAGCTGCCTACACTTAGCTGACTCGGCTCTATCTGCAGCTGCTGAGAGGTCCGGAAGGGGAGAGTGTGACAGCAGAGAAAAGTGACACATCTTCTCCGAGGTATTTGGCCCCTGGAGGGGCCCCCTTAGTGGGGGATGGGGGAAGTCCATGCCCTGATATTCCAGGTCCCTTGCAGATGAAGAACAGAGCCCCCCTGTGGGAGAGGGTCTGTGCACCTGCACTTCTGGAACCCCGGGAGCTGGCCATCAGGGGTCCCCGGATCCAGCATGGTGCTAAATTCCCTGCCTACAGGAGCAAGTGAAACAAATCAACCGTGTGAAATAAAGCCTGTATCAGAGAAGTTTCTTGATGGAATTCATAAGGCAAAAGGTGAGAAAGTTGAACATGTAAAGAGCAGCAGTTCCTAAAAGTCTATTCTGAGAAAGTCAAACTATTGTAGATAAAGGGCTTTTTGGAAAATTCTACTCTACTGAGGGCTGGTGGCTTGGGTAATGTTTTATACATATTCATTTTGATTTTGATTTTTGTCATTTGTTTATTCAACAAACACTAATCACTAGTGCGCGTAAAACAGGGTGAGGGAAACAAAGACTCCATCCTTCCTTTCAGGGGGTTAATAAGCTGGTGGGGCAGCTTAGACAAAAACAAAGACAAAATAAGCAAACAGGCACTAGGTAGAAGGAAAATATCATGGAGGCATGGGAGGTACCTTGAGTGTTTAGAGTAGCGGTTTCTCAACTTGTTTACATGTTAGAGTCACCTCGGGATCTTTAAAAAGCCCAAAGTGCGGGCCATAAGTCAGATCCATCACGATCTCTGGGATGGGACACAGGCACCAGTAGGTACTGAAGCTTCCCCAGGTGATTTCAGTGTGCAGACAAGTTGAGGAACCATGGACAGAGAGGAGGGAAGGGGAACCCTCTTCCTCCAAAACAAAAACTAGGTGTATTCTGAGCTGAGCCTTATAATCAAAATGCTCAGAGGGGGGTCCCTGGGAGCATGTTAGAAATGCAGAAACTCAGGCTCCACCCCCAACTTACTGTGTTAGGCCCTGCATTTAATAAGATGCTCCAATGATTACAGACACAACATTTGAGAAGCCCTGCAGAGTAGAGCTTCTAAGCCTGTGATCCCCATCAGTGTCTCCAGGGAATGTGTTAGAAATGCAAATTTTTCATCCCCACTCTGGACCTACTGAATCAGAAACTCCGGAAGGGCGGCCCTGCCAGCTGTGGTTTTACAAATCAGAACCTGGGTGATTCTGATGCACACAGATGTTAGAGAACTACTGGCTCAAAACATGAGTATGCCCTCCACAGGTAACGGAGAATGGTAGGTCAAGAGCACGGATTCAAGAAAACTCATCGCTGTTAAGGAACCCGAGCGACAAGAGTGTAGGGCACGTGTAGGCAAGAAGCAGGAGCAAAGATTGGAGGGGTACTCTGGACAATGAATTGAAGACCATCAGCACTCTTGCAAAATGTTCCCCCTCGAAGTTGATTTGCCTATCCTAATTTCAGATATCTGAGTCATTCCTAAAGAATATAGATTTAAAGAATACAGAAATACTCAAGAAAAATTTACCGAGGACTCTAGACATTCTAAAAAAAACTTTTTTCAGGGGCACCTGAGTGGCTCAATTGGTTAAGCGTCTCCCTTTGGCTCAGGTCAGGATTCCAGGGTCCTGCTTAGTAGGAAGCCTGCTTCTCCTCTCCCAGCCACTCCCTCTGCTTGTGTTTTCTCTGTCAAATAAATAAAATCTTAAAACAAAAACAAAAAAAACTAAACAAAAAACAAAACTTTTTCGGCATTACTGGAATTTATAGCCTCTCTAAGTACCTATTAGGAAAAGGGTAGCACTCATCTGTATATAAAGACTCTGGTCTGTGTAATCAGAAGTCAGCTTAAAGAGATAAAACTGTTCTTACTCAATGTAAATTCTACTCTACTCCTTCCTCATGAAAGGATGAATTCTAATTCTATGGCTAATTGTTCTGAAAGGAATTATTTCAGAAGGGCTTTGGTCTATGCATATTATGCAAATAGAAATATGAATATGCATGTGTTTATTTGTGCATGTGTGTTAATTCAGAAACATGAAAATGTTAATTTCTTCTGGGTGGGAGAATTTGATAATGGGTAATTCTTGCTTTTATTTGAACACACCTATATTTTCTATAGTAAGTATTATGTCACTTGTATAATTAAAATTTTTTTGAGAAGGAAGAGATGTTAAAAAATAAAGTTCTGCACCACATGATGAAAACAAAACCTACAGAGGCTCTGAGCAAGGATTTACCAGCACAAGAGGGGACCTCCATGCCACCCTACCCTGCCCCAGGGCCTCCAATTTCATCAGAGTTGACCCCCTTTTTATCTACCTTCTATACTGAGATTCTTTGTAAGCTTAGGAAAAAATAGGCTTGATAAAAATAATGTTTGAAAACCTGCCTCAGAGAGATGGCTCCCTGAACTATCCTGCAGTAAGGGCAGGACAACTTGAGTTCTAGGGAATAAAGCCATGCTGGGTTTTTAAGAGGTAAGATCCATTTGCTTTCCTTGTCAGATCTAGAGGTGGTGATGGAGACATCCACTGTATTTTTTAGAATTCTCCAGAGAAACAGAAGTAATAGGATATGTGTGTGTGTGTGTGTGTGTGTGTGTGTGTGTGTGTGTGTGTGTGTGTATACACACCCTCTCTCTCTCTCCTTACATAGGAAGAAAGAGAGAAAGAGATTATAAGGAATTGGCTCACTGGCTCATGTGATTATAGGGGCTGATGAGTCCCAAGATCTGCAGTAGGCAAGCTGGAGCCTACCACCAGAAGAGCTGATGGTATAGCTCCAGCGCAAAGCCAACAGGCTTTAAAGAGACCCAGGAAGAGAAGATGCTACACTTCAAGTCCAAAGGCAAGGGGAGAAAAAAAGAGATTTCTAGCTCAAAGACCATCAGGCAGGACGAATTCCCTCTTATTTGGAGAAGTGTTAGTGGTTTGGTTCTGGGTTCTATTGAGGCCTTCATCTGATTGAATGAAGTTCACCCACATTAGGGAAGGCAATCTGCTTTACCAGTCTATTGATTTAAATATTAAACTCATCCAAAGACAGTTTACCTTCACAGAAACACCACGGATAATGTTTGACCAACTATCTGGGAACCTGCCGCCTGGTCAAGGTGACTCATGCAATTAACCATCATATCCACTTAGAGAAATGTGACCTGGATGGCCAGTCCACCCCTAGAGGACCTGAGCTTTTCCTGGGTTAAATTTTGCTCCCAACAAACTTGCTTTCCAGGTTGTTCACCTGAGCCCACCCTGAATGCGCCATTAACAGAGTCTCAGGGGCCCAAGGCCAATCTAAAGACACTTCCCTGAAGAATCATCACCCCCTACCGTCATCTGGGGCTCCATCCATCATCATCATAATGGTGCCCAGGAAGGCAGGGCGTTTATTTCTAACTGGCAGCACCCTCCCTGTGGTCCTCCTCTGTGACCAGCCCGCTGCTTTGAGAAGCATGGTGCTGTGCAATGTAGAGGAAGGCTGAGTCTGTAATCAGGAGACCTGCACCCGGTTCTGCTCCTTATGAGCTTTGTTTCCTCAGACAAGTCACCTTTCCATCTTTTCTCCGTCTGTGAAATGGGAAAACCCTTTCTAAGATTTTATGAATCTTAAGCTAGCACAAATCCTCAAATGCTACACAAGTGGCAATCCCTATGATTAATTTCTAGTAGCAAGAATGTAAAGTATACAAAAGAATCATCCCTTACCACTGTGTTTTACATTGATAATGACTTGTCCGACACTGTAAATTCCTGGAGGGCAGATGCCAGACCACAGGGTTGTGCAGCTGCTAGGGAAGCCACCTTCCATAACTCTGTGCTTAGTACAAACACAGCTGATGATAAAGGAATAGTTTTCTCATCTTTTCCACCTGGCTTCAAGTTTCCTCATTTATTACATACTAAACAGGTCTCTAGAAATAGGGTTACCAGATAAAATTCAGGGTTCCCAGTTAAATTTGAATTTCAGATAAACAATGAATGCTTTTTTGAGTATAAGTTCCCCATGAAAATCATTTGCTGTTTATCTCAAATTCAAATTTAACTAGGAGTTCTGTATTTTTGTTAAACCTGGCATCCCTATCCAGAAAGGGAACTGGCAAAATTTTATGTTAAAATTAAACATTAACATTTTCTTGGGGGATGAATATTTAAATTATACCCTTGGAAAATACCAGATTTAAGAGTTTTTAATGGTTCGTATGATTGGCATTTAAAATGATTTACTTATAAAAAGCTAATGGACCTAGCTATATGTTTTGACCTTAGTTTCATCTGTAAGATGAGGATAATATTATTTTGTGTACAAGGCTGTTTTGAAGTACATGTGACAAAGTTCTCTGTAAACAGACCCCCAAAAAAGAGTCTCAGTGGAGCAGGGACTATGTTGTTGGCTAGATCTCCAGTAGAATCCCAGTGTTGCCAAGGATTGCTCTGTGACCTTGGAAAAGCTACTTAACGCCTCTATACCTCATTTTCTCATCCATAATATGGGGATGAGAATAAAAGTGATCCCATAGGATTTTTGTGAGCGTAAAAGAGAAAATCCATATATAGTGCTTAATGTTTATTAATAAAGCACTTCAAAAATGTCATTTATTAAAAATCTAGAAAGGATCCCTTTCTAGACAGTCACTAATGTATGGTAGTAGAAAATAAAGGGCCTAACTCCAAGAATTAGGAAAGTCCCGTGAGTGTTCTTTAAAATAGGGAATGTTTTGGCCCCGTGCCATCAGGCGCCCATGCCACAGTGTTGAAGGAATGGATGGACACATGAGTGAAGCCCTTCCTGTAGGAGCTCTTCCTAAACACCAAGACTGGTGACTCTCTTTGTACTCTGAACATGTCATTACAGGCTTTCCTGTAAAAGCAATATGTCTCAGAAGGCTTAAATCAGTTCAGATCATTCTGGTTTTAACTCTGGAAAGAGCATTAATACCATTCAGGAAAAATACAGCAAGGTTTAAAATCACTACTTTCATCTTACAAAGCAGCCTGGTGAGGCAGTAACAGTGGCTATGCAGCCATGTTCCTTATTACTGCAGAGCCTTTCCTGTGCTCCTTCTACACAAAGAAACCTAAGGAGATCAGTAAGCATGAAAAGTTTAACTGCTAAGTCAGGTTCTCAGACCCACAGGCTGAGCTCACTGGGCATTAGGGACTGTACTGGGCTTGGCCATCTCTGAAGGGGGCTAAAGGTCAGGTTTGAGAGCAAAGAGACAAGGTGAAAGGGTACACATCTTTTTTTTTTCCCCCATTGGATGAGAACAAGCTGTTGTTTTACTCTTACTGTGTTGGAAGGTTCTAGGTTCCTTGGTAGCTGATGAGTATTTATATTAAAGGCATGGCCAATGAATATATGCTCCAGAGTGTTCCCTCCGGAATTATGCAGGTTTTCGTGATGCTTCATGAGTGATTAGATCACAGTCCACCTGTTGTTCTCTTAAGGTTCAAGTTTATTTGATTTACTATGTGGTCAGTGGCCATTTGTTCCAGTAATTGTGCTGTCTCTTGTTCACTCTGTAATCATAAATCCTGCATTTTTAAAAAGTAAATCTCACTACTTAGGCACAGAGGCATGCTTGACTGGATGAAGTGCCAACTATTTCAAGTGAAGCTTTAAAAAAAAAAAAAAAGATTAAATTGATAGAGCTAAGACAGAAAAAGGAGTTGTGCTCTCTAACTCTTTATAGCCAGCCCCACTGAGGATGGCACCATGCCTTCTCACGTCCCTGCCAACCCCGCCCACTCACATTTCTCTGTACAGCTGTGCCAGGATTTCATACAGGGAAGGCTTTATGCCACACAGCCCTTTCAGACGTCACATCTAAATCATCTTCATTAGCCCTGAAAACTTGGATCCCCAGCGGGGTTCCTGGCACCCCAAACAGCGGAAGCCCTGTGTGTGAGCGCAAGGCGTGAAGCCACGGAGGCCCCGGCACCCTCTGGTTGAAATGCGTTCTCAACAACTTGTGCACCACTGAGCTGCTGCTCCTCTCTACTCCTTTTGGTGAAGGGAAACTTCAAAATATTTTGGGCATGTGAGATTTACAATGCATGCCGAACAGAGGGAGTCATGTGCCATCTAGAAATTTTTCTGTGCTTAAGGAGACATATGGTGGTCGTGCTTTCTAATTTAAATATCAGAACCCCTGCCTGTATTTGTTGAAGGGACAGAGTATCTAAGATCAGAACTATCTCAGAAAAGCCTGGTATATATGATAAGCACACCCCTCAGTAGTTACTAGACCAATGACCTTTCTTTGCCTCAGGATCAGGTAAGAAGTCAGCCTCTCCAGTCTTTTCCTTCTACTCTCCCAATTTTTCTAGTTTCTCTTCAGTGTTTTGTTGATAAAAGTTCCTTTTTATTTGACTACCATCCAGGTCACAGGGAGGAACATCAAGCTATCAGCATCCTTCATGCTGCTGGGAACCTCACTAGTTGAAAACCTCTCATATGGTTCCTTAAGGTAAATACGGCTAATTTCAGCAGACCCCAAACATAAATGTGGCTAATCTGAGCAGATGAGAAAAGGACTGTAGAAGCAACTGTGTGCCCCTCCCTCAGGGCTAATTCTACCTGCAGATGGGTTCTTTTTGCACGGTAATAGCAATCATAATAATAGCAATGATAACAGCTGACATTTAGCCAGGACTTCCTAAGTGCTGGGAACTTACTCATTCCTTTAAATATCCATATAGCTTCCTTTAAACTCTTCCTGGGATTTTTGAGAGCTTTCCCTTTTTTAGACTAAAAACCTTGTTTTATGATTAAAACCAATGCTTAGGACTATAGGAGAAAAAACCCCCAGAAAATATGGATAACCTAGACAAAATGAAATGCTGGAAGCACCACTGTCTCTTGCTGTGTAGTGTTCACCAGCAGAGGCCCAATGAGGAGTAGCATTCCTCCAAGGCAGAAGTTAGGAGGAGGGGCCCGACCCTGCAGTGGGGAATCCACAGGTACCTTGTACCTGTGGAGTGCTTCTCAGGCTTGCTCACTGAAACCTGAAATCCGAGCCCTTGGGCCTAATCTTCCATCTCCCGCATTGCCTCCTGCCTCCACAACTAACTTGGCGAGAGGGGGTGGGGTCCAAGATATCTACACAGCAGGCTTTCATCGGAAAGGAAGGCTGGCTATGGTGGATTGCTGGGGAGTGTCTTGAAGCCACATCTGCCCAGCAGGCACACAGCTTCTCCCCTGAGTGTATGTTTAAGGAACGTACAGAACTGATGTCAGGACGCTGACAAAGACTATGGTGGGGTAAAAATCTTTCTAAGCTAATACTTTTCATTGGCTTGTGGTTGACCCCACTAGGGAAAGAAACTTTACAGCTGATTGTGCCCAGAGAGCCAAGAGAAAAAGGGCAGCCTTGCAGGAAGGAAAGGGGCCCAAGACAATGACTCTTATGTCATCTCCTTGCCTGGGGCTGGTTCCCCCAGGACCCAAGCAGCAGCAAACTCAGCTTGCTTTCTTTGTCCTTATTGAATTAGAAGGAAGTCAAGGAAGCCTGTATGATTGTAAATCAGGGAAATGTGAGTGACTTTTAAAAGACTGCAACATCAAACTTTCCCACTGGAATTGAGCCAACCCAGGGCAGATGTGTCAAATGGCTGCTTTTGTCTGCCTTGCTCGCTACTCCAGGAAGTTGGTGGGGGGGGGATCAAGCAGGGGGAGGAGCAGGAAGATGAAAATATAACCAGTAATTTTGCACGCAGCCTCAGGATGGGAGACCTACAGGTAAATGGAAACCCCTTCCCCCCACTGCGAGGAACAGACTGGGAAAAAAAAAAAAGCAAAAAACAGAAAACCAGCAGCTCTCTGCACAGGAATGAGAGGGGAAGGAGGCAAATTTAGTGGAAAGTCAGGGCTGCCTGGAGGCATAACAAATAACCACAGGCTGGAAAAGTACAGTGGAGGGGAAATGTGGGCCAGGCGAATTCCTCACAGGGCTCAGGGCGATTTTCCTTGGCATTCCATCAATTATGTTACTGTTGCCTCTTTGAATTTAATCATCTCATGCTCTAAGTAAGCACACTGTATTTTCACAAACCTGGAGTGGGGAGAACCGTCTAAGGCTAACAGGAGTCCCAGAAACCATAAAGGAAAAGGCTGACAGATTGGAATGATTAAGAAGTCAAAACCTCTACTTGGCAAAATCAGCTCACATGAACAAATTTAAAAGTCAAATGAGGACTGTGGGAAAATATTTGCAACACATATAAAAGACAAAGAGTTAACATCCAACATAGCTAAAATACTCCTACAAAACAATATAAAAGACCAAATGGGGGGGGGGTGATGGGCAAACGATAAGAGCATTTTAGAGCAGAAAATTACAAATGGTCAACAGCATTTGAAAAATGCTCAAACTAAGTTATAGCAATTTAAATGGAAACAAAAGTTTTTTTGTTAAGTTGGCAAAATTTAAAAATATTTTGATGACATATAGTGTTTATAAGAGGATAAGAAGATAAACCCCTTTATATTCTGTTAGTGGGTGTATTAATTGATACATTTTTGAAAGACAATTTGGCAGAATTTAGCAAATTTAAAATAAACACATTTTCCAACCAAGCAGTCTCACTTACAAGATTCTATTTCAGAAAAGTTCTAAGTCTAGAGGGAAAGATATGTGTGTGTGTGTGTATGTGTGTGTGTGTGTGGACACCTACACATTGTCATTTTACTGGAACAGCAACAAATTATAGACAATCCAAATACCATCAACAGGAAAAGAGACAAATCATAGAACATTCATACCAGGGAATATTATGGAATCACCAAAATGATGTGGTAGATCTAAATGTACCTAACATAGTAATGTGAAATGAAAATAAGACTCAAAAACACACACACAAATATAGTATATGTGTGCATATATTGATGTATGCTCTCATTTCTATAAAACGAAAGCAAATATCTACATAGCTATGTTTGTACATACACTAAAAAAAAGCATATATATGTATATATATATATATATATATATATATATATATATATATATATATATATATGTGTGTGTGTGTGTGTGTGTGTGTGATATATATATCACACACACACACACACACTCCAAACTGATAAAAGTGGTTAAATGTAAGGGGGGGGGGGTTGAGGCAATTAACTAACAGAAAATTGGTTTTTATTTGTTGTATTTCTGTGTTGTTTGAATTTGTTGTTATATTATCTATTACATTTATAGTTAAAAAGCACGATGAAAAGATGTGAACAGATACACACATGCAGTCATATACCCTCCTACTGTAAGCATCAAGGTCACTGTAGCATAAGAGTGTGGCATACAGAACAAAATCCTTTCTTGCTCCTTCAAGATTCCTGGCTGGCAGGAATGGGTACTTTTGGAGACAGCTCTAACGTGAAAACAAAGGGAGCTAGACACCCTCCACCAGGAATGTGACGACCAGGCATTTCAGCAGAACCCATGAAGCAGCCTTCACCACACTACCACCTCAGTGTCCATAAAACAACAAAAGTCACCTTCTGTAGAACTCCCACGTCACTGGAGTCCTTGGTTTTGTTTTTTTTTTTTGGCTTTTTTTTTTTTTTAATTATTATGTTATGTTAGTTACCATACAGTACATCATTAGTTTTTGATGTAGTGTTCCATGACTCATTGTTTGGAGTCCTTGTGAAGGACTGATGAGGAAATATGTAGAATATTTGAATGTAGTTGTCCCATAATAGGTGGTATGTAGATGTATTATTGAAGCAGTAAGTATCCCTCTCTATCTCACCTCCCAACTCAACTCACATCTGCTTTCCCAAAGGCAGAACTCTTCCAAGACTTCCCTAGTGAAGTATGGGGAGATGCATAAAACAGACACCCTAGACACCAGACAACCTACCATCCTTGGTTATGGATGGTGGCGGGTGGTGTTCCTGGAGCACAGGAAAAGGTCTTGGGTGAGGCTCAGAGAAGGGTAGTGAATGGTGAAAGGGCAAGGATCACTCCCTGGTTCCCAATGGAATCAAGTAAAGGGTAATCAAGAAATTCTTAGGTTTTCCGTAAACTTGGGTGGATTGAAGAAGAAGGGGACATAGGGACCTGCTGGTTACTCTGTGAGATTTCCAACTGAAGTAACAAATAGTTGGGCCAGAAGGCAAGAGGGAGAAAATGGCAGTGATGAGTGGGATCCTCAACAAAGGACCAGCCGGGCCCATGGTGGCCCATGATGGAGCTAGTCTGTGGCTATCTTGGATGTAGAGCTTGACAAGTTTTGACAGGAGTTGCTGGCTGCCCTGGTTCAACCAAGTAGTCATCACTTGAATCAGCTAGCAAATTCCCTTTCTTCCCTAGCTCTGTAGCAAAGGACTAAAACTAGGTGGTAAAGAACAGGGAAAGATCCTTAAGATGAGAATATTCTAGGGTTGAAATTATAAACCAGAATTTTTATAACTGAATTAAACTAAAAAATATCACTGTAATGGACTAAGTCTAAACTGGAATGAGAAAACGATAATCTCTTCTAGGCAGATTTTGCAATGTGTGTCTATGCGTGGTTAGGAAGGCTTGAAGAAAAAAGGGTCAGGGTTTTGGGGCCAAGAAAGGCATAGATAGTTGTGAGAGGAAGGCAGGCATTATGCTTGCACAAACTTCCCCTTCTTCCAGTCTGCCACACTCTTTGTTCCCCCTCTTTGCTACTGATGGAACATTTCCCTCTCTCTTTCATGGAGTCATAAAGATTGAATTGGTCCAAGAGAAAGGAATTAGCTCACCTTCAAGGTAAAAAAAATCTAGAGGCTTTTTCATTATTGTTGGTTTGTTTGTTTTAAAATACTAGATTTTAAAGCCATATACTGGAAAAAGCACTGAAAATAGAATTCAGGAGACCTGAGACTGGAGACAAATATGATAATCTCTTTGGGCCCAGTTTCCTCATCCATAAAGTCTGGCATTTGATGGCCTCTAAGATTTCCTCCAGTGCTTATGATTTCTGCTTTACTTCTTAGAACTGAAGGGGACCTTGGCTGCCATCGAGTCAAAACCCCCATTGCATATAAGAATATTCTATGAGACAACCCAAGAAATGTATTGGATTTTACGAATGAATCCTTTTATACTTTGGTATAAACTGGTAATTTCCTTGAAATATAGATTATCTAAATCAAAACAGTGGTTTCTTCCAGCTATGTTACCAAAAATTCACATTACCTATCCCTTTCGTGTGTGACTACAGCATTAATCCATCAAAGGACTCTGACCTGAAGCCACAGGCTAGGTTTCCCTGAAGAAGAGTAGAATGGCTAGACTACTGACAGACATCAGCAGACCCCGGGGATGCTGAAGGATAAATACTAGTAGGGTTAGGTTGATAAATACAAGTAGGGTTAGATTATGGCAGCAGCAGTGACAGATAGATCTCTAAATCTCAGGGTTTATTTCTTACTCATTTGTCATCATGTGCATCAGTTCCCTGCCATTTGGTGACCCAGAGGTCCAGGCTGTACTGCAAGCATCTCAACACAAGACTCCAACTTCATGCTTCAAGGGATGATAGAGATGGATAGAAGAGGTACACCAATGGTTGAGAACCAGAGGTGCCATGACTTCTGCTTGCATTCCTATACTTGCCAGAACTCAATCACATGGACCTGACCCACTCAAAAGGACCTTAAGAAATGTAAGAGCACAGATATTTGGGGAGCACCTCGCTGTCTCTGGGTGAAGCAACGATGCCATCAGAGACATAAAGTCACCAAGCAAGGAGCCTGTCTGGCATGTTTGGAGTGGGTCACCAAAAGCTGGGGTTTTTAATCCGTGGCTTCTTTAAACTATTTCTTTTTCTTCTCAAAAAATTATTTTAGCTTGGGAAAACTGAGGCACCTTGCTAGGAAGGAGGCCTTCAGAACTCTACTTCATCACGTCTAGAGAGAGGGTGGCCTTTAAATGGTCACATCCCACTGTTGTTTCAGAAGAACCTGAAGCCAACTAAAACCCTCATGTAATTGTTCAGAGGAACTGCTGCCAAGCCAGGCCTTCACATCCTCTAATTGTGCTGTTCACTTTGCTTTAAACCTAAATGCAGGACTTTATATTTATTCTGTTAAGTGTCATCCTGTTATTTTCAGATACTTGCTTCAGCCTCCTGAATTTTTTATTCTGTCATGTATTGTAATAGCTATTTCTTCAGAATTTGCATCCTACACCAATTTGATGAGTACATCCTCTGTGTCCACATCCAAGTTCTTGAAAAAAATGTGCCAAGGGCAGAATTCTCCGGTAGAACACCAGAGGACCTCCCTTGAGACACACCACGATTCATTAATAAACACAGTTGGTTCATTTGTTCCACTAGCTTCAGATCGTCCTTACCATAGTATCAACCAGTTCGCATTTCTCTAATTTCTCAAGGATTTTTAAGACTTTGTAACATGCCTGGATGAAAACTGAACTCATTATCTGCTTCCTCAGCCACTCCTACCACTCAGTAGTCTACTGGTTGATGATACCACTGTCCAGCCCACTGTGTCGGAGTACTCGGAGCACTCCTCAGAAGCAAACTGGTATAAAGGTTAGACTAGGGTAAAGCAATGAAGTATTGCCCTACTGAACTGCACTGTTCCCCCCTTAGGCCTGGGCAAATGCCTCTAAGCTGCTCTGGAACTTTCTCCTTCAGTTTCTGCTCTTCATCCTCACTGAAGTTCTTTCAGAATAGTAGGTCATATCATGGCACACCATTTAATAAAACTTACCAAAACTCTCCAGAGTAAGAACGCTATTAATATCTAAAAAGTAGCTGACTGTGGGCAATGGCCAAACAGAAGGCAAACAGGGCTACTCCAAATGGAACAGGGAACTTTCAATTCTTGGACCCTAATGTTTCTAGGTGGCACCCTCCCACACCCTCCAACCCCGCCCCACAGTTTGGGCAAACCCCACATTTGTATGTCAACCCTCTAGCTCTCCTTTCTGCTCATCTCAAAACTCCTTCCCCAACTCAGAAAAGGCCTCAGTCCCCTCCAAGGCGGGGAAGGTGTTCCTTGTATCATCATGCATTCTGCCCCAGTCCCTGGTAGAAACTGGCTAGTCTTTCAGCCTTTGCTCTACTGAGTCAGAGCCAAGGTTTTAGAATTCATAAATAAAGAGATAGATAGATAGATAGATAGATAGATAGATAGATAGATAGATAGATGACAGATAGATGGATAGATAAAACAAAAGCAAACCCCTAACCCACCCACTCCCCCCACAATCACCAGGCTCTTAGAAATGAGAGCTTTTTAAAAAGCCTTTCTTTTTATATTCTCAGCCAGAAATTGGACTCTGTTCTGGCTGGATTCTTTTGTGTCTTTTCTTCTTTGGGTAGCCAGCTTACTTAGTCTTTTGGTCTGGTTAAATGGTGAAAGAACCACACAGTAAAACAAGATTTTCTGAGAAAGAAAAAGACTTTTCATAGTATTTCAAAATATTATCCTGATTCTGAGTTGATCTATCCACCTACCCTACCAAATTCAGCTCTGTGTGGGAAGAGACCCATGTTTAACGTCTGTTTTCCCAGGGCTTGGGACACAGTGGATGGTCACTAAGTGCTTATTGATTGATGATTAAGCCAGTGAACAAAGATAGATCATGTCAATGGCATTCTGCTAATCTACCAGTATGCTAATATTTTTAAAAAAGAAACTGAATAATTTGACTTAGTTCCTCTGCTGTTGTGTGGCTCAAACTGCAGGAGTAGGAAAATATATTGCTCCTTTTGAACGGGATTTCAGAAACCACAGGGATTTCAAGACCACATCTGTGGTGATCAATTTTGTAGGGGAAAAAACGGGATGTGCGTATAAGGAAAGGGGAAATTCAGTAACATACTTGCCGATAGTGGCTAATTCCTGTGTACTGGGGATGTGTAATTCTTCGAATAGAAAAGATATGTTTATTGTCTTCGCACCTTTATGGATGTTTCCTCTCATTATTATTTAATTAATGGAATTTTATAAAAATAAATGAGTGGTTTTGTCTGGGTCTTTCTTTTCAAAGTCTGTCCAGCTTACTGGACTCCCCCCTCCCAGAACTGGGTCTTAATTAATAATGGGTTACTGACATAACAAAAAAGTAAAATCATATTTCCCAGGTGCTAAATATCAGACCTTTCGAATTGTTTGTTTCTAAAAGGACTCCTTTTCTCTTATGTGATTTCTGCTCTCCTTTATGTGACATTTCATAATCAACTATTGACCGTGTGTGGCTACTAATAGACTTCAGTGGCTTAGTGCCACTGATGGGTGCCCACAACTGGTGCCACATGAGTGGAATGCAGGTGAAAGCAATAATCGATGGGCTCATGGAAGCAGCATGACAAAGAGGAGGTGAGTAGGTGAGTTCTGGGTCCAGAGAATCTGGTTTGAATTACTGCTCTGCAACTTGCTCTGAGGGAATTATATACTACTCAGGATATGACTGGAATATTTTATAATAACGATGATGGTTATACTGAATCTATTTATTAAGCAAGTGACCCATGACCTGGATCCCTTTGATCTCACTGAAACAAGAGCAGGGGGAAAAAGTGGATGTGAAGTTAGGTTAGCACGGGGCACTGGCTGCCCAGGTGGTCAGGGCTGACCCACCTACCCTGGCCTGATGGGTTGTGGCCCCATTCTTCTCTCCACTCTCTTGTGCTTTTCTCAAAAAAGCACAGCCTTTGCAGCCAGAAGTGCGCCCTGAGCCCCGGGAGTGGTTATGCTTCCCAATGAGATTGGGCCCACAGGCTCTTAAAAGTCTATATCTGTGGGTCGGGAAGCCTTATGCTCCCCAGTTTCCCAATACTGGGTCGTCAAACAACCAAGTTATGAAAAGTACAGGAGGAGAAGATTTTCTTAATGCATCCATGGCTACTATATTAGCTGTGCATGCGTGTGTGTGAACAACTAAATATAGTGGGTTTTCTTTATCTCCTGGTTCCATTTTTATACCCAGTTCTTGAAAAGACATTTTACTCATTCTTAGTTCAGAAAAAATTAGGCCTACTTTGCAGATCAGCTGTTTTCAATTATGTTACTCCACCCACTCTCTGTTTTTCTGGGCACTCATTTACCCACTGAAGGATTTACAAGGCAGCCCTCTGCTCTTTCTCAGCCACTGTGGTCACCCTGCCTCCACACACACCTAATCTGCTCCCCAGGGAGCTTGCTGGTTCTGAACCAGAGACTATGCCAAGGAGAATGTGAGAGTCCCTCATCCTTCCCACCCCTGACCCCCAAACATTTGTTGGTACATGAATATCATCCCACAGAGGCTATTTTGCAAGACTCATGTTTCTTATCTTTCAATCAGTTTAAATCTGCCCTGGGTCCCCTTCCCTCGAGGCTATGGGGAAATGTAATTCCAGTCATTAGTGGGACTCCCCACCTTCAAGGCCTGTGCAAAGGGACTTATGTATTATCCATTAACAGGGTGGCCCCTCTGGTCTCGGGCCATGGTCCTTGCTGGCTGCTGCTAAGATGCCTGCTGTCGTGGTCCAAAAGGGGCCACCAGCCCCAGCAGCCATCCTCAGGGTGCTGGAAGCTTAGGTGAGGCTGGGGCCCCCGAATCTAGAGCCGGCTCTCCTGGATGCCCTCTGTAGCTGTCCTGGGGATTTCGTCCCTCCCTCAGGCTTCTGTCAAGGAGCAATGTGTAATCCCTAACCTTAGAAGGATCTCTGACCTTCACCTTCCTTCACCATCTCAGGAAATCTCACCCCACTTTGAAAGTCACCTCTTTTCTCTCTTTCCTCTCTGTAACACCTGGTATAATTTCTTCAGAGGGTTTAAGCTTTCACAAAAGACAAGAAAGGCCACTGACATCAAGTCTTCTGTTGTGCAAAATCCCTGATGCAAGCCAAGTATTAGGATGCTTGAAAGGAGAGGATGGAAAAATACCAATGGTGAATTTTTTGCTCAAATGCTACCATCCCGTTTGCTCTTTTTTAAATGAGTAAACACTAGTTAACAGAACCATCAGGGGAGATCTGGTAGGAAGGAGAAAGGCTGCTGTGACACACTGATTCCTGTAGAGGTGCCTGGGGTAGCGGGGGATGGGGAGGGGCGCGGTAGTTGCTGCCCCTATATGTGATCTCCCTATGTTCTCCCATAGCAAATGCCCCGGGCAGGGGCACGTGGCCTCTAATTCTACGTTGCTCCACCTGCATTTCTTCATTTGCACCTTTCGTGTCATGTCTCTCTTTTATGCACTGCATTCTTTTTTCTCTCCTCCACATAACTTCAGGCTGTGTTCCCAGATACTACATGACTACCACCGAGTCTTGTCCACTTTGTCAGGGCACCCCGATACCACAAAGGCCTGATGCTGAGTCGTTAGTCACAGACCAACTGAATAAAGAAAATAGCCCGTAATCCAGTCATGGTAACATTCAAATAACCAGATCAGATCGAATGTGATTTGAAGGTTGAACAATCACCCTGCAAGTGTTGGAGCCAGTTTAATGCATAACTGCCTCCCTAATTAAGGAGTCAAAAGCAACCCTGGCTTTTTGCTACAACCTGGGCTTCTCATGCTTTCTAAATGACTGCCATCTTCTACCTTCTTTCAAATTGTAGCAAATGTGAATCTCTGGGCCACTCACTGTTTTCCATTTCACTTATTTTACATATTTATGCCTGTTCAATATTTATAAATATTTAAACTTGTGAAAGCTGTTTATTATACTTCTGTTATCTACCTTTGTTGTGGAGCATCTGCTTTCTTTCATATGCTTAATACAAAAAAAACGTTTTGAGCTAAACAAATGTGCTGAAGCTTATACAAGTCTGCAGTACATGACTTCCCGTGTCCTTTTTCCATCCCAAATGGCATTCCACATCTCTTCACATATTTTTATCCTACAGAACAGAGGTCAGCACACTACTTCCCATGGGCTAAACCTAGGCTACACTTTGTTTCATAAATATGTTTTGTTGGAACATTGCTGTGCCCATTCTTTTAAGTGTTCTCTCTGACTTTCACACTACAATGTCCATGCTGACTAGACATGAGGAAGACTCTATGACACACGAAGCCTGAAATATCACTACCCAGATCTTCACAGAAAATGTTTGCTGATCCGAGCTGTGAAACAGTAACAATAACCCAAAATCCTTTCTGTCACCAAATCTTAGAGTTTCAGAGCTGGGAAGAAGATTAGTCTTAGAACTTCATTTTACAGAACATAGAACAGGCCCACACAAGAGCCAACTGTTACTAAATGTTTACTATGTGCCAAGTACTGTGCCTCAGCAAATATTTCATTTAGTGCCCACAACAAATACTATTATCTGTGTTTTTCTTATAGATGAGTAAATCAGGACACAAGAGCTTATTAAATAACTTTCTCGTGGTCACATAGCTATTAGAATAAATGGAGATGATGGCATTGGGCTCAGAAAGTGGGACTGAAGAAATGAGAACAGAACCATTGCACCATTCAGCCACTAAGTGAAAGAATTTTCTGTAGAACCCATAGAAAGTAAGTGTCAGAACTAAGGCTATGGCCCAGTTTCCTGGTCACTCATGCCATTTAGTAAAAGTCAAGATTTTTACTGACCTCTGTGTTCTGTGACCAGGGAAAGAAGTAGGACTTCTTTGCATGTCTCTTCTGAGTTTTGACTGAAAATAAACTGACCATTGGCTGTGGGGCAGGACTTCTGTTCAGGCATCAGTTTTTGCTAAGTGAGTCACACAGCTATGGTTCTGTTTCCCGGAAACTTCCTTGAAGCTTGACTAACTCCTAAAAGGTCTGTGGAAAGTGGAAATGGACCACCCATTAGAGGTCCTTCTACTTCCATGAGGAAATGGGACTCTTTCTTCTCAAGAAAACCTGTTATGACTTAGCCTTCCTTGTGTTCACAAAGTAGAACAGAAACACTACTTGGGGTCATAAAAATCATCACTAACATTTCCAGTAGGAACCTGGGGAAATAGGCTGTCAAAGTTGACTCATCAGAAAATTTAGCTTCTACTGATTACACTAATACCAGCTTCATGATCATTGGGGTTCCACATGGTCAGGATCCCCAAACCCTCAATACCTATGGCCTGGCCACATTGCCTTAGAAATGTATACTTCTCTTTTTAGTCAATCTTCCCTTCATGTTTTAATTTCTCAGTCTTTTGTAATTTGGTTCTCTCCTTGGGTTTCTGATACTGTCCTTCTTAAATATTTTCTCCTAAAATGAAGGCTTTTCTCCTAAAATGAAGGTTTAGCTAAGCTGCTATACTACTATAGAAGTCCCACAATTGGGCAGATCGTGTCTCCATAAAAGTATGACCATCATCTTCAGCTGGGTGCTTGAATTGGAATATCTTAATAATCTCCTATTTCTCTGGTCAGTTCATATTCCCATTTCCACCTTAGAGTTCTCATCATGTTTCTGACTCTCTGACCCACCTCATCAAAGTGGAACTCTCCAAATCTCCATACCAACCTGTTTTGTGTCCCTGTCCTCCTTTGTTTCTTACACTTATAAGAAGCTCCTCCTCCTATGAAAGGTCAGATGTTCTCCATCACATCATATCTCAACATCTCAGGGAACTTCCACTGACCATTTCCCCATCTTCAGATCTCAATTAAAAGTCAAGTCACCTGAGCAGCAGCCTAGCATACCAATTCACAGGAGGTTAAAAAAAAATCCCTTGGACAAATTAATGTAGAACTATAGTACCAGTTAATTCAGGTTTTCATGTAAAACCGTAAAATATAAATTGGTCCACCTCCTACTGAATGGAAGTTAAAACCAAACAAAACAGCAAACAAGCAAATTCCTCTCCAACTCTGATCTACCACAAGTGAGTTTTTATGATCTCTCCCATTGCAGGATACAACCCTAGTGTTGCCACCAACACTGAAATCAGCCAGTAGACAATTTTTTTGGAGTCAGCTGAAATCCCCGAGCCTAATAGAGTGAAGAAGCATAAATGTGTTATTTGTCTTTTATGAAATCAATGACTTACGAACCACCAAAAGGAGAGCAAGAACAAAACTAAAATCTGAGCAAGTAAGAATTTAAATAATACGAACAATTTTGCCTGCCAGTCTCCTCACTGCTCAATTAACCTATAGTAGTGTTGTCAGAAAGGAGGAAAACAAATTCCTAGAGTTAGTGTACAATACCTGTCTTCATTATCTCATTCCTCATCACATAGACACTGAACTCATCACTGTCAGCAACAGTCATCACAGTGAGTCATTATTATTATGATCAGAGCTAGGCAAAAATATACAGGATACATCATGAGTATTTAGTATCATTGTTTTCCTCTTTTTTTTATGCTTCTGTTCTCATCTTGCATTCCCATAATTAAAAATGCAGTAGTTATATTTTTCATGTGTATACTTTATTATGTCCTCTATGTTACTATATATTTTACATATGTATTTACATATTGCCATAGAGAAGCACATATACCAACCCACATACACTCTACATTTGATGTAAAGGATTCTCAAGGATTACCTTGAGTAAATGTGATAATCACTTTGCTCTTGGACTTCATAACCCAACGCCTACATAAACCACAACCAACCATAACTGTAATGCTGTTTTTTAGGAGAGAGTGACTTATCACCTAATAAATGCATCTAAAGATGTTATCTGATTTTTAAAAATCACAACAGAAAACAAGAACTAGAGAATAACTGGGAAGCTTTCTGCCAACATGAAATTGGGGAAAAGGACTTTAAAATGTATTTCAAATGAAACCTGATAAAGTACAGCATCCTTTCTTGATCAAAACTCTTCACACTGTAGGGATAGAGGGTACATACCTCAACATCATAAAAGCCATCTACGAAAAACCCACAGCAAATATCATTCTCAGTGAGGAAAAACTGAGAGCTTTTCCCCTAAGGTCAGAAACACCGCAGGGCTGTCCGCTATCACCACTGCTATTCAATATAGTACTAGAAGTCCTAGCCTCAGCAATCAGACAACAGAAAGAAATAAAAGGCATCTGAATCAGCAAAGAAGTCGTCAAACTCTCACTCTTTGCAGATGATACGATACTTTATGTGGAATACCCAAAAGACTCCATTCCAAAACTCATACAGGAATTCAGTAAAGTGTCAGGATATAAAATCAATGCACAGAAAGTAGTTGTATTTCTATACATCAACAACAAGAGAGAAGAAAGAGAAATTAAGGAGTCGATCCCATTTAAAACTGCACCCAAGGTATTTATTCCTATACCTAGGAAAAATCTAACCAAAGAGGTGAAGAATCTGTACTCAGAAAACTATAAAGTACTCATGAAAGAAATTGAGGAAGATACAAAGAAATGGAAAAATTCCTTGCTTATGAATTGGGAGAACAATTATTGTGAAAATGTCTATGCTACCTAGAGCAATCTACATTTTTTTTTTAGCAATCTACACATTTAATGCAATCCTTATCAAATACCATCAACTTTTTTTAAAGAAATGGAACAAAGAATCCTAAAATTTATATGGAACCAGAAAAGACCCCGAGTAGCCAGAGGAATGTTGAAAAAGAAAACCAAAGTTGGCGGCATCACAATTCCAGACTTCACGCTCTATTACAAAGCTGTAATCATCAAGACAGTACGCTACTGGCACAAAAACAGACACATAGATCAGTGGAACAGAATAGAGAGCCCAGAAATGGACCCTCAACTCTATGGCCAACTAATCTTCAACAAAGCAGGAAAGAATGTCCAATGGAAAAAAGACAGTCTCTTTAACAAATGGTGTAGGGAAAATTGGACAGTCACATGCAGAAGAATGAACTGGACCATTTCCTTACACCACACACAAAAATAGACTCAAAATGGATGAAAGATCTCAATGTGAGACAGGAATCCATCAAAATCCTTGAGGAGAACATAGGCAGCAACCTCTTCAACCTCAGCCCCAGCAACTTCCTCCTAGAAACATCGCCAAGGGCAAAGGAAGCAAGGGCAAAAATGAACTATTGGGACTTCATCAAGATCAAAAGCTTTTGGACAGCAAAGGAAACAGTCAACAAAACCAAAAGACAACCGACAGAATGGGAGAAGATATTTGCAAATGACGTATCAGATAAAGGGCTAGTATCCAAAATCTATAAAGAGCTTATCAGGGGTGCCTGGGTGGTTCAGTGGGCTAAAGCCTCAGCCTTCGGCTCAGGTCATGATCTCAGGGTCCTGGGATCAAGCCCCGCCTCGGGCTTGATCTCAGGGTCCTGGAATCGAGCCTCGAATCAGGCTCTCCGCTCAGCGGGGAGCCTGCATCCCCCTCTCTCTCTGCCTGCCTCTGCCTGCTTGTGATCTCTCTCTCTCTCTGTTGACTAAAGAAAGAAAAAATAACTTATCAAACTCAACACCCAAAGAACAAATAATCCAATCAAGAAATGGACAGAAGACATGAACAGACATTTAGGCAAAGAAGAATCCAAATGGCCAACAGACACATGAAAAAGTGCTCAACATCACTCGGCATCAGGGAAATACAAATCAAAACCACAGTGAGAGACCACCTCACACAAGTCAGAACGGCTAAAACTAACATGTCAGGAAACGACAGGTGTTGCGAAGATTCGGAGAAAGGGGATCCCTCCTACACTGTTGGCGGGAATGCAAGCTGGCGCAGCCACTCTGGAAAACAGTATGGAGGTTCCTCAAAAAGTTGAAAATAGAGCTACCCTATGACCCAGCAATTGCACTACTGGATATTTACCCTAAAGATACAAATGTAGTGATCCAAAGGGGCATGTGCACCTGAATGTTTATAGCAGCAATGTCCACAATAGCCAAACTATGGAAAAAGCCTAGATGTCCATCAACAGATGAATGGATAAAGAAGATGTGGTGTATATATATACAATGGAATATGCAGCCATCAAAAAGACCCTGAAATCTTGCCATTTGCAATGACATGGATGGAACTAGAGGGTATTATGCTAAGTGAAATAAGTCAATCAGAGAGAGACAATTATCATATGATCTCTCTGATATGAGGAATTTGAGAGGCAGGGCAGGGGGTCATGGAGGAAGAGAGGGGAAAATGAAACAAGATGGGACCAGGGAAGGAGACAAACCATAAGAGACTCTTAATCTCAGGAAACAAACTGAGGGATGCTGGAGGGGAGGGGAAAGGAGGAATGGGGTGGCTGGGTGATGGACATATGGTGAATGCTGTGAATTGTGTTAAGACTGATGATTCACAGAACTGTACCCCTGAAACAAATAATATGTTAATAATAAATAAAAAAAAACCTGTAGCTAACATGTTTAACTTACTTCCATTCTTAGAATTACCAAATGATCAGTTTTGAGTATAAAAACTCTGAACTGTAAGACAGTGCTAAGTTAAATGCTATATGTTTAGTGCCTCAAATAGATCCTTTAAATTGAAATTTTATAAGAAATAAGGTATGCCATTTATTTTACATTAAAGGTCAGTTTTGCCTCCTTCTTTTATGTATCTTCCAGCATTTATTCTCAATTAGCTGTCTCTCTCACAGTTAAGTCTTTCCTGTGGCAAAATCAAACAAAACTGAAAAATAAATAAAAAACCTCCTCTGAGCCCACATTCTCTCTGCCCAGTGCCATATCTCACTTTCCTAGCCAAATTTCTTAAATTAGCTAAAGTTGTTGTAATTCTGAAACTTGACTTATTCAGCCTTCTAAGTGATCTCCTTGATTTAATTCCTATTCCAGTGCATTCACCAAACCACGAGTAGAATAACTTTCCTAAAATATAGATCTTATCACAACACTCTCAATCTTGAAATCCTTCTATTGCTATTTCTCTAGGATAACATCTTCATTCATGATATGGTGTGTGAGGTTCTCCACCACCTGGGGTTCCCCCTCCTCACCACTCTCAGCCCTTGCTGCTGACTTATACCTGGGCTCTAGCCCGTCAGTCTTTCCTGTTCAGTTCCTCAGTTGTGCCATGCTAGGTCTCACCCTGAAAGTGACTAAGTCACTCACCCTTCATCTCTCAGCCTAAATATCTTTTCTCTATCATGGTCTTTGTTGGAGTTCCCTGCCTAGGCTGTCATTGCATATCCCTCTCATAACACTCACCACATTTGTAATAACTGGTTTAATGCATGTACCTAAATTCCACGAAGGTGTAGACATGTTTGCCTGTCTTCTCCACTCCTTTATCTCCAGAACTGATTACAGTGCCTGGCAGGTGGAATGCACTTAATGATCCAAGAATATAAAGGTTCTCTTTTGGAATCTTATAAACATTTCAAATTCCTGTTCACTCTTTTCTTCCAGGATTATTTCAGTTGGCTTTATCTTTCTAGAAGGAAAATGTTTTGCAATCTTAGAACGTGGAATTTGTTTAACAGACTCGGACTCTGCCATGAATGGGGAACATACTCCCTAGTCAGTCAAAACTAAATCAATGTTATTCCTAATTTTAAAAAATGGAGATATAGGAAGAGAAGATCTTTTCTTTTGGTTAATTTCTTTTTTATTATTTTTTTTTTAATTTAATTTTTTCAGTGTTCCAAGATTCATTGTTCATGCACCACACCCAGTGCTCCATGCAATACATGCCCTCCTCAATACCCACCACCAGGCTCACCCAACCCCTCACCCGCCTCCCCTCCAAAACCCTCAGTTTGTTTCTCAGATCCTAAGGTTGACCTTATGTATTTTCCCTAAGTGATGTTTTGAAATCTTAACTCAAAAGTAAATATTAACAGTATGGAGGTTCCTCAAAAAATTAAAAATAGAACTACCATATGATACAGTAATCACACTACTGGGTATTTACCCAAAGAATACAAAAATACTAATTCAAAATAATCATGCACAGCTATGTTTATTGTAGCATTATTTACAAAAGCCAAGTATCCCGAAGTGTCCAATGATAGATGAATGGATAAAGAAGATGTGCGATACACACACACACACAGAGGAATATTACTCAGCCATAAAAGAGAATGGAATCTTGCCATTTGCAACAATATGGATGGATCTAGAGGGTATAATGCTACATGAAATAAGTTAGAAAAAGAGATACATATTATTTCACTCGTGTGGAATTAAAGAAACAAAACAAATGAGCAAAGGAAAAAAAGGGAGAAACCAAAAAAACAGGCTCTTAACTACAGAGAACAAGCTGATGGTTGCCAGAGGGGAGGCAGTGGAGAATGGGTGAACAGGTGATGGGGATTAAGAGTACAAGTCATCATGATGAGCACTGAGTAATATATGAAATTGTTGAATCACAATATTGTACACCTGAAACTAATATAACACTGTATGTTAACTATGCTGGAATTGAAAAATTAAAAAACAAAATATTAAAAATATTAGAAAATTGTTTAAGATACTCTAGATGCTCATAGGTGTTGGAGAGACACTTATACATACTTCATCAAATCTAAAAGATATCTAAGAAAACACAGACATATTTGACTACATACAAATTTTAAATCCCGTATGAAGAAAGATATCAAAAACAAAGTCAAGAAAAAAATAAAAAAATCAGGAAAAAAAAATACTTGCAATATATGATCCAGATGAAAATTTGGTATATGTAATCATATTAGATATCTCATTATGCAACATAAATAACCCTAAAACTTGGCATCTTGCAAGAACACACACTTATTCCTCTCAGTTTCTGTGGGATAGGAACACAAGCACAAATTAACAGGGTCCTCTTCAACTGAGATGTCAGTCAGGCTATAGGTTTATCTGAAGGGGTGAATGCGGAAGGCTCTGCTTCAACCTTACCATGTTTGCAGGATTCATTTCCTGAGGATGTTGGAATAAGGGCCTCCATTACTTATGAGCTGCTGGCTAGGGACCACTTTAGTTCCATTCCAGGTAGCCCTCTCCATCAGAGCAAACATATGAGAAAACCACAGAGTGAATACCAGCAAAACAGAAGTCGTGGTTTTTTATAACCTAATCACAGAAGTGATATCCCATCACTTTTGGTGTATACAAATCTTTAGAAGAAAGTCACTAGGATTCAGTCCCACACTCAGAGGAGGGAATTATACCAGGGCATGAACACCAGGACATGAATCCCCTGGGAATCATGTGAGAAGGCTGCCTACCACAATAATATACATATTACTTTTATAAATTGGTTAGAAAAAAAATCGAATATAAATGTGAGCAAAAAACAGGGATAGGCAATTCACATAAGAGCAATCCAAATGATCCCTTTACATTTGAAGAGATGCTCATCCTTACAGTAGTCATGGAAATGAAAATTCAAAGTGGCAAAGAGAGGAACACCCTGACTCTCAGATAGGACTTGGATTAACTTATAAAGATGAGGAGATAGCACTCTCAAGCATTGTTAATGGACATACGAATTCTACAGCCTTTTTGAGAAGCAATTTGTTAATTAAAATTTGAAATGCACATTCCTTTGACTTAGAATCTAATCTGTCAAATTAAAATCAAGAATTCACATACATACACATTCTTACTATAGTATTGTCTCTGCAAAAAAACTGGAAACAGTGGATAGCTATCAGTATGGAAATAGTAAAATGTGGTATGCACATGTATAGAATTATGTGACCATTAAAAAGAATGAACTAGAGGAAGAGAATGCACGCTACCTACACCAAGAAAAGGAATAAAGAAAGAGAAAAAAAGGGAAATAAAGGTGGCACAAAAAAGTGTAACTATGGGGGTGCCTGGGTGGCACAGTTAAGCGTCTGACTCTTGTTTTCAGCTCAGGTCGCAGTCTCATGGCCATGAGATTGAGCCCTTTGTCAGGCTCCACACTCAGCATGGAATCTGCTTGAGATTTTTCTCCCCCTGCCCCTCTTGCTCATAATCTTTCTTTCTCTCTCTGAAATAAATAAATCTCTAAAAAAAAAAAAGTATAACTGTGAGAACAAGCATGCACTTATATAAAATTATATTTATAGCTATATGAATAAAATAATTTTTAAAATTTTTTTATTTTTATTTTTTTTAAAGATTTTATTTATTTATTTGACACAGAGAGATCACAAGTAGGCAGAGAGGCAGGAGGAGAGAGAAGGGAAAGCAGGCTCCCCGCTGAGCAGAGAGCTAGATGCGGGGCTCGATCCCAGGACTCTGGGACCATGACCTGAGACGAAGGCAGAGGCTTAACCCACTGAGCCACCCAGGCGCCCCAGAAAATAAATAAATAATTTTTAATGGGTTAACTCTGTATTAAGTGACTTGGAGAAATTTCTACCATATATTTAAGAGTCTACTTTGAAAATAAATCAACATGCAAAAAAAAAAAGGTAATGGGAAAATATGCAACAAGTTTTTAGCACTATGATTAGCTGAAGTGAGTTTGTTAAAGAGAATGGTAGAAGGAGAGGACGAGGAGAGAGCTATGTAAAACACAAAACAAAAGCCAAACTTTCATTTATACGTAAAACTGAGTATGATTCTAAAAAGCAGGTATAATTTTATCCTATTTTTATAACAAGATAAATAAACATATATGTTCATACATAAAGAAGTACAAGAAAGAGTCACCAAAATGTTCATAGTAGTTGTGTCATGACTGAAGAGTCCAAGTAATTTCTCTTCTCCTTCTTGTAGTTTTATATATTGACTTATTTTTTAATGTCTGTATTATTTGTATAATTAGAATTAAATAGTCAGAAATATGTTTACACACATGAATGTTATATATAAATATGTACCTCTATAATCTATTATAAACTATGACTATAAAATGAGTCTGAAATCAAAGATGAGACTTCTACAAGAGAGGAGGAAGAGGGCAATTTATGTAAAAGACACCATATAGGGGTGTCTGGGTGGCTCAATCGGTTAAGCATGTGTCTTCGGCTCAGGTCCTGATCCCAGGGTCCCGCAGAGCAGGCAGCTTGCTTCTCCCTCTCCTGCTCCCCCTGCTTGTGCAAGTGCTCTCTCTCTCTCTCTCTCTCTTTCTCTCTCTGTCAAATAAATAACAACTTTAGAGGAAAGAAAAAAAAAAAAAAGACACCATATACAGAGAGATGCTGACTCCAAAAAGTGAAAAGTCACAGGGAGGGAAAGCAAGAGGCCTGATCTGATTGGCTCATGGGGAATGGGAAAAGACAAGTAACAGTCTAAATGTAGGCTGCACCGAGATTGTTAAGGACTTTACAGACTTCATCTAGTAAGCCATGGTGAGCACCATTTGAGTTTAAGATGGCATGATAAAAATCTGTTGGAAGATGGATATGGTCCTGGCATTCTGGACAGAATGGAGAAAAGAGGCCTGGAGACAGAGAGAACATTACTGAGGTTAATTATGTAGACCATACATATGTATGTAGACTGCACGAGGCAGTCAGGGCCGGAATCGGGTTGTGTCAGGGGAAGAAAGGGACACACTGAGTATGGCTTAATGGTGGGATTCCAGGCATGGGGATTTCGGGGAATAAAGCATCTACAAACACCACTTACACCAACACACTGCCCTTGTCCTTTTATTAGCACAACAGAAGATGTGCTAACATTTCTGAATAACTAAGAATAGTACATTGTGTGTATATAGAGACCTTTACCATTTATCAAGGACTTATTTATTGTCTAGCTTTTGTCTTTACAACAATCTGGTAAGAGGTGGAAAGAAGAGGTGGTGCCCTCATTCTCAGATGAACAAGATAAAGTTTCAAAAGGTTAAGAGAATATCCCAACCTTATATAGTTTAATGTCAACCTAAAGATTTGAACAAAATCTGCTCTTTGATTTGGACTTCAGCCTCAGCCTTTGGAAAGCCTTCATGGTTTTTGGCATTTCAGACAATATTTATGATCAATGATAATATAAGCCAGCAGGGTAAAATAAAATCTAATCAGTATAATGACAGTAAGGTAAAGAAGCTACACTACTTGAGTCTATTATTAATAACTGAATTTCACTTTCAAATACAGGGGACCATTCCAGACATAAAGTAAAAATCTACTTTTGTGCTTTACATGTTGAAATTCTAGCAGAAAATCCTGCAATAACTCACGATGACTCTAAAAACTGTTATTTTTAGGTAGAATAATTTTAAGTTGATTTCTAAAAATGTTCAGAAGACATTTTCTTAAAGCAGTGCACAAAGCATTGGTTTGTGGCACTGTTTCAATAAAATTTTATCTTCTGGTAGGTCATAAGAGAAGATAAGTCTTTACCTTAGTAAATTACTACTCGAGAGAAAAGAACATTTAATATCAGGCTGGCAACATCACTATTAGCAGTATCTGGGACTGCCAGAGCTGTCCAAAAATATGCTGTTCCTCAAATAACCTAAATGAAAAGTGAGTGACTATTTGGTATTATAATACAGTGTAGTAACAATAGAAGCAATCTAGTCGCTGATAGTACTGAGCAATTATTATTCCTATAACATAATGTCAAATTTTTAAAACTTTTGTCAACTAAAAACTTTAACAGTAAGTTATCATAGTAATTACATTGCTGTTGGACTGGAATTCATTCTATGATTAACTGAAATTTAGATCAGCCTTGGCTTTGTTAAAATTTGATATCAACACTTGTTCACTGAGCATGTTGTATCCCACTGAAAGATTTAATACAACCAGTTAGTAAGTGTGAAAACCAGGTTCAAAACCCATCGCTGGCTTCCAGCCTTGGGCTCTTCTCTCCCTAGTATACTTGGAAAGTATAGTCAGGAAAGTATAGTCAGGAAAGCCAGTCAGGAAAGAGATGGACACAGAGAAATCCTTAGCTTTCCAAATTATTTGGATAGTACTGTTTCTCTTACTATCAACCAGAGTCCTCTCAAAGCCTCAGAATTAGTAGTGAGTTTATGGCCAATTTCAGTCACCCAGAAATAGAATTTGTATTTCCTCTTAGAACCTCTGGTAGCCTTCAGGCCTTGGGCAAAAAAGCCCATGTGTTATGTCAGCATTAACTGACTGGGTCTGGAAGGGTAGCTGATCCTGACTTAGAATCTTAGGCAACAATAAACACAGTATTATCCAGAATAAACTCTGACTGATCTAAACTAATTTCTTGGAAAGTGTTCTAGGTATTTTCCAAAAAAGAGTGGAGAAATATAGGAAGTTAGCCAGCTTGGCATTGTTTATCTGAAAAACCTGCCAAAAGTCTGGTCCCATTTGCCAGTGTCAATACTCTCGAGTGCAAACATATTCTTGTGCAAGGGACATTATGTAAGCTAGAAATTAATCTTAATTAGTCATTCATTGTCCAAGGGTGGATGCTGCAGAAGAAAGCCCAAGTAGTTTCAGAATCAATATCCTTCAGGATCTTCTGGTGGATTAATTGCCTTTTTAATAACAGAGGAAAGCCCTTGTAAAACTTGTTTGAAACTGTGTTCAGGGCTGGTGGTACCAAGTGGGGTTCCACTGTCTTCTTCATATGTTTGGCCAAAGCACTGGAACCACAGATGTGGTCAAAAGCCCTTCATGTTCAGCTAGAATGGGTTTTATTCCAATTATCCTCTGTCTCCATTGTAGCAGCAGTGACTAGAATGGAAGTCGACCTGAAAAGGTCAGTCCTAGTTCAGCTTTATTAAGCAGGAAGATTTTCTTTATCTCTAGGATCTTTTAATTTGAAAGGTTCTGTTTCACAAGTAGCTATATGGATATAAGGCTAATACTACATTATCAAGTCATGTCAAGACACAGCATGGTGTCAATCATGGCATATCAAGATGTCAACGTGACATGTTTAGGAACAATAATTCCTCAGTACTGTCAGTCAGAACTGAATCTTCACGTTTAGTGGCAATTTGGGCAAGCCACTCTAACTGGGGCTTGCTCAGCTAACTTACCACGTCAAGGGGATGGGGTGAGGCTGGCCACAAACCCTGAAGTTTATCTCAACAAGAATTTCTCTAGCTTACTTTATTGAAAAAGTTCCTTACAGTACTAACTAATGCTGTACCTGCCCCTTCCTATCCACTGCTCTTCCTTCAGGAATTAAATACAGTCCATCGCTCTCTTTATAACTCAAAACTCAAAGACCAGAGAAGAGAAATAAGAACACACACACACACACACACACACACACACACACACACACACAATCTTCCTAAGACTATGGCCTCATTTCCTTCTGGCTTTACTCCTTGTCTCTGAGCTCCAAAGAATCTGGGCAAATGTTTGTGTGATTGATTTAACAGGAATAAAAAAATGAAGAGGAGGTTCAGGTTCCTCTTTTCAGTTCAGAGATCAGTTTCCAACTCAGCTTTTCTACATTCTCTACTGTAATAGGCCTGTCCAAAAGAGAAGAGTACAAAGAAACTTGTATGGGAGATCATGTCTCTGTCAAGCCAAAACCACTCAGTGTACTAATGGAGGAAAGAGAGGCCAGGCAGGGCTATAGGATAAGCATTCAAAAAAGTATCTACTTAGACATAAGAATTGCTACTCCCAATATCTAATGTCTCTAAATACTCTCTCTTATATAACCAGAAACTCTTTTCCCCTTCATTTGTTCTACTTCTCTCGTTTCTTCTCAAACTGATCACTTGTTTCTTTTCCAATTTTATATCTTGCTATGGGTCATTTTTCTAACACTAGAGATGTTAAAAGCTGTAGATTCTGCCAGAGAGTGACTCATAAATTTCATTAGTATTAAAAATTTAAAACCTCAAGGAATTTGGGCAAAACACAAAACTACCAGCGTCAGGATGTTTGAAATGCTTTGAAAATGAAGATAAAACTTTAAATGGGTAACATAGTAGCTAAAGAAATTAGCCATAGTAGTAGCTGTCATTTATTGAGTTCCTGCTATGAACTTAATGGCATCAATGACCAAGTCTCACTAAAACAGCATCTATAGGGGAAGCTGGGTGGCTCAGTAGGTTAAGCATCCAACTTTTGGTTTTGGCTCAGGCCATGATCTTGGGTCAGGAGATTGAGCCCAGAGTCAGGCTCCGGGCTCTGCTTGAGATTCTTTCCCCTCCTCACTCTCCATTGCTCTCTGCTCCTTCTCCCGCTCATGTGCTCTCTGTCTCTAAAATAAATAATAAAATCTTAAAAAAAAATCAGCATCTATTAAAAGATAAAAGATAATTATTCTTCAAAGAAAAAGGATGAGTCTTTTCAAAGTGATACAGGTAGCTATACCCATATATAAGGTATAGATACAAGGTATATAAGGTATCTAAGAAACTCAGAAGCATATTTTGTGAGCCCTGTCCCTCACACCAGAGATGGAATCATGGAGGTTTTAAATCTTTCAAAAAGTGATAGTGGGTGGCTAGTTGACAGTGAACCATGGTGACTGATGCCAAATAGTGGTGTGGTGGGGCTGAGAGAAGAGGAGTTGGCCCAGTTCTGCCACCATGACCTTGTGGATTTTCATAGCCCTTAATTCCACAGTGGGGGCTGGACTTGGTAGTCCAGAGTCAGCTAGAAAGGCAGTGAACAACTGGGTAATAATAGGCTTGAGCTCCAAGGAGGGCTGGCAAGGTGCCTTTTTTGGTCCTTCTCACACACATTTGCCATTTTTCCTACTCTCTACCTCTAGAATAATTTCAAATAATAATGTCGAGCATATATTCAGTGTTTGCTTTGTTCCAGGCTCTGTTTTAAGTGATTTACATATATTATCCCACTTACCTAAATAACAATTTATGAGGTAGCCAATACTGTCATTCTCTCTTTATGGATACAAAAATGGATGTTCAGGGAGGTTTAGTAACCTGCCAAAGGTAAGTAACACTGCTAGTGGATGGTGAATCTCCAGGTTGCTGTGATACACCACTCGCCCCCAACTAAAACAGTTTCTCTCCGCTCTATCACCCTCGATACTTTCCTTTTCCCTATGTGCCTACACTATTTCTTGAGTAGTTTTCCCTCACTTGCAAATTAACAAGTAATAATACAATTTTTGGACATTATAGCCCACTCGGGAAGGTCAGACAGATCACTGGAATAATTGTACTACAAGTAGAGATGCCCCTCCCCCCAGGGCCGGGACACATAAAGTGTCAGCTCTTTCCTATGATCAGGCCAATCCACAATATTTGTGAGAGTAAGAAACCCAAGTCATCCAACAATCAACCAGAGAGTTCAACTGTAATGAATACATGAAACATGATAGGTTATAATTATGACAAGAGGCACTGTGAGATCCAAAACTACCTCCTAAATTATCCGTTTTGCTACTTCAGGATACTAGCACTGCACATGTTATTAATACAGTTCTGGCTCCAGTGACATGAAAGAGTGAGCTAACTAATGTATAACATTCTCCTAATACAATTACATAATGAGCAAAGTAGAGCACAAAAATTTAAAGCATAGCAGAGCTCAGAAAAGAAAAATAGTCATGTTCCAGAAATGAAAAGTGAACCAAAAGTCAGAGCTCTGAGTAGCTGCTATTCTATAAGCCTTGAGGCAACCAGGCCTTCTCTGTCTTATGGCTTCACCATCTTCATTATGTACTATCCAAGGTCATTGTACTTATTTCCATCGAGTTGATAAAGGATAAAAGAGCACAAAGAATGGCCTGTTGATAACTTCTATGGGCTAGACCTAGAAATGGCCTACACGACTTCCACCAATATTCCCTTGAACACACCTGACAGCAGCTGGGAGCGTGGTCTAGCTGTGCCAGGAGGAGGAGGGACTGTGTGTGGAGATTAGAAGTCCACAGCGCAGTAAGCAAAACAGCCTTAAGTTCTAAATATTCTGGATAAATGGGAGTTGGAGAAAGTAGTAGAAACTTTTTACAACTCAAGTATTTACACTTTCAGAAAGAGATTAAGGAACTTTTAAGTAAATTAATAGTTAAAAGTCTTTCCCTATGGTACATGTCTATACCTTACTCTCATGTCTGTAGATGGATTCCATGTCTCCGTATTTCTCTTTCATCAGTGAGAAAGACAATATTCAACTTTACAGCAAAAAAGGATGCTTTGCTCCTCCATTAATGCATTCTTATAAGTCTAATAAGGTTATTTCTGGATACAGGAAAATATGTTTTCCCTTCACTACTCAAAATTGGCATGTGTTTGCTGCTTTCTGTAGAAAGCTATGAATGCATATAAATCAGGAGGTTAAAATATCTGCACATGTTTTTAGAGATAAATGAGTTCAAGTGCCAAGACCAAATCTACTGAATTACAGATATTTTCAATAAGATGAAAACATTAGTTTAATTTTTATATTTCTGTGCATTTGTTTAGTACTCACCTCACATTAAGAGTTTAGTTTTGCACAAAGCTTTAAGCTTGGTTTGATTTTTCTTAGTTTGCCCTAAAATTTGAGGTTCATTGGCTAAAGATGTCAAAATAGAAGCTAAGGAGCAAGAAACAAGATGAGAGAGCATTTATTTAGTTTTCTTTTCCCTGTCTGGAAGCTTCTGGGAGATTCTCTTTATCCATGGTATTTGTGGAAATCCTTAAGACAGACTGCCTGTCCCCTTGGTCTCATGTAAGGAGGCTCACTGCTCACTGTCCTACAAAATCACCCTCCCTTCCTTCCTTCCTTCCCTCCTTCATGAATCCTAAATTCTTTAAACTGAGATATAATGGACATAGAACATTGTATCAGTTTCAGGTGTATGATATAATGATTTGATATATGTGCATACTGCCACGTTAGGTTTAGTTCACATCTATTACCACACGGAGTTAGTTATGATGGTTTTCCTTGTGGTGAGAATTTTTTTTTTTTAAGATTTTATTTATTTATTTGACAGAGAGGAGAGAGATCACAAGTAGGCAGAGAGGCAGGCAGAGAGAGAGAGAAGCAGGCTCCCTGCTGAGCAGAGAGCCCAATGCGGGGCTCGATCCCAGGACCCTGAGACATGACCTGAGCTGAAGGCAGAGGCTTTAACCCACTAAGCCACCAAGGTGCCCCTATGGTGAGAATTTTTAAGATCTACTTTCTTAGCAACATTCAAATATACAATATAGTATTATTAACTATAATCACCATGCTGTGCACCACATCCCCGGGACTTATTTATCTTATAACTGGAAATTTGTACCTTTTGACTCCCTTTACCCATTACAACCATTCACCCTTACCTCCTGCCTGTGACAGCCACTGCTTTGTTCTCTGGATCTATGAATTCATTTACTGGGTTGTTGTTTTTTTAAGAGTCCACATATAAGTGAGGTCATTTGTCTTTTTCCGACCTATTTCACTTAACATCATGCCCTCAAAGTCTATCCATGCTGTCATAAATGGCAGGATTTCCTTTTTTTTTTATGCTTGAATAATATTCCATTGTATATAGGTACCACATTTTTCTTTCTTATCACTGTGTTTCTTCCACTTCCTTGGCCTCCCCCATGCTCTTCCTTCTGCTCAGAATACCATCTTTGCTAATTAATTCTTATTCAACCTTCGGGTTCCAAGTTAAACCTTGTTATACAACCACACAACCTTAAGGAAGCTTTTCCTGAGCCATAGGCTAGATCAGTACCCTTAAAATATACTCTGTAAAACTGGATACTTTCTTGTATCAACTTAGCACAGCTTTAATTAAATAGTAACTTATGAATTTGGGTATTTAAAATTAGTTTCCCCTGTAAGAAGATAAGGTCTGTGACAGGAGAGGCCATCTCTTTTATTTACCATTATATTCCTAGTTGCTAGCTTAGTGTCTTGCTTAAGATAAGCATCAACAGATGGTAACAGAATAAATGAATATTACAATTATTCATAAATAGTTTGAAGAGCCTCGCCTCTCTCCTTTTTATGGAGTTCTATGGTTTTTCACTGAGGGCCAGAAGAACACACCTTGACAGCTAAGAAGCCCCCCCATTTGCTAATCTCTCTCTGCTGGGGCTTACTGGTGGCTCCCATCTACTTGTAAGTGTTCCAAACATAGCATGGTGGAATCTGCAAGGGAAAATAAGAAGATGGCCAGCCACATGGAGGTGGTTTAAAAGATATGGTACATCAAGCTTCTTTATTGGACCTGCACATGTTATCAAAGTAAAACAAAGCCTGGGAAACCAGAAACTGTATTGAAAAGTCTTGAGATCTAGAGCTAGACTTGGGGGTGTCTGCCTCCTATGAGACTGTTAGTAATGCATTTAGTCTAAATCTCAAGAATGTTCTCTTCGTAATATGGAGAGTAATGCTGTTGGGTTGGGCTACAGGGTGTCTCGGGTCTGAGGACAAGAACTGACCACTCATTCTCCACCCCTGGCTTCCACTCAACAACCATCTGAGGGGACTCTGGGACTTCGAACAAAGGAACTTTTCTCATTCTTCCATGATTCCATCTCTGTCCCTGCCAGAGGGCTTATGGAGGATTTTCTCAAGGCTCCAGCTGCAAAAAGGTTGTCTCAGGTCAGTGAGAGAGACTGGTCCATCCCCTGGAGTAAGACTAACTAAAACTGTAAAGTCAACAAGGTTGCATTTTTCGCAGGGATCCCTGAGAAGACTCAGGTCATCCAGGGCCACTGGACCATATTTACTACATGTGGTGTAGACCTGACGCGGGATTCCTTACAGCAGGAGAAGAGATCAGAAGACTCCAAGAGAGGTGTCCTTTCTGTGATCTGCAAGTGGGAATCTGTGTTTCTGCCCTTTGTTTAAAATTCTGCCTTCTGTTTAAAATTTCATTATTTGGCTTTTAAGGACTGACAGATGATCCTCGCTTTAACTATTTCTTAAGCAACAGGTGAATAAATTGTACATCTTTTCTGCTATACCCTGAGAGGTGTTTGAAACTAACCTTGTGAGGAGAGAAGGAACTAGCAGCCCCCTCATCCAGTGGGAATCTTCGGCTTGGGTTTTTGGCTAGGACTTTCACTCCACCAGACCCTCAATACGCATTCCACAGGCCTTTCCTCCTGAGTCCTACCTTCATCTTTGCTTTTGCCCCATGCCTCTTCAGCACTCACTGGCTCACTTTTATCATATTGGTCTGCACAACTGCTTTTCACAGATGCGTTTTTCTAAGTATAAACTTTCCCTCAAACCATCCAGGAAGTAGGGTTTTTTCATGAACTGAGCCACAGTTCTAGAGCCATCTGTTTGGTTGTGATAAGGTGAATGGGTCTCCCCTACACCTAGAATGACCTCTTCCTCGCATTTACGCTTGTCTTTTGTTCATTGAGGAAACTGAGACTGGCTGCATGTGTACAATGCTCACAACATCATGGTATGTAACTTCCTGAGTCTCGACAGATGGGAAATCTGGGAAGAGCAAGAAGTATATCATCCTAACTTGATTCTCTTATGTATAATCAATTTCTTTCCATAATCAGTTTTTATAAGTCCTTCCTTATTAAACATGAAATTTGATAATATAACCTGATAACCTGCCTAGATGACATACATTACCCATAGAACTAGAAAACTTAAAGAATACAAACATAGGTTCCTCAAAGGTTAGGTATTATTTCACAGAATCTTTTCTTTTTCATTTTAAGTTTTTATTTAAATTCCAGTTAAAAAATAATATGGGGGCAACTGGGGGGTTCAGCTGATTGAGTGTCTGACTCTCGGTTTCAGCTCAGGTCATGATCTCAGGGTCCTGGGGCTGAGCCCTGCATCAGAACTGTCTTCTTCTGCTTGAAGATCTTCACAAGAACAGATTTATTCTTTTTATTTTTTTTAGTAATCTCTACACCCAATGTGAGGCTCCAATTCATAACCCTGAGATCAAGAATCACATGCTCTTCTGACTGAGCCAGCCCAGCACCCCTTCAAAGAATCTTTTCAATTTCTCTCTACTATTGGCCTCCAGAATGAATCTACTGAAATATTCTGCACAGAATGCTAGCTGCTTCCCATTATCTGTGTTCTGCTTCTTGTTCATATGAAACCAAAGTTTTAGCTGGGTACATAACTGCCTAGCTAAAGGCACATTTTTCAGCCTTTCCTGCAGCCAACTTTGGCTATATCATTAAGTTGCAATCAAAGAGATGTAAATGTAACAGTTAAATGGAGTTTTGGAAGAGAAATCCCTTAAAAGGATATCTCTCCATTTGCTGTCTGGTCCACAGACATAATTAGAAGACGTTTTGGAGCTTTCAATGACAAGGACCACAGCCTAGGGATGATGATACAGAGACCCGGAAGGTTCCTGGGTTCCTAATGACTCTGTGGAGCCACCTCATCAGCTCTGGACTGCCTCCCTTTGTATTCGTTTTGTGTGAGCAAGAAGTAAGACACATCCATCTAGATTAAGCCACTGCCACTCCGAATTTTTCTGCTATATGCTGCTGATCCTAATCCTAACTCACAGAACCACCTACCATCCACTTAATACCAGTGATTCAGGTATCTATGGCTTAGTATAGTAAGTGTTTTAAATCTCTGGCTTTACAGATAAAATGGTAGAAGTGAGTACGATGACTCCAATTTCAAGAGCTAAAGTAATTGCTAAAATTCAGGGGAAAAAATTGAGTTGAGAACCATCAACCTTATTTCCTTTCTTGCCCTTTCTGTCAAGTGTAGGATAATTAAAGTCATTATCCAAGAAAAATGTCCACTGCTACATGGAGCCTGTAGTTCCACATCCCTCATTTCCATCCTTGAGCCCTCCCACTTCTCAATGCACACAAAATGAGACTGTTTGCTACTCAGGCAAGAGCGGAGCATTTCTACAAACAAAGTTTGGCTCCTCAGAATGAAATAAAGAAATGAATTTGGATTTGTCTGCATAATTACTGGGTTCTAGAAAAGAGTATTTGTTCAAAAAAGAAATCAATTCAGGAAACAAAAATGCCAAAAGTGACACTTATTTTAATCACAACATCAGAGCCCTTCATTGTTTTCCAACCAGACACAACAAATCTTAAACTCTAATTTTAGAGGTGGTTATTTGAATTATGGATACTAAAATCACCAGGATGTCATAAAGGAAAAGGCAGAAAGTAGTGAGTATAGAAAGAGGCACATGTTCTAGAAGTGTGCTCTGCTACTTAACATGCCCAGCTCCGTTTTCCTTTTCTATTACACAGAGGTGAAATGAGAAAAATTCCGTAGATCAGTGGATCTGTTTAAACTAAAAAGTATAAAGTTACTCCGTAATGAATGTCTGATTCCCTCTTGGTAATTCTGACAGGCATTAAAATACCTTGTTAATTCTCTTGTGTTCATTTGTCCCTTAGTGGTGCTTCTCTCATTGCTAACATATGATGATGTCATATGATTGGCAAAGATATCTTGTTAGAGTCAAAAATCTATAATGAACTCAACAAGTATGGAAGAAGCTTGGATTATCCTATTTCTAGAGTAAACTGTATCTGTGAATTATGTAGCTGCTAGTTTCATGATCATTCACTTTTAATCCAATTTCCAATACCTCTGAAAAAAATGGCAGAATACAAGTCACCTTCATATCCCAGGCTACTTAAATGATCACTATAAAGGTGTACTCAGTCAACCCTCCTTTCTCATTATGAAGAAAAGTGGGGACAAAGATCATTCCCAATTAGAACAAAAACCAAGGTGTAGTCAACTACTGATCATGTGAGATGACTTAATTATGGTTAAGGAGTAGCAGGACTTCTCTGCTCAAGCTTTGATCTTCTCAATCTAGTCAATGTTAACAACCATCACTATTCATCCAGTGCCCATCATCATGACCCCTAATCAGATACCTATTCCTAACCTTGACCTGAGCACACAAGTTATTCCATGCCAATATAATGCAGTAACAACAACGATTACCCTAAATAACACAGAGTGCTACTTGGTAGCACTTAACAGGCATTTCTTTCAAGCTATGTATGTATATCAGCTCGTTTGTCCTTCACAACTCTCCAAGATCCTATTATAATTCTATTTTAGAGATACATTAACTGAGGTAAGATTAAATACCCTGCTCAAGGTCACCCAGCTACTAATGATACATCACAGGTACTAAATGATATACCACAGGTAGTCTGACTTTAGATCCCATGATCCTAACCAACGCATACACTGTTTCTCAAGTAAAGCAAATACAACAAGGAAAGCATGTTGGAGAACATTCCATTTCATATTGCATGGAGACTGTGTCTTCTCAACCTGCAGAGGTGTCAGTATCTCATTAACAAGTGCCCTCAGCTGATGATTTCAAAAGGAGTACTAACAACCACTTTGGCCATATATTCCACCCAGGAACAAAGAAAGCAAATATGAGGCATGCATTTAGAAGTAATTCTCTCAGTGCCCCTCTGACCCAAGTTCAGCCTTTTGAAGAATTGCTAGTATTTATTATTCTCTGGAAATGCTCCCATCCTCTCCAAGTATTGCTACATGGACATGCCAAATGTGTTCACCAACGCACTGTACACCAAAATTCAAGGAAATATTCTATCATCTTTCCCAATGGAAGAGAAAAAAAGCCTTTGCCTCTGATGCTTTCAACCCCCTATTCTTTCTTATTTTGATATATTTATAAATTACTAAAATCTGACTTGTTCTCTAGGTAAACTAAAGTAACAAATTTGGCTCATTTGTTTTTTATAAAATAATAATTAGGTAAGCCTGATAAATTACCAGCATAATGAATCAGGACCTGAAAACCAGCCTGACCTGAGTGTCATGCATTCAACAAAGCCTTTGAAAACCTTATTTATGAAGAAGCAAACTACTTTATAAATGCTGCATCTTATTCTCTCTCTTGCTTTGTAGATGGTTAGACTCAGGAAACTTCTATGACATAGAATCTATGTTAATCTTTTCATTTCCAGCTGGGGATAGTGAAGCCCAGGAAGTATGATTGACTTGTCACGATGTTACTGGCAAAGCCAGAACTCAACTTATGTTTCCTAGCTTTCTTTGGATGATCTTGCCATTTCAATACACTATCTGTCTGGATTGGTTTGGAGACACAGAGAAGGCCTCTTTTGAAATTTGCAAGGGGTGTTTAGGGTGAGATGGAAGATAGGAAAATACCACATGCTCTGGTCAGGGATCTCAAGCCAACTTTCAGGAGCTAAGATAGGCATTTACTATCATTCTTCCAAAAGCAGCTGTAGCTTCTACCTTTTCTAGATTACTGAGGATAAAGGGGGAAATACAGAGTGTGTTATTATGAATCATTGCTCCATCATTAAGTAAAGATGTCACTTTTTCTCTGTGAGTCTCAATTATTTCACTTTTTGGTTTCCAGCCTTTGTTCTAGCTCAGCTGTAGTTCTGAAAGCACCCCAGCTTCCGGCCTTTAGAATTCCTCCAAGTCCCTGGGCCCCTGCTCCTTATCCTTGTATATTATAACCCTTAGGCTCCACCTCCATCCCTTGCCGTGGAAGTCCTTTTCTCTCAATTGTTTTCAATTTTTAGAGCTACTCTACTTCTTAACATCATCCCTTCTAATCCAATAGTTAGCTCTGGTCAAGCCCTAAGAGGACTTTTTTTTTTTTTTTAAGATTTTATTTATTTGTTTGAGAGAGAGAGCGCACGCGCGCGCGCATGTGTCACACAGAGGCAAGAGCAGAGGGAGAGGGACAAGCAGATTCTGCTTTGAGTGCAGAGCTGGACCCATGGCTCGATCCCACAAACCCAAGATCACCACCTAAGCTGAAATCAAGAGTTAGACACTCAACCAACTGAGCCACCCAGGCATCCCAAGCCCCTTTCTTTGCAGTCCCTGACATCCTCCAACTGACCCCTCTAGACTCTTACTGGCTTCAGGCTATAAATGAAACCTCAGCCTATGTAAAAATAAAAAAAATTAAAAATCCACCCATTTCCCTAGAAGTCTGGCTCAAATTACTGATAGCCTCCTTCACCTCCATTTCCCTTTTTTGGTATACTAGAAGAAACACTGGGTTTGTATTAAAAATAAATGGGTCGGTGGCACCTGGATGGCTCAGTCAGTTAAGCATCCAACTCCTGATTTGGGCTCAGGCCATGATCTCAGGGTTGTGAGATCAAGCCCCACCTTGGGCTCTCTTTCCTTCTCTAAAAAAATTTAAAAATTAATAAATAATAATAAATAACTGGGTCATGGTTCTAATGCAGCAATCTAGCAGCCTGAGTTCTAGAGGAAAAACATATATTTACTTCTGTTGAGACTTAATATTCTCATCTATGAAATGCGAATGGGTGATAACAGCCCTAGTTACTTCAGTGGATAACTATGATGTCAAGTGAAAATGATAGATTCCTTTGTTCATCACAAATTCAACAACTACTGGCACCCATCCTGTGTCAGGATGTGGTTGTGGCTAAGTGAAACCAAACATGACCAGACAGAGCCACTGTCACCTGAGATTTGAAAACAGTTTGCAAGCTGAAAAGCACCATACCATTACTATTCTATACAAATTCTACCTCTTAGAATTTTCTTGCCCTGTCAATCCTATTGATTACCATCCCAGGTACCAAGGAAAGCTTGACTCAAACACTCACTGCATACCACAGAGCCCCAGGACACATTTGGCCAGAGGAATGAAGATGTAGTCACACCAAAGAAGAGAACTTGCAAGGAGACTGCCAAACCTAAGTCTACTCAGAGTAGTCCAAGCACTTTCTCAAAAGTGCTTGTAAATGGTAATGGGCAGGGTGGGTTGAGGTAGAGATGGAAAGCACCATCTGCCTTCTTACCTCAACTAGCTTAGTCTTGGCTGCACATGCCCTTCTTTGGATTCCACCTTGCTTCATGTTTCAGCTAGCACAGATTTGGGATGGAGGGAAGCGGTGTCAGCCATCCTAACTACCTCAATCTGTTTTCCAGACATTGCCTTTTTCTTTTATTGGAATGCTTCAGAGAGTCCCTTTCTGTCCATTCCTGATGCTCCCAGATTTTTATTTAGAAGTATGAGCATAAGAGCAGGACTTTCATCTATCACATTCCAAACCAGCACACGAGAAAGATAAACAACTTAGCAGCTGTCTATAACTTGCATTCTTCTAGATTTTCTAATCAATGCCCATTTCCTTGCTGCCGACACAGTCTCTATAAATTTAGATATTCTATGTTGAAGATTACTTCCAAAATATAATATTATAGGTTTTCTCTGATTTTCCTGAGCCCCATTTACAGTGAAGCAATCTGTGTCAGCAATTTTCGGGACTCATAGAAATGATTCAGACTTCAAGAAACATCTTTGCATGAAACTAGTTATATGTAAAGTCCAGAACACATTAAATCAACTGAGTAGACTTTCCTTATTCTCCCAGCTTTCTCTGGTGCCAGAAGATCCTGAAATAAACACTGAGCTTGCAGCTGATTTTGAAGAAGAGGCATCACTGCAATTCAAGGTGTTGCCATGAGGAAATCTATACCATTCCTTCTTATAAATAAATCCAATAGTTACATAATCATCTGAGGTCATTCTTGGAGCCCATACAGATAGTGTGACAACTGCTGATGAAAAAGGTTTTAAAAAGGAAGGTGTGAGAAGGTAAGAGATGTATCAAAAGCATCCTCATGTTATGGACTGGGAGTAAAGAATCTGGTAGAATGAAAGGTCAATAAATACAGGGACATTCCACGCCTCAAGAAAACCAGGAGCTTTCTGAGTCTCAGAACAAGAGGGTATAGTCCCTGCACACCCAAGCAGTGGCTTCACACTGTCTGCCACATCTCTGGCAGAACGTGTCACCTGTGCTAAGAGCGAAGATCATCTTGTTGTTGACAGGTTATCAGGAAATTTAAGGATGTGTAGTGAGGGACCACCGGGCACGGGATGGACTCTAGGATAAAACCTGAACTATGCTTTCCAAAATGCTGCTGGCTTTTAGCCACCATATATCTCCAGTGAGGAGCATTAGGAAAAGGAATTGTATAACCAGTCGTATGCTGTATCCATACCTCATGCAACCTCTAGGGGGCGGTGTCAATATGTCGCAATGTCTCGCGGATAGGACAAGGTAGCAACATCCATGCCCTGACATGTTGTCATGGCAGAAAAAATTAAGGAATTCAGATTCTCCATATTCAGAGTCAGTAAGATATTTCAGAGAAAGGCAATGAACTCCCACATTGTTTATTGACCTTACTTAAGCATTTCATACCAGTGTGTCTGGCAGCTTTGGGAACTATTGTGTAAGTGGGGTTACCCAGAAGTGATTGCCAACATTCTGAGAATATTTCACGATCAAGGATTTGGCACACTCAGTGTGAATGGCATTGCCCCTAACCTCTTCTTTTTTATAAACCAGATTTCAGCTCTGCAACAGACCTTGGATAATTATCCCTTTTGAAAATGTAGCCCTGCTTGGCAACCCAAGCAATGCGCGTCAATTTGAGGACCCATTTCCAGTCCTCCAATCAGCTCTCCCTTCCCCACAGGCTGCCATCTCCCAGTGATACCTTTGAGAAAAGTATATCTGGGCTGATGACGGAACATTCTTTGCCACAAAGGAAAACCTGCACAATCGACTACCTGTACAGGCTCAGGAAAGCATCACAGGTTGAAAATTAGGCTGAAGAGTAAGTATCAAGTAGCAAACCCTTTTGGGAAAACCCCAGACCTAGCCAAGATCCCTTGGCAAGAGCACGTGGCAGAGAGCCTGAGGCTTGGGCTGCCTGAGTTGCTGACTGATATTTGATTCTTTAAATAGACAAAGAATTCAAATCCAATCAGTAGACACGTCTCCAGACAGGGAGAACAAGTTACGTGTCTAGAAGGGCAGGATGGTTCAAGGCAGGTTTTAGACAGAATACCTAAAAGGCTGTGACTGAAATGCTCAGAGAGACAGGATTACTGGTCATCTCTGTGAAAGGTGTTTGGGCCTCAGAGTAGAAGGCAGGACAGACTTGAGAATTTTGGCTTTGTTACTAACTCGCCGGGTACCCTTGGGCAAGTTACTTAACGTCTGAACCACCCAGGGATAACAACAGGAACACTGCCCCAAAGCTATAACAAGGACTAAATGAAGATTGTCCGTTAAATAGAGAGAGAGCCTCACACACAGGAAAGGCTCAAGAAAGGGATGTTAGGATAATCAGAGGCTTAAATTAATGAACTTTAAAAATGTCTCTTTATAGTGGGATAAATAAATTCAGGGCCTGGAGACAGATGTTTAATTGATTATGCAGAGCAATGGAGACAGGCTTTTAATAAATGGTACTGGGACAACTGAGTATCCAAATGAGGAAAAGAGTTGAACCTGCAGCTCATCCCACACACACAAATTTGTTCGGGGTTGATTATTAACCTAAAAGTAAAGAGCAAAATTATAAAACTTTCGGAAGAATCTAAGATGATACTTTCCTGAACTCAGGAGAGGGAGTGCAGTCATGATACGAAAGAACATGGAGAAACTTCTGGGTGCTGGCAGGTTCAAGGCCTAGACCCAGGAGACAGCTGTATGGTTGCACGCTCTACACTTTCCCTTCAGCTGTACTGAACCACTTTCTGCACTCTTTTCAACATATGCTCACTCTTTCCTTGCACATTCTCTACACTCCCCATGTTTCAAAAGTGCCTTTGCAATAAGCATATCCATGGTCAGCCCAGTTAGAGGACAAACACTATTTTAAATGGTAAAAAGAAATCTAATATAATAAATATTTAAATAAAGCAAGACACAAATATTTTATCTACATGGTAGCAGAGATAGGAAAATCATAAATATGCAGTGATGATGTGTGACCGGTTCGCAGCTGGACATGAGTCAGGCACACAAGATCTTAGCACTTTCTCTCTTGAGCTCTTTTTTTTAAATTCCATCAGCTCACGGTGCCCACATTCTTCCCAAACTATCTACCATGCTATAGTCCTCAGGACTTCCTGCTCGCACTATTTCCCCTAAATCATTACTTCTTTCCTGCTTCAAGTCTTTCCAGCCAAGTTACATCTTTTGGTTAGTGGATAAATTCCTAACTACCCTTTGCTTTCTGATAGTCTCTCTCAGAATGCTTTCTCCTCTTTCTTCAAATTTGACCATTGTAGGTCACCAGGCCAAAGTACTGATCTAGGGACTATGTTCTCATCTTGTGGCCTTATCTTCACAGGCCTATCCATTTAAAAATTACAGATCAAGGGGCACCTGGCGGTGCAGTCCATTAAGTATCCAACTCTTAGTTTCAGCTCACATTACGATCTCAGGGTCGTGATCTCAGGGTTGTGATCGCAGGGTCGTGAAATCGAGCCTGGCATCAGGCCCCACTTTGAGCATGGAGCCTGCTAAAGTTTCTTTCTTCCTCTCCCCCTACCTCTCACTCCCTTTCTCTCTAATAAATAAATCTTAAAAAAAAATAATAATAACTACAGATCTAAAATCCATATTTACCTAACTACCAGAGTATCTTTTAGGTCTACACTCAGGAAGATTATAACAGATTTCACAGAAAAATTGGCAAAAGAATAGTTCTTTATATTATTGAATTTAAACACAAAGCATATGCTTAATAAACACTTAAAATAAAAATTTAGGAAATTCAGCATTAGATTAAGCATTTAAAGCCAGTTAATGTTCAAACAGTGAGAAACAGCATCAATTAAAACCTAGGAGCACTAAATTGGTCTGCCTAATAAATTCACTGGTAATTAGTGTTTAGTATGAATGCTCTTATTTTTAAATAGCTTATTTTTAATGGAAACACTTAAATAATTGGATAGATAGTCTAATGTCTTTGTTACTCCTCCCCTGCCTAAGAAAATCCTACTCAGGTACTCAGCCCCACCATGCCCACTCTGACCACTGTCCAGTTTGTAAGAAAAAAATCTGGAAGGAAATCATCCACCTTTCAGTGCACAGAAGGAAGTTGAGAAACAGCAAGTGAACATCTAGGCTCTCAGGATTCCCCCTCCACATAATGTCCGAAGCACACCTTTTTCCAGTTCCTCTCACATGGGTGTCTGTTTTCTGTAATTCTGCGCCTAACCTCAGTAACCTGATCTTGACTGTGTAGAGTCAACACTTCAATCTCCTCTCGTCCTGTCCCCTTCTTCAGAGGGTACGGGTATTGGATTCATCCGTAAGGGATGAACAATCACTGTCTCCAAGGGGACCCACTTCCTCTACCTGGCACCCAAAAGCAGACCAGAGAGACAAGGTGAGAGACAAAAGCAGCTGTGTTACTAGGGAGTGCAGATGGTGCAAGACAGCCTGGCAGGAGGAACGAGGTCAGGGAGAGGTTAGAAATCAGTTACCGTGGCAGTCAGGACTGTCATATTCATAGTTCTGGCAACATGATGGCTCTTGCAGATTTTCCTAAGCCTTACAGGCTACCTGCTATGTGACCTTTCAGAAAAAAAACTATCAAGATGAAATAGCACTCTGGAGAGGAGAGGAGAGGAGAGGAGAGCACAAAGTCATTCATTCATTCACTTATTTATTCATTCAGCATTTACACTGTGCCAGATTAGAGAGAAAATCTAAAAGGAGCATAAATTGAGTCTAAGAGACAGAATACTAGAAACTATTGTAGGCATTTAGGAGAGGAAGGAATTCTAAAGAGCCCAGAATGGTCCAAAAATGCCTTGTGGGGAGGTGGTACCCAAACTGGAACTTAAAACTAAGGATTACTGAGAAGGTAGGGAGGAAAGGGCATTTCAGACTGAAAAGAAAGCAGGCACAAAACTAGGTGACTCGGATGTCTGAGAACAGTAAAGGGACCAGGAGAGTTGGTGATTGTAGGAGGAGGCCATAGGAAATAAAGTGGGGTTTGCGAGGGTCTGCCACAGAGACGCACAGGACCTTTTCTGTGGGTAACACGGAATCTTGGCAAGTTTGATGTGACCGTACAAGGCAGTAAGATTCAAGGGGGCAGCAGAGAGAACAGCAAGGCTGTTTGCGAAGGTGAAAGAAGATACAGAGGAACCGAGGGAGCCGCCTTGAGAGAAAGGTATTAACCACAGCCCGCTGGTCACATTCTAGACCAGGACAAGTGGGAAAGAAGGAAATAAAGTCTAACTGGATAGCCTGAAGCAGGGGTGGTGGAACAGGAGGAGCAAGCCCTGTCTTGTGAGGTGGCACCACAGTGAAGGGCTCTACACAGAGAAGGATTCTGATCACGTACAGTGCTGGGGGGAGGGGGGCAGCTCACTCTACCTTTGGACCACAGCTGGCTCCACAAGGTCATTGCTTTCCTCAAATCACAGTTCTGAGGTAACTGCCTTACTCTAAGGCAAAACATACGTACTAACATTAAAGAAAGTCCTTGCTTTAAGTGTACATTTTCTTTTGATAACTTCACGGTATCATTTTGAGACAAATGATACTATGAAGCTATTAAGAATAAGAAATTTTAAAATAGTATTTATTTTATCTTTATCCAATATTTTTGTTTCAATTTTATATTTTATCATGTACAAACCATATTAGAACATTGGTGTGCATGTGTGTATAAAATTTATAAATAAATAAGTATATATATATTGGGAGGGTGCAACCCCCTTTTTTTTTTTTTTAAATTCATAAGCGTGTGTGATCAAAAAGTCTGGAGACAGCTAATGTGAAATTACTCCTGAGTTCAGTTCATATCCAGAGTAAAATCACTATCTAAAACACAGATGATAGGGGAAGGTGAGTCATGCCACTAAAAAGAAAAGAGCTGGGTGAGATCCCCCCACTGAGGGATAGACATGGGCTTCATGAGGAGCTTATAGGCTGAAAGGGAGCCCTCGCTATCAGCAATACAGGGCCAAAGAAAATACAGGTCCATCTTTGTCCTAGCTTGGGACTCAAGTATCCAACCTGAAGATTTCTGGTGGTGTAAACTGCAGTTTCCATTTGATACAAATCTTTTTAAAAATATGCTTTTCACTTTTCTTATAATATTCTTGTAGAACATTTTACATTTTTCATAATGTATATACTATATATTTATTTCATAATAGAGTTTACTCTAATGAATATCTATTTATGCATTATCTAGATTCAACCAATGTCAACATTTTGCTTGATACTTGCTTTGTCTAGCACTTCTTTTCCCCCTTTGATTTTTTTAACTGCTTGCATTTTAAAGCAAATCCCTGACATCATGTTACCCTCTTCAAATACTTTCCAAATAGGTAAAAGGTATATAGACATTTTCTTACAGAACCAGGACAGTTTTGACACATAGAATGAAATGATCAATAATTCTTTAATATCATCTGTTTATCCATTTTTTTATTTCTCTGTCTAAAAAAAACTGATTTACAATCAGGTTTTATATTAGCATCTAAATAGTGCTCACCCATTTGTCATTAACATATTTTACTTTCAATTTCCCCTCTTTTAAAACTGAGGTAGAATCTGTATATAATAAAAGCCACAAATCTTAAGTATACAGTTCAATTTTTTTTTTTTTTAAAGATTTTACCCATTTATTTGACAGAGAGAGAGATCACACGTAGGCAGAGAAGCAGGCAGAGAGAGAGGGAAGCAGGCTCCCCGCTGAGCAGAGCGCCCGATGCGGGGCTCGATCCCAGGACCCTGAGACCATGACCCGAGCCGAAGGCAGAGGCTTTAAACCACTGAGCCACCCAGGCGCCCCAGTTCAATTTATTTTTGACAAATACATACACTGTGTGGACCCATACCTTTACCAAAATAGAGAAAATTTCAATCACTCCATAGCTTTCTTAAGTCCTTTTATAGTCAGTTCCTACTCTCTACCCCAAAGGCAGTTACTCTTCACAGATTGGCTTTGACCATTCTACAACTACCTATGAATGCTACTACAAAGTACATACCCCTATTGAGTCTGGCCTTTTTGTTGTTGTTCAGTTTAATGTTTTTCAGACTTATCCATGTTTTTGCTTCCATTACTTATATATTGCTTCTTCCCACTAAGTATTATTCCACTGTATAGGGTACTATGATTTGTTTATCTATTTACCTATTGATCAAGTTGTTTCTAGTTTGAGGTTATTATGAATAAAGGTGCTATAAACATTCTCAAGTATTTCTGTGGATTAAGATTTTATTTTTCTAGGGTAAATACCTGGGATTGAAATTGCTGGTTCATAATACAGTAAAATGTACATAAACTTACATTATATGAAACTACTAAGGAGTTTTCCCAAGTGGTTGTAACTTTTACACTCCATCACCAATGTATGAGATTTTAGGTTGAATCACATCCCTGCCGATATTCTGCATTTTCAGTGCTTTTAATTTTAGCCACTCTGGTAGGAATACAGAGATGGTCTCTCTCTTAATCTAGATCAACTCACATTCTAGCCGTTTTTTTTTGTTTTTTTTTTTTAACTTGTTTGTTTTGTTACTAAAAGAAATTAAGTCAGGGTGCCTGGACAGCTCAGTTGGTTAAGCATCTGCCTTCGGCTCAGGTCATGATCCCAGGCTTCTGAGACAGAGCCCCACGTAGGGCTCCCTGCTTAGCTGGGAGTCTGCTTCTCCCTCTTCCTCTACCATTCCCCCTGCTTGTGTGCTCTCTTTCTCTCTCAAATAAAATCTTAAAAAAAAAAAAGAAAAAAAAGAAAATTAAGTGAGATCTGAAAAATATCCCATACTCTGGATTTCACCGATTGCTTTTTCATGGTGTAGTTGAACTTGTACCTATATCCCCTTTATTTCCTGTAAACATTTCTGGTGCTTTTTATTCCTTTGTGTAGATCTATGTTTTGTTTTGTTTTGTTTTAGACCTGTGTTTTTATCTGGTATAATTTATTTCTGCATCAAAGACTTATTTGTACATTTCTAATAGGGAAAATCTATTGGTGATGAATTATTTCAGATTTTGCATACATGAAAAGTCTTATTCTTCCTTTGCCTTTATAAGACATTTTAGTAGGATAAAGAATTCTAGGCTGTTTTTCTTTAAGTACTTTGAAAATGTTGCTCCATTGTCTTCTAGCTTGTATTGTTTCAAAGAAGAAATCTGCTCTCATCCTTACCACTTTTGCTCAGTATATATGTAATGTACCTTTTTTCTCAGACTGCATTTCTTTATCACTAGTTTTAAGAAACTTGATTATGATTTGCCATGGCGTCATTTTCCTTGTGCTTCTTGTGCTTGAGCTCTATTGAGATTCTCAGATCTGTGGGTTATAGTATTCATCGAATTTAGAAACTCTCATTCTTACTTCAAATATTTTTTTCTGCCCCGTCCCTCATTTTTTCCTTCAGAGATTCTAATTATACTTATCTTTGGCTACTTCAAGTTGCCCCTCAGTTCACTGATATTCTGCTTATTTTTAAAAGTCCTTTTTTCAATCTGTTTCATCTTACATAGTTTATATTGCCATGTGATTAAGTTCATTAGTCTTTTCTTCCGCAATGATAAATGTAATCAGTCCCATCTGAGATTATAGTTTTCATCTCTAGAATTTTTAATTTTAATCTACAATGTCTCTCCTAGCACATTCAATCCTTTCTCTAGCCTGTTGAACATACAAGATAGGGTATGGAGACTCTGCTAATGTCCCTGACTACCAATTCTATTATCTGTATCATTTCTGAGTTAGTTTCAATGAACTTATTTTCTCCCTCGTTATTGGATGTATTTTCCTGCCTCTGAACATGCCTGGTAACATTGGATTGAATGCCAGATGCTGTTAATTTTACCCTGGAAAATATTTGTGCAGATACAAAAATCTTTATTTCTAAGTCTTTTGGAAACTAATGCGGGCAGTGGCATGACTTGATAGCACACTGACCACCAAAAAAGGTTAATATCTATCCTCTGCCTTCTCAAGGCTGAGTTCAGTTTGGTACCACCAAAATCTGGAGATTCTAATAGGATGATTTCTTGTGTAGAGAGAAGATGAAGAAAAAGACATAGAGTAAGAGAGCCCTAATGGGAAGGTTGTCAAGAATCATGGTCTATTTCTCTTTTGTAGATACTTGTTGGATTTACAAATTCCACGTTATGATGCAGAATTATACATTATTATTACTATTAGCATTTACAAGTGTCATCCTCTACAGGACATGTGTGAGATCATGAGGGTTATCCTGAATGACCGAATGAAGAGCCCTGGGCCTCAGCTAGGCTGATATGGGCATGCCATGTGAGAGTATCCTTTCAGAATGTCAGTTATCTCTCAGGGAAGCACAGAGAGTCTATTCTAACTTTGGGAAATCTTTTTTGGAATATTTGTGATGACAAAATTTTGTGTTATGACTAAACCAGGTCTGCCTTCAACTTATTAAGAAACAATTGGTTGTGCTTCAATATCTGCAGTTGTAGCTTAGAAATCTGAAAGAAAAATAGATGATCCTGGTGAAATGCAATTAGAGAAACTGACTCCACTAGAGCTTAGCCACAATGCTGATTTTAAGAGGATCAAATAAAGCTGTACAGCTATGGGCTTCTCTAGGGAGCTTTCTTTTGCCCAGATCCCCACTAGGTCATGTCTGACAATGAAGGACAAATTATGCATCATAAGGGTTTCCAATTCTACAGTGTCACCATTTATACAGAAAAAGAGATAAAACTGTGCCAATGGACTTGTTTTTCTCTTTAGAATTGCCAAACTAATCTTCCTAAAACATCTTTTGGATCAGGTCACTCTTCATTCAAAACTTTACAGTGGCTCTTCTGCTTACCAAATGAAGGCTAAGTTATTCTTCCTCACTTTCAAAGTCTTGAAGAAGAGGTCTCTGCCCTATCTCTCCCTTACTTATTTTTTACTATTCCCCAAGAGAAGGAACACAACAAATTTTATTAAACCTACTATGCGCAAAGCACTATTTGACATTTACATACATGCTTTTATCTTATTACCCTCATTTTAAATTCGGATGAAGGTTCAGAGAGCCTGAATGACTTAACCAAAGTCACAGAGCCAGCAAGAAAAAGCCAGGATGATAGAAACTAAGTTTTCTTGATTCCAAAGTTCAGGCTCCTTTAATTTATTGTATCTCATAGTCTATGCACCATGTATTTTTTCTTTTAACATATAAATAATAAATGAATACAGTTCATTATTAAATATTCAAGGAATATATTATTATTTAGGGAAACATGTGAACGGCCCCACTCATCCACAGCCAACTCTCAAATGCCTCCAACACAAACATTGCCAGCAACTTGGTGTGCATCTTTCTAGTTTTGCTTTACATTTATAAATATGTATGTATAAGTACACATGGGATTTTTTTACATAGATGAAAAAGAAAAGTTCTCAAACTTACTTCTTTTACCTGATATCTTTTCATAGAGATACCTTCCTGAAGTATATATAAATCTATCCCAATATTTATAACAGCTATATAGTATTTCATAATTTGGATGTTTAACCTCTATCTAGGCCCTGAGAGACATTGAATATTTCCAAGTAAGCATCTTTGTAAGCTTCAATGAATCTTTTAGGTTAGATAATCAGAGGTAAAATGCTGGCTAAAGGTACACATACTTTTTGCTATTGCCAGCAGCATATGCCAGCACTAGTTTATCCACAGTCTGGTTTCATCTTACTGGTTATAAGTGAAGTAGATTATCTTCTTGAGTTTATCCATAATTTGCATTTTTGTTCTGTGAATTGCTTGTTGATAAGTCTGGCTCATTAGAATGGGGGGCTAGTTCCCTGTCATTTTCTTATTGCTTTGTAAATCCTCCCTTTGTTACGTGGGGTCCAAATATCTTCCCTTATCTCCTATCTCTTAACATTATTTATGATGTCCTTTGCCAAGTGAATTTAAATTTGTGATTATAATTTTTCAATAAGTTTAATGCAAATTTAAGGTTTAAACTTGTATGTGGTCAAGTTTATTAATCTTTTTTCTTTGTAGCATCTGAGTTTTGTGTCTTGCTTAGAAAAAAAGTATCATCCTCCTCTCTTCTTAACCACTACCTTTGGCCGGGATAATGATATACAAGATCCTTCACTTCCCCCCCAATACTATATTTTCATTATGTTTATATCTGATATTTCAGGACACCAAATTATTTTTTCCAAAAAAGAAGAGTTAGAGTTCCAGAGCCTCTATTTCTAGGAACAGGAGACCATATAATTTAGACCAATCTTTCTACTTAGAATAACTAAAAAGCTAGAGGAAAAGGTAAAAAAAAAAAAAAAAAAAAAAAAAAGTCTTAAAAGCACCAAATAGCTAACTAGTGCATAGAAGAGAATACAGCTTCCAAGTAATAGAAGAGGGGAAAGGTAGTGATGAAAGAACATGAGTTATTATTCATTTTACGTATTCCTGGAATTGATTCATTAATGTATTATTTAACAGTTTTGCATCTTTGTTCAAAGGTGAGATTTGCTTACAACTTCTCTTTTCCATGCCAGCTTTTTTCTGGTTTGGATGTAGTAAGAGTCATGTAGTCTTGCTCAATTTAGAAAGCCTTCCCTTTTTTTGATCTTTGTAATAGCTTTATAAAACAGAAATTATCAGTTTTTGAAAAGTTTGGCAGCTAAATCAATGGAAGATCAGGGATATCTGATATCAGGGATATTTTTCCTACCATTTTTTCCTTTTTTTTTTTTTTTTAACTCTTCTTTAGCCAACTTGGATACTGCTTTCCTATGAGATTTTCATTTTATATGGATTTTTTTTATATAGCATGCTCTTGTAATTTGAAATTTTTATCCATATCTGTAATTATGTCTTCTTTCTCATATCTGTTTCATCATGCTAGGATCCAGTGTGTCAATGGAACATCTGAGGCCAAGTAGACGCTCACTTCATTGAACTACCTCTAGCTCTAACTCTAAGAAAGTTTTAAAGATTTTCCACTACAAGTTTTAAGATTTTCTACTGTTGGGTGTTTTACATTTCACCAGAACGTACAGAAGCAAATGATTTTTTTCCCACTCATTCTGCTCAGCATTCAACTTGCTCAGCAGGAAATACAAAGATCCTTTCTACCCCCATAGGTTATCCCTGGCTTCCATCCCCACTTCGTCTTTCACATAATTTCTGTTGGGATAGAAATAGGAATTTTTAATCTATCCTTCATATCATTTAAATATTCTCTCACACTTCCCAAATCTTTGCTATTTTAAAACATTTTCTGGGAAAGTCTTTACTCCTTCTAAGTGCATCATCTCTTGTTTCTATGATCACATTTTTAAAAGATTTCCATCCTTCTTTCTGGTAACAGACACTATGTAAATTAGTGGGCATGACTGTGTTTCAATAAAATTTTACATACAAAATAGGTCTCCAGCCTATAAGTTTTCCAGGCTCTGACTTAAACCATGACTTTAAAGACAGTGGTGATGAAGTTTCCATTATCTAGTACTGAATGTGACAGGTGCTGAGCAGTAGTGGCAGGCAGTTTTAGCTATGGAAGTCCCAGCATGACTGGGCATTGCTTTGGGTTGCGGAACTCTACAATTTGACTCTACTCTTCATTCCCCATTCTGGAAGGTACTTACTCACTAATAAATTTCTTTTCTGCTTGGACAGAATGAATTCTGTTATTTGAAACTTAAAGGATAATTTATATACCCTTTTCTTTACATTATAGTAACTCCTCTAAATTTCTCTTCAATAAAAGTGCATGTTTTCTTGCATTAGTGTAAATTAATTCTCTCTTTGTAATTGTTTTCTGTCGTCTTTATGATGTACTCATTCCACCACTGTGCTTTACTACTGCTCAGTTTGGGAGGAATTTTCAACAGTGAGTGTTCATTCTCTTCAGCTATTGCCTGAAGATCTTGCAGCTTTGACTCTTATAGAATGTATTTCTCAGCCTCCTCCATATGTGTAATGCTAACTCGTTCATATGTGTAGGACAATCTAGGTGCTATTCTTTCACCATGATAGTGCCACCTGTATACAAAACCGAGCTTAAGTGTCACCACCTCCATGAGGCCAACTCAGACTTCTCCAGCCTTCATCAATACATCTGTGCTCTAGAGGGGAAGATGGCAACAAAGTAAGGGGACCCTAGGCTTGTCTTCTACTGTGAATACAACCAGAAATTATTATATCATCTTAAATACCCCAGAAATTGATCTGAAGACTAGAAGAACAAACTCCACAACTAAAGGTAGAAAAGAGGCCACATCAAAGAAAGTAGGAAGTATAGTGACATGGTTTGGGAGACAAATGGATCCTGTGGTGGGGAGGGAGCTGCAATGACAGTGAAGGACAAAACACAGACACAGAGGAATGAATGAGGAAAACAAATCCCCAGAGCAAATGGCCTGGAAAGCAAGAGGGACTGAATTTCCTGAGTTCTTGCAACCAGCATGGCTTGGCTTCAATAGAGCCCAGAGGGAATTAGGGCTGCTCTTGGGGAGAAGGCAGGGCAAACAGCACACATACATATAGCATGATAACAGTGTTCTGAAAAGCAGCTGGGGCACACAGTGGGGAGGTTAATTGCTAATCCTGGAGCATGTCCCAGAGAGGCAATGTTCATGGAGAGCCCCCTCTGGGAACAAAAGAACTGGCCAGTGCCATGTCCCCCACCTGCCCCTCAACATAAGCACAGGGCCACATGTGGGAACCAGTACAGTGCCGATACCCACTATCTAATTTGTTTACACCATCCCCACCCCTCCCTAGGCTTTGGTGTAACCACCTCTCCCAGTCATGCTTCCCTCCATCCCAGTACTACAAGCTCCCTCCTCTATAAGACTAACTTGATACCATGCTCACACTGCATCTCCCAATGCAGGAATTTTGCTTTGTTTTCTTCTTTAATTCAAGATACAGTTTGTTTGTTTAAGTGAGCTCTATGTCCAAGGTGAGGCTTGAACTCATGATCCCAAGATCATGAGTCACACACTCCACCAACTCAGCTAGCCAGGCACCTCTCTGATGCAGGAGTTTTGCAGAGCTTTGTTTCTGGCAGCATTGGTGACAGGTCCCATTTTACTAACAGACCAGATTCACATAGTTAAAATGTACCACATTCAGTCAGAAACCAAACACTGCCCACAACAGGCAAAGAGAGCACCCGGAAATGACTGGCCTGAAGAATAAAGTGGCCAGAAGACAAAAGCAGAATACGTGCAGCACACACCCCTTGAAGTGCCAGGCACTAAGGAACAGGGGACACTATATGGCAGAGCAGTACAGGACCTCTTCTTCATAGGGCATTGCCCTCAGGAACAAGAGACATAGCTGACTTTCCCAATACAGAGAAACAGTCAGGCAGACTTAGACAAAATGAGAAGACAGAGAAATTTATCCCAAATGGAAGAACGGAACAAGGCCATGGAGGTCAAAGCAGAACAGATATAAGTAACACACCGGATGGACTAGTTAAAGCAATGATCATAAGGATACTCCCTGAACTTGAGAAAAGAATGGAAGACATCAGTGAGACCCTTAACATAGAGGTTTAAAAAAAAAAAAAACCCCACAAAAAACAAAAACAGAGATGAAGAGTGCAATAAACGAGATTGGAAATGAAGAGCAGACTGGAAGAAGCAGAGGAAAAAATTAATGACCTAGAAGACGGAGTAATAGAAAGTAATCAAGTTAAACAAAAGAGAGAAAAAAGAATTATGCAAAATGAGAATAGACTTAGGGAATTCAGTGATTCCTTCAAATGTAATAACATTCATATTACAGGAGTCTCAGAAAAAGAACAGAAAGAAAAAGGGGGCAGAAAATTCATTTGAAGAAATAATAGCTGAAAACTTCCCTAATATGGGGAAGGAAACAGATATCCAGATCCAGGAGGCACAGAAAACCCCCAACAAAATCAACAAAAGCAGACCCACACTAAGATATATTATAATTAAATTGGCAAAATACAGTGATAAAGAAAAAAAATTTAAAGCAGCAAGAAATAAGAAGACAGTAACATACAAGGGAAACCCTATAAGGCTATTGGGGATTTTTCAGCTGAAACGTTCCTAGCCAGAAGGGAGTGGCATGATATAGCCAAAGTGTTGAGCGGGAAATACCTGCAGCCAAGAATACTCTATCCAGCAAGGCTATTGCTGAGGATAGAAGAGATAGTTTCCCAGACAAAAACTAAAGGAGTTCATGACCAAAAACCAGCCCTGCAGAAATAATAAAGGGGACTCTGTGAGTAGAAAGGAAAGGCTGAAAGTGACAGTATGATGGCAGGAAACACAAAAGCATAAAAATGAATATTTTGTAAAAAGTCAGTCAAGGAATTCACAAAATAAAATGATGTAAAATATGATATCATATACCTAAAATGTGGGAAAGAGAGGAGTAAAGAATGAGTTCAAACTTAAACAGCCATCAACTTAATATAGACAGCCATATGCAGAAGAGATTATATATAAACCTAATGGTAACTGTATATTAAAAACCACTAATAAACATGCAAAGAATAAAGAGAAAGAAATCCAAAAATATCACTAAGGGAAACCAACAAACCATGAAAAAGACAAGAAAGGATCTGAGAAAATCTTCAGAAACAACCACAAAACAATAAAATGGCAATAAATACATATCTATCAATAATTACTTTGAGTGTAAATGGACTAACTGCCCCAATCAAAAGACAGTGACAGAATAGATTAAAAAAAAAAAAAAAAAAAAACCAAGGCCCATTTATATGCTGCCTACAAGAGACTCGTTTTTGACCAAAAGTCACCTGCAGTTTGAAAGTGAGGGGACAGAGAAGCATCTATCATGCAAATGGATGCCAAAAGAAAGCCAAATTAGTAATACTTACATAGAACAAAAGAGACTTTAAAACAAAGACTGTAGTAAGAGACAAAGAAGGACACTATATAATAATAAAGGGGACAATCCAACAAGAAGATATAACAATTGTAAATATTTATACACCCAACATGAGAGAACTAAAATACATGAATCTGTTAATAATAAACATAAAGGAATTAATAGATAATAATACAATAATAGTAGGGGACTTTAACACCCCACTTACAGCAATGTACAGAAAATCAACAAGGAAACACTGGCTTTGAATGACACACTGGACCAGATGGATTTAACAGATATATTCAGAACATTCTAACCTATAACAGCAGAGTACACATTCTTTTCTAAGTTCACATGGAACATTCTCCAAAATAGATCACGTATTATGCCACAAAACAAGCCTCAACAAATTCAAGAAGATCATACTCATTCCGTGCATCTTTTCTTACTAAGATGCTATGAAACTAGAAGTCAACCACAATAAACAAACTAGAAAGACCACAACCATATGGACATTAAACAACATGCTACTAAACAATGAATGGGTCAACCAAAAAATCAAAAAAGAAATTAAAAGGTGCATGGGAATAAATGAAAAGGTAAACACCATGTCCAAAACCTTTGGGATGCAGCAAAAGCAGTTCTAAGGGGGAAGTTTATAACAACAGGACTACCTCAAGAGTCAAGAAAAATCTCAAATGAACAACCTAATTTTATACCTAAAGGAGCTAGAAAAAGAACAACAAAGCCTAAAACTAGCAGAAGGAAGAAAATAGTAAAGATTAGAGCAGAAATAAATGATATAGAAACTTAAAAATGATAATAATAAATAAACAAACAAAAAAAAACCACAATAGAAAAATCTGTGAAACCAGGAGCTGGTTCTTTGAAAAAATGAGTAAAATTAGTAAACCGCTCACCAGACTTATCAAGAAAAATAGAGAAAGCATTCAAATAAATAAAACCATAAATGAGAGAGGAGAAAAACAACCAACACTATAGAAATTCAAACAATTATAAGAGAATATTATGAAAAACTATTATGTCAACAAACTGTTATGTCAACTAGAAGAAATGGATAAATTCCTAGAAACATATAAACTACAAAACTGAAACAGGAAGAACTAGAAAATTTGAATAGACTGATAATACACCAATAATGAAGCAGCAGAAAGAAAAATTATGAAAACAATCCCATTTACAATTGCCCCAAAAATAATGAGATACTTAGGAATAAACCTAACCAAAGAGGTAAAGGACCTATATTCTGAAAATGATAAAACACTGATGAAAAAAACTGAAGATGACACAAAGACATGGAAAGACATCCCATGCTCCTGGGTTAGAAAAACGAATATTGTTAAGATGTCCATACTATGCAAAGCAATCTACACATTTAAAACAATTCCTATCAAAATGCCAACAACATATTTCACAGAACTAGAACAAACAATTTTAAAATTTGTATTGAACCACAAAAGACCCATATGGCCAAAGTAATCTTGAAAAAGAAAAGTGAAGCTGGAGGCATCACAATTCCAGACTTCAAGTTATATTTCAAAGCTGCAGTTATCAAAACAATATGGTACTGGCATAAAAACAGACACACAGATCAATAAAACAGAATAGGAAGCTCAGAAATAAACTCACTAGTATACGGTCAATTAATTTTTGATAAAGCAAGAAAGAAAATCCAATGGGAAAAAGACATTCCCCAACAAATGGTGTTGGGAAAACTAGAAAGCTACAAGCAAAAGAATGAAACTGGACCACTTACTTACACCATACACAAAAATAAATTCAAAATGGATAAAAGACCTAAATGTGAGGCCTGAAGCCATAAAAATTCTAGAAGACAACACAGTCAGTAACCTCTTTGACACTGGCCATAGCAAATTTTCTCCAGATATGTCTCTTGAGGTAAAGGAAACAAAAGCAAAAATAAACTACCAGGATTATATCAAAATAAAAAGCTTCTTCTGAATGAAGGAAACAATCAACAGAACTAAAAGGCAACCTTTGAAATGGGAGAAGATATCTGCAAATGACATATCTAATAAAGGGTCAATATCTAATATATATAAAGAACTTATAAAACTCAACACCTAAAAACCAAATAATCAAGTGAAAATATGTGAATATGTGCAGAAGACATGAACAGACATTTCTCCAAAGACATCCAGACAGCCAACAGACACTTGAAAAGATGCTCATCATCACTAACCATCAGAGAAATGCAAATCGAAACTACAATGAAATATCAACCTCACACCTGTCAGAATGACCAAAATAACACAAGAAATGAGGTGTTGGTGAGGATGGAGAGGAAAAGCAACCCTTGCACACTGTTGGTGGGAATGCAAACTGGTACAACCACTGTGGAAAACAGTATGGAGTTTCCCCAAAAAGTTAAAAATAGAACTACTCTACAATCCAGCAATCATTCTACTAGGTATTTACCAAAGAAAACAAAAACACTAATTCAAAGGGATAAGTGCACCCCTATGTTTACAGCAGCATTACTTACAATAGCAAAGTTATGCAAGCTGCCCAAGTGTTCATCGATTGATGAATGGATAAAGACGACGTGCTATCTATATACTTACGCGTGCATGTGCATACACGCACATGCACACACACACACACACACGCTAGACTATTATTTGGCCATAAAAAAGAATGAAATCTTGCCATTTGCAATGACATGGATGGAGCTAGAGAGTATAATACTAAGCGAAGTCAGTCAGAGAAAGACAAATATCACGTGATTTCAGTCATATGTGGAATTTAGGAAACAAATGAGCAAAGGGTAAAAAGAGAGAGAGAGAAACCAAGAACAGATTATTAATTATAGAGAACAAACTGATGGTTCACAGAGGGGAGGTGGGGGGGATGGGTAAGTAGGTGATGGGGATTAAGGGCTGTACATGTTGTGATGAGCACCAGGTGATGTACAGAATTGTTGAATCACTATGTTGTAATAACACTGCATGTTAACTGGAATTAAAATAAAAACTTAAAAACTTAAAAAAATATATTTACCTGTGCTCTAAGTTCTTAATGTGGATAATACCACATTAATTGGTCCTGAATTAACTTATTTGGGGGTAGTTATTATAATAACAAGATATAACACTTATCAAGCCATTACTATGGTCTAGACACTGTTCAAAATACTTCCAAGTATTAATTCATTTAACCTTCATAACTCCCTGAGGCAGACACCATTATCATCCTAGTTTTATAGATGGGATACCAAGGCATGGAATGGATTAAGAAAAACATCCATGGTCTTACAGCTAGTAAGCAGCACAATCAGGATTCAAATCCAGAGAGTCTGGCTGCAGAGCTTTGGTTTTATTCTTTATACTATACTATCTGCTGTGTGTTATTTTGTTCCCCTTATTAATTATAAATCCTTCTGCTTTTCTCTAGGAGCCTAGTAAGAGTAATGGATCAGAATAGACATAATTTGATTCCTGAAGACTAATTATATTACCATGTGACAGCCATGTAGTTACTATGATATAATGTCAAAGTTACTCTGATCCACCTGGTTCCTCCAAGTCTAAGAATAATAATAGTCACCATTCTCCTGGAAAGTTCCTAAGACATTCCAATGTCTTACATGGTTATGCCTGTTGGGAATAGCCCATGTTGGATGTGTAGGTATCTAGCAGTTATCATAGGTGGCCCTTGGTCCCAGGTGAAAAACACGCAGTTTACCTCCAACAGCTCCATGTTCTAAGCAGTTAGTGGTTTTTGATGGAGACCATGAATGTAAGGTCACAATACTCATCGGTTTATCCTGTTGCTGTTCATTTTCAAAAAAACCAAACCTATGGGTGATGTGAAGCTAGAGAACATAGTATACATTTTTATCTTTAAATTGGCCACTTAAACATGCAAAAACAACACATAGTAAGTATTCAATAAATATTACAGAATTTAAAAGAATCTCCCTTTACCTCAATGGCCATAGGAAGATGGCTGCCAGATGGCTTGAAGAACTAGCAAAAAGCCACGTGTAGCAGGGTGATAGGTGTGAACTGGAGGGTTTTAATTCTTTGGTCTGCTGTATGTAACAAGCTTCATCTCTAAGCAAACAAAAGCAGAGGGATTTCTGTCAGGAAACATGATTGCTCCCATTTGCAGCACGTAAGCTTGTTCTGACACCTCGTGAATCATAACTACTAGAGACAAAGGACCAGGTCTTCCTCTGCCTTGCTTGGGAAATGATTGAATCCTCTGTTGCCACGTATTACCTGCATTTGTTGGCAAGTTGAGATGTGTGTGCAGGGGGTATAGGGAGGTGAGGTGATGGGGAAAGAAAAGTACTCTAGGAAAGGATGGAAGGATAGATCTCCAACAGATTTTGTCTCATCTCTTTCTAAATCATCTTTTAAATTTCCAAATTTGCCTCTAATTCATAAATCTTTCACTTCTAAGCCACTATGATTCTTCCCCTTTAATTTCTTTCTACCTTAGAGGGTAAGCCTTGAATTTATTTCTCTTTCTAGTCTTTCCCATCTCCATTGATTTCTCATTGTTTTCTCCGAGGTTTTAGAAGGGACAGGACATGGTGACAGAGGCAGACATTTAATAGCATGGAGTCAACATTGACATTTCTGGGCCTGGGGATGGAAGAAGACTCATGATACTCAGTCATCAAAGCCAGGTGTAGACCTCAAGAAGAGTTCCACACTGCAAGATCTGAAACCTTGAGGATGTGACTCTGAGCATGGACTTCTAACAAACACAGTTTTGGAATTATCTCCCATACCTGTAGAAAAAAAAAAAAAATCCACCTCTTTGTCCAGTCTAAAGGGAGGCCTGGAGAGGAAGCCCAAACCACCTCATAAAAGCCCAGATGTGCACACACATCAATGAACCCAACCTCATTGTAATCCATAGAGGTGAAATGTTTAGACTGTTTTCAAGGTTGAAAATTGCTGTTAATCTTGAACTCTAAGGGAAAGTAGAAACAGGAAACCATTGGGAACATAAAATAACACGCTGAACTTTGAAATTAAAACAGGAAAATTCACTGCCTAACTTGCCCTCTGAAAGCAGCTTTCATAGTTCCCTGAAGAAAACAAAGGAATGTGTTCGTGAAAGGTTCACTAAATCATATATGTTTGCTCACAATGTTTTCTGTAACTTGGAAGTCTGACTTTGCAGACTTCCCAGCTCCCTCAAGAAAGAGGGTCTGGATTAAAATAAATTTCAAATACCAATTTTTGCTTTTCCCATCCTTCATGTTCATGTTCCCTGTGTTCTTTCATTCCAAGATCTATAGTAATGTCTACTAATATCTCATACATGTTCCCATACCTAAGAAATGCGACATCTGTCAGTTCAAGGGGCTTCTCAAACCTTTTCCATTTGCACAGGGTGGTGAAAAGAACGCTGAGAGTCTAAGAGCTAGGATTCATTTTAGCCCTACCAGGGACTGATTATGAACAAGTCAAGTAATTCTTCTGTTCTACAGCTTCCTTTTTTTTTCCCCCTCAAAAAAAAGGGGGGGTGGACTTCACCAGAAAATACAAAGTCCCTTTTAAATGATGCAATCCTGGGGATCAAGCTTGTTTATACTTAATTTCTATAACATTTACCAGAATATAAACTATGAGTGCTAGGTCTTAGTCTGTTTTGTTCACTAGTATGTCCCCAGAACCTAGAAGAGTACCTGATCTTCGATAACCATGTATTGAATGTTGGATGAAATGACGGAATAAATAGAAGGCATTTGAAATAAAGAGCTGTGATCCAAGTAGAATTATTATGGTGAAACAGGGGAGCAAAGAAATTGAGCTTCCTCATCTCAAAAGGAAGAACCCAACAGGAGCTGAGAATTTAAGAGAAGGTACAGTCCAGAGGAAGGCACCCTTCTCCCAGCCTCTGAAAAATATGTGCTGGTGCTATGGAGCCAAAATGAAAAAATGAGTAAGAGGTCTAAGGCAGACAAGAAAAAAAAGCCTCAATTTCAGAGGCCATATGAGCACCAGATTCAAGCACTGGCATGCATGTAAAGTGACATGCATAAATATGGAAAACCACAAATAGAAGAGATAGATTAACCCAATTTACACAAGTATGACAGAAAAAGACCTGAGGGTCAAAGTGACTATACATATATATCCAAGAAAGCAGTATGTGCGGTTACTATGAGAGCAATCTTTTTGTAATTGCTGGCACTGGTCAGATTCTTTTTAGGGTGATGGATCTTGATTTTCTTATTTTAAATGAAGAAGGAGTCTATAAAGGAGTAGAATATTAGGCTAAATACATTATTTAACGGAAAGAAAATAAGCTAAAGAATTCAGTATTGCTTTATTTGGAGGAAACTAAAGGATGATGCTTTTAGTATTACCTTCAAATATAGAAAAGAAGTTGACTGCGTAGAAAAACTTCCTGATCAGGAAAATAACTTAAAAATATGCAACTAGGGAAGACGGTGACATCTCTTACACCGTGCATATCTATACAACAGAACGTTTTTCATCAATAAAAAGAAAGAAGTACGACATAAGCCACATGGATCAACCTTAAAAACATTATTCGAAGTGAAAGAAGCCAGTCATAGAAGGTCACATATTTTATGACTGCATGTATATAAAATATACAGAATAAAGCAATTAATGAAAATGCAAAGTAGGTTGGTAGTTGCCTAGATCTGGGGTGGGGGGCGGGTAGAAGGAATGGACAGTGATTGCTAATGGGTATGTGATTTTTTTTCTGGAGTGATAAAAAATATTCTAAAATTAGATTGTGGTGATGGGTGCACAACTCTGTGAATATATTCAAAGCCACTGACTTCTACACATTAAATAGGTAGTTTGTGGAATGTAAGTTATATGTCAATAAAACTGTTACATTGTTTTAAAAGTAGCCATTCATCTGGACTGAAAGGGTCTAAGTGTAGGCAAGCTGGGGAAAAGAATGTACCATTCAATTCTCACCAGCTCTAGAATATTATTATTCTATGACTTAGACCCATAAAGATAATCACAGTTAGATGTGATCCAGACTAAAGAGATTGGATGTTTTAAAAGGTCACAAAGACCTCTTCATAGAGATCAGAAGGGCAGATGCTTTACTCTGAGTGCACGCACATAGATGCTACCAGAAACCAGTTAAGACTCAACTGTTACTGTCTAGAAAAAGTCCAACATGTAAAGTCCAAGGCACATGCTCTCTTTCCTAAATGACTGTCTTTTACTCCAGTCTTCCTATCCTACCTTCTGCTCTTGCAATCTCTTACAAAGAGAAGACAATGTAAACCAGAACATGCTACTCTTCCTCTGATACTTAACATGTAGTCCAAATATTCACCTTTTTCTCCACCAAGCCTCACAAGAGCTGACCCCTGCTTCCCTCCCCACTCTTACTTTTGCCCATAGGCTCCAGCTACATTGGCCCTTTTCTGGTTTCCTGGGATACAAAACCTTTTCCTACCTTAGAGCCACTGCATTCATTAGCCATGCCCTCTGCCAAGAATGCTTTTCCCCCTGATTCTATGTGGCTGGATGCTTTCTTCTTTTTACTCAAGCCTCAGCATCTCATTAGCCTGTCATCAATCCCTTAAGAGCATACTGCTTTATCCTTGGTGCTTTATCATAAAATAGACATTCAATGAATGAATGATTTCTTCATTTTGAGTAGCTACGATATTTATCTCTTGTAACAACCATGCGGGATCCTCGTTTTACAAATGGGGAAGTAGATACATGATCTGTAAGAGGCTACATAACGTGCAGAGGTGGATTTTGCTCTGCGAATAACTGAGTGGGAGAATAATTTAGTGATTCTCCCTGTATGTTCCCATCTCCCCTCTGCTAAGAAGGCTGTCAGGCTTTGCATCTCCTTGTCTCGGGGATTGCTGCTGGGTTGTTTGAGGGCAGTGGCTCTTCCTCTATTTGTAGATCTTTCCTGTATTTCTTCCAGTTGAAGAGCTGATGTTAGTGTTTGGAGGAGTAAGGGAGGAGGGGAATGCCTTTGAAAGGAATCGGTCTAGAAAGGACAATTTCAGAAGACTGAGGATGAGACTAGAGCCATGGAGAAGCATGTCCAGTTTATTGCAATGATCCAGTAGGATGCAAGACTTCAAAGGGACATGGTCCCAGATACGACTCAAAAGGCCAAGGCTCTTCTGCTTCAGCACAATTTCACCTCCCTGGGAAAGTTAGAGGGGTTAGCAAGTTGGATGTTAAGAGATTAGTAGATTTAGACCATGATGATGTCAGTGTGACCATGATGTATGGAGGGAAGAAAGCCATATCCCCTAGTACCACACTGTATTATCTCCCCTTTGAGGTTGTAAAAATCAAGCAAAAAAGAAATTCATCTGCTTCCCTGAAAAAATACCAGACCTTTGGGTAAATATTTGACCAAGCCAACATGTGCACTAGGAATCTATTCATACCCACCCAGGGCAAAGCAAGCACCTGGTCCAGGCCTGAAGGAGAAAGGGCTGAAGGTGTGAGGCATGCTGCAGGGAAATCAGAGCCAGCACCTGTTACAGAGTGCGCTGAAGGAGGACAGACAGGTATTTTTAAATAGGAAGGCAATTTGATCTTCTTAGCTGTTGGCTCAGAGGTGCCAAGCTAAAGATAAATCATTGCCGATTTCCAAAGTACACCTGAAGGCAGCTGGCGAGTCAGTCGATGACCTGTCAAAGGGTTCAGCCACCTGGGAGTGTTATTCTTTTAGTGAGCTTCACTGGGTAAGTGACAGGGCTCCACTTTGGTGCTCTGTCTTCCCTTGGCATCTGAGGACCTGCTCTGGCCTAGGGTGCCAGCTCCTTCCTCTCAGTCACCACAGCGGAGGCCATGTTGTCCTCACCCAGGAACACAGAAGTTGTCTACTCACATCAGCCCTCTGAAGGAGGCAACTAATCTTCTTCACCAAGCAAAGGGAAAACAGGACTCTGCCAATATTTCACTGGTTAAAGAGCTTCAGTGAAATCTCAGCTAGGGTAACACGAGAGCATTAAGTGTTTAAGCCAAATTTATGAGGTGGCACATTCCTGAGCAGTCAGGGTTACTACTGTCTTCCAGGTATATCAGTGGACTTAAAACTGCACACTGTCCCAACCACTCAACCCCTGAACCTGAAACTTCTATAGAAGAGTATTTTCCTGTCTTCAGAAATCCTCACAAAATCCCCAACTTTCTCACCAACATGAAAAAACAAAGAGGTAAACATACACTATTGCTCTGTCTTTGCTGGGTTACTTGTCTCCACCCTCCCACTCAGCACTTCACTAGAACTTCCCATATGCGGTCTCTCCCAGCACGCCAAGCTCCAGGTGTGCTGCCTCAAGCAGGACACCCCTCTGGTTAATTCCTAAACTAAGCTGGGTATCCAGCATGCCCGAATATTAGCCTATGGTCCAAGGAGGACGTGAGACTCCTGCCCATCCAACAAGCCTGACAACTCAAGCTCCTGAGAAGAGCCCCTGCAGAAAGGCAGATAAAGGCCCAGTCTCTGCCCTTCCTCCTGAGAGACATCCCCAAGGGAATGTTTTGTAGACATGCCAAATGGAACCTAGTCAAAAACTGAGCCCCCTGTCCCAGACACATCTTTCTCTTAGGGGCACTCACATTTCCATTTCCCAATCTAAAAGTTGTCAAGTCACCTGACTCTTCCTTCACCTTCATTTCCAACATTCATTCTGCTACATCTATGAGGTTCCCATTTGTGGACTTCTTTCACGCTATCTCTCCTTTCCCATACTCCCTGATTCCAGAACATGGCTTCTACCTCAGTCTCCTGGGAGTTCTGTAGCCTGCAGACTATATGCATCTCTTTCCTCCAAAGCCCGTGACCAGGTGATTCCTGACCATCTAGTTTCCGTTGTTTATTGGAAAAACAATATTTTATCATGCAACAAGTATTTTTTTGAGTTCCTACTACGTGTTGGATACTATTGTAGGTATGGAATATAAATTACAAAAAAAAACACGCATAGCCAATACTATTTTGGAGCTTACATTAATTAGTGGAAGGGGCAAAAATAAAAAATATACAGTAAGTCAGATGGTGGCAAATGATGTGGGGGAAAAACAAAACCTTTAGTAAGAGAAACAGAGAATGCTAAGAAGTGCTAGTGTATATTGGGAGGTGAAAGAAAGCCCTCCTAGGAAGGTGATACTGCAGCAGAGACCTGAAGGAAATGAATGAGTACGTGTATGAGTCATGGGAACATCTGGGAAAGGAGCAGTGTGTAGGGAGAAGTGCACACACCAAAGCACTAAGGCAGTGGCAGCCTTGGTGTGTTGCAGGATCGGTAAGGAACTCAGTGTACTTGGAGCAGAATGTGCCTGTGAAAGGATTGTAGACAATGAGGACAAAGAGGGAGCAGAGAGGGCAAAGCCATCTGGTGTAAGGACTTGCAGGCTGTTGTAAGGACATTAGTTTTTATTCTAAGTGAGATGTAGAGCCTCTGGGGGGTTTTGAGCAGAGGTCTCATAAGAATTTTAAAAGAATTACACCATCTTATTGACAATAAGGAGGAAATAGTGAAATGAGGAAGCCCAGTGGGGAAGCTGTTATTGTAATGATGGTTGAGAGATGACAGTGGCATGAACCAAGGCTTAGTGGGAGGGGGGGCTGGTATTAAGAAGTAGTTAGATTCTGGAAATATCTTAAAGGTATAGCAACAGGATTTACTGGTCAGTTAAATGTGGGATGAGAGATAAAGCAGGCTCCAAGGTCTTTCACCTAAGCAACGGCAAGACTGGAATACTCATTTATTGAGATGTAGAAGACCAGAGAAAGAGAAAATTGATGTTGGGGGGAGTGGTAAAAATCAGGAGTTTGGTTTTGGACGTGTGAACTTTGAGATGCTTTTTAGATACCTATGTGGCAATGTCAAACAGGTACCTGGAATCTGTGCGTGTGGAGGTACAAGAGGTTGGGTTTAGATATGTAATTTTGAGAGGTATCAGCATATTGATTGCATTGATAGGACCAGATGAGCTCATCGAGGAGTACATGTGACATCCCGTAGGGTGCGCTATGGCCCAGAGGATTTTTCAGTGTCTACAGAGAACAAAAGCCCTTGACTCCTGAAGCTGCTCCCCAGGCTGGCTGTGAGCCAACCTGACCCTTTTGTTTCAACAGAGTCTTTCCTCTTATCCACCCTCCACCAATCATTACTTTCATCCTCTCCCCAGTGAGCCCCAAGCACACCTGCATATTTTTTATTCTAAGCCTTAACTGCTACCTATCTTAAAAGATCCAATTCAAATCCTGCCTTTATTTACTTATTCACTCCCCAAATATTTTTTGAATATCTACAGTGTTGGGTGCCGAAAATATAGCAATGACAAAGAAATCACTTTCCAGAAAGCCTTTCCTGACCCCCTGCCTAACTGCCCTTTCCTTGGCCTACTACAGAAAACAAACCCAGACATTTTAATTGGCATTGACTATGGGACAAGCTCATGGTAGGCGCTGGGACAAAATCAGAAATAAGAAATGATCGGATTGGAATGATTGGAAAGGCAGGCAAGTAAATATGAAATCACAAAAAAGCATGTCCCTTGCTATGGTAGGAGAATGCACACTGTGGTAAGCAGAAGCGTGTCCCCAGCCCTTCACCAAAGATGTGCACATTCTAATGCCCAGAACCCCTATGTTACTTTGCATGGCAGAAGGGGAATTAAAATTGCAGGTGAAATTAAGGTACCTCATCAGCTGACCTTAAAATAGGGACATTATCTTGGTCCCAAAGTGATTGCCAGGGTACTTAAAAGCAGAAGAGGGAGGCAGAAGAGTCAGAGAAAGATACATGACTATGGAAATAATGTTGTGGGTTTTGAAGATGGACGAAGGGAACCACACACCACAGAATGGAGGTGACCTCCAGAAACTGGAAAACAGAAGGGATGAGTTCTCCCCTAAACCCTCCAGAAAGGAATGCAGCCCTGCGGGCATCTTGATTTTAGCCCCATGAGTCCTGGGTCAAATTCCTGAACTGCAGAACTCTAACACAATAAAGTTACCTTGTTTTCCACCATTAAGATTGTGGTCATTTGTTATGGCAGCAATAGAAAATGAATAGAGCATTCCATAGTCACTTAACTCTTTCAAAGGTGTGTGGTATCTTCCCAGTATAAATTGCCAACTTCCAAAGATCAGGGACAATGAAAATACCTTTTAAAATTCCCTCTATTAATGCTCATATTAGGCAGGGTTTTTTTGGTTACAAGTAACAGAAAACTTAGCAGTTTTTTTTAAGCCAGAAAACTGGCTCTACAAATAGAAAGCTGAGAGGGCGATCTAGCGTCAGGCACAGCAGAAAGGAGGTGCTGATTCTAATGTCCGATGTCCATCTCTCCTTTGTGCTCTCCTCTCTGCTCGCTTTACTCTCGATGGGCTGCTCATGCATGTTGGCAAAGATGTTCCATGGTAGCTCAGGGCTTACATTCCAGAGGCTCAGCGACTCCAAAAGAAAGACGGCACCTTTTTTCCCAATTCTAGAGGTTGACACTCCTTTGGATTTACATGTGTTGTCTGTCTGACCCTGATCGAATCACAGTGGCCAAGAGGTGACCAGAGTCTCATTGCCAGACCTGGGTCATATGCCCATCCCCAGTATCAGGAGCTGGGTCAGAACCAAGCCCAATGTGTGGAGGGGCCACGGTGACCCTCCTGTCCCTATAATGCCAGAGCGGGGGAAAGTTGCAGAAGCAGGAGATCAGGGAAGTAAAAAGACCATAAAGTCAGATTTAGGTTCAGATGTCATCTTTGTCCTTTACTAAATGGGTACCTATCAGCAAATCTTATAACCTTTCAGAGCCTTGGTTTCCTCACAAGCAAAAGGCATGTAGTAGTGTCTGCCTCGTTGAGCAGTTTTAAAACCAGATCATCTGTATTTCCCTGATGTGGAGTGATGTTGAAAATACAGCTACCCTATATCCCAGCAATTACTACTGGGTATTTACCCTAAAGATACAAATGCAGTGATCTGAAGGGGCACGTGCACTCGAATGTTTATAGCAGCAATGTCCACAATAGCCAAACTATGTAAAGAACCTAGACGTCCATCAACAGATGAATGGATAAAGAAGATGTGGTGTATATGTGTATATATATACACACACACACACACACACACACACACACTCTCATACATACACACAGTGGAATACTATGCAGCCATCAAAAAAACCTGAAATCTTGCCATTTGCAATGAAGTGGATGGAACTAGAGGGTATTATGCTAAGTGAAATAAGTCAATCAGAGAAAGAGAATTATCATATGATCTCTCTGATATGAGGAATTTGAGGGGCAGGGTGGGGGTTCGTGGGGGAAAGGGAGGGAAAAATGAAACAAGACAGGACCGAGGACAGAAACAAACCATAAGAGACTCTTAATCTCAGGAAACAAACTGAGGGCTGCTGGGGGGCTGGGGAGGGATAGGGTGGCTGGGTTACGGACACTGGGGAGGGTATGTGCTATGGTGAGTTCTGTGAATTGTGTAAGACTGATGATTCACAGACCTGTACCCCTGAAATAAATAATACATTATATGTTAATTAAAAAAAAAAAGCAGATCTGCATAAGACTGCCTAACACTCTGTGTGGCATGGACAAGGTGCTCAGGAAATGTAAGTTCCCTCTTCATGTCTAGTGAAGGTGAGTGTCCAGCAGCCAGGCAGCCTCCTACAGAATACCTCTACCCTGGTTCATATTCCACTCATCTTCAGAGAGCCTTACTTGTCTATCTTATGCCTGCTTGAGTCTAGCTCTTCAGGGGAGATCTTGGACATCTCAGAATCCTTCATGCTTCTCTAGTTAAGGGGAATGCTCTGTAGTTACTCATTTAGAAGCAATGACTCCCAGAACTCCTTCAAGATATGTCTCTTACAGAATATCCCTGCAGGGCCTAATCTGCAATGGAAGGAAAATGCAAGAACTAATGTGTACATGGAGCTTCTTTCACTTCCTGCCAACTGAAAACATCGCAGTGTCCTGAAGAGGGGAGATGCTACTTACTCTGAGGAGGAGCAAGCAAAACTCAAGAGTGGCTACACAATTTGCTAAACATTCAGCTAATTAACAGCAAAGCTGGGAGTGGATATTTAGAACTAAATGGAACCAAACTGAGGTGGTTCTCAAAGTTATCAAATAAGAAAAAATATCTATTTGGAACTGTACCCAGAGCTAATCCTTTCATTATCTCACAATCTCACCTCAAGCTATCACTACCCACATCAAGTGCTAAAACAGGATTGGCAGAGCCCTGCACAGAATTCCAACCACAGCTAGTTCATTTCTATGAAGACACAATAAAGACAGACCAGGAAGAAGAGGGTGTCTTCAAGTCCTTAAGACCAAACACTAGTTTTTTATTTCCTCTGTTCTTTCAGGTCTGGCCTTATTTTATATACTGGCTTAAACACATTCAACTCTAGACCTCAACCATTCCTGGTAGCTAAGTACTGTAATACCCTCTGAGCCTTGATAGAGAGTGTTTTCCTCATCACCCACATGCAGCCAGAAGATAAAAAAAACTTCTAAAAATTCCATTCCACTAGAATCCAAGTGGAAAATCACATTGCAGTCCTGTTTCCAAGTCAATAAAGATGAACAATCCAATAGTGGGGAGGGTAAGAGAAAAGAGGGGAGACTTTGAGAGAAAATGAATAGAGGGAAAAGGAAAAGAAAACCCTTAAGCTATCTTCGAATGTCAGGGGACAAAATGAAATTAAGTTGCCCAGATGCACAGAATGAAAACATTACTTAGTCATACCCAAAAATCTTTTAGCATAAATAAAAGGCTCCGTATTAGCCTACCCAAACTAGGCACAAATCCCATTCGCAGGTCTACTTAAAAACAAACAAACAAACAAACAAAAAATCTCCGCAGACATCATTAAATCACCTTAAGCCTGCTTCCAAAGGAAAATACCAAGTAATTAAATGATATTGATAGGAAGACGTGGATCACAAACAAAGAAAGGCTATAGAGTGAAAAGCATCCTTGGGATCTACAGAGCTTTAAGGGGAGACTAAGAAAATGGCTAGTTTAGCTCTTACAGAGAGGAGCACTCAGTTTGCTTACTGTGCCAGCCTTCATTTTCTGCATTTTCTTCCTGAGGCAGCAGGAGGATCTGTGATGTCTTATTTTGCATACTTAGCTTCACAGAAGGAAAGCAATATGGTGTACCATTGGGGGGCGGGGAATGACAGTAGTCTACATATTTTTTTTTTTAATTTTTATTTTTTGAGAGAGAGGCAGCACGCACAGCACATGAGCCCAACGTGGGGCTCAATCTCCCGACCCTGAGATCATGACCTGAGCCAAAATCAAGAGTCAGATGTTTGACTGAGCCACACAGGCATCCCAGGCTACACATTTAAAGCAAAAACTGAATCAAAGCATTGCCATGTTAAACTTCCATCAAAAAGTGAGTTAAATTCATGGTCAGACTGGTTGATAGTTTGGCAGGGAGGGTCACAGCCTCACTTACTTCTTTCGGAGCCAAGGCAGATTTTTATGGAAGCTCTTAACACTACTGACCTGACCCTACTTCCTTTGGGGACATTCTTTTTTCTGAGCTGTGAAAATGCAACACTACCATAATAGTTTTCCCTATACCTCTTTGGACATGTCCTCTTAATTTCTTAAAGGGCTGACTATTCCCTTCTTCATGTTTGATCCAGGCCTCTCCTCTTTACTGTGCTTACTCCCTTTGGGTGTTCTGGTCTACTGTCATGACCTCAGTTTCCATCCTTGTGCTCAGGGATGTCTTCCCTTCTGAGTTTCAGAGCTTTGTAACAGCTGCTTCGTTGGACATCTCCACTCTGATTCCTCAGTGCAGCATGTCCTTCAAATTCTTTAACTTCTCTTCCCAAACTGCCATGTTCTTAGCACTCCTGCCTCAGTGAATAGCTCAATTGTACTAATAAATTGGGTAACATCCTTAACACCTTCTTGCCCATTCTCACCTCCACTTACCTCTTAGGTCTTATCTATTCTATCTTCTAAATATTTATTGAATCAATCCACCTTACATATCCATTCTGCCACCATCCTTGTTCAAGCTATGACATGAAGAGACAGTGTAGAATAGAAGTTAAGAGAACTGTCCCTGGAGCCAGGTTTTACATTTCAGCTCCACCTCAAACTACCTCGGGCAAGTCGTTAATCTGTTTATGTTTCTTACCTGTGAACAGAGATAGTAATACAACAAACCTCATAGAGTAGTTGTACAAATCAATGACAATAATACATGTAAAGGCCTTAGAGGAGTGCCCAGCACATGGTTAGCTCAAAAATGTGTTAGCTGTGGTTACCAAGATTATTACTATTTTTACTGTCTTATTATTACCCATCTTGATAACTAAATCTCTCACCTAACTTCATCTCCTTATATCCACTAGTATTCTCTCCAATCTTTTCTGCACATTACAGCAAGAGTTATGGTTCCTAAAGGCAAATCCTATTAGGACACCACCTTGCTTATTCAATTTCTCTCAGGATAAAGTCCAAATACCTTAACATAACTTAAGAGGCCCTTCGGTACCTAGCTCTTCCCTGAGTCTCTCTTGCATCTAGTTCTTCCTGACATCTCTGGTCTTTTCCACATGACTGAAGTGCTCTTCCTCCTGCTCTCCTGTAAATTCTCCATTGGGTGTCCCATGTCTCTGTTGCAGAAATCTCACTGGAAACAAAATTCTTCTCCCAGCCCAGAAAACCTCCCCACAAAGGTAGTAGAGACAGAAAACAGTTTTATTATTGAATAAGCATTAAACCAGAATGTGATGCATATCACAGGCAATCCCCCAAGGGACTGTAAAGACAGAAAGAAATCTCACCCTTTTGGCAGCCAAGCAGATACAACCCACTAATACATGTTTTCAAGATAAATAATAACTAGTCCACAAGTAAGAGGGCAGCACCATTTGTCACACATAGTTCATTCTAACTTTACTTCGTAATTTGGGTGACCATCTGTGTTAGCCTATCGGCTTTAGCCAGAAGAAAAACAAATTTCTTATATCTTTATGACAGGAGGCAGTTTTGCAACCTGGAGCAAAGTGCCCATCACAATTAGGCTCCTACCCTCCCACAGAAACTGGAAGATGGGGGTGCTATCTCCCTTGATGTCAAGGAGATGGATTTTAAGTCCTTGAGAAAGACATTCCTGGTCATAAAGCTGACAAAACCCTATCTAGTTTTCAAAAAAAAAATTATGTTTTTGGTTTTTTTGCTTTTGTTTTTTTTTTTTTAAGAATTTATACATATTTTAAAGAAAGGAGAAATTACATTTACAATTTTTCTAAAATAAATGCTCTGAGAAAAAGGAAGACACAAAAATTTCTTCTCTTATTTCCAACAGGGAGAATTAAGCCTCTTATTTTTAATTTGTATTTGTCCTTACATTTACACCAGGATAGGTTATAAGCCTGCCCTGTCTGCCCCAAAAGCACCCTTTCCTCCTGCTATATTACACGTGAAGCAGCCATTCAGTATTTCATTCATTAAATATTTAATGATTACCTACCAGGTGCTGGATACTGCCTATACTGTGGTTAACAAACTGACTTGATCTTATCTGAATGAAATGTACAGTTAGTGAGGAAGCTAGACAAATAATTAAACAAATAACTGTATAATTTAAAGTGTGGTAGGTATAAAACAAACACGTTGCTTTCGAATAAAAGCATTCTGTTCAAGAACCAATTAATGACTGAATAAATACATTTCCAGAGCTCTATAATTTAGGGAAGAGCAATTGCTTGGAAAAATAAAAAGTAAAAATTAAGAATGGAATTGATCTCTAACCCCACAGAGAGTGACTGCCTTTCATGTGGGCAGAATGGGTTGAGAATAAGGAAATTAGTTCATGCTACCATTGCCTGCCCCCCTCTTTACAGGATAAGAGGATGATATAAACAACCTTATGAAGCTGAAATATTATCAGTGCTGATACAAGTTCAGGCAGTCAAGTTGTGTGGCTTTAAAACCAGTGTTGTATTTTCTAGAACATTAATTAGGAGAAATATTTAATTCTCTAGATGTTGGCTGAATGGTAACCTCAACCCAGACCATATATTTCATTGAAGGACTTGTAAGAAAGTCTTGAAAATCAGAGATTTACATGAGAGAAAGAGGCAACACTACTAATTCCAGGGGGCCTGTTTCCAAGGGCCCTCTCTGTGGGCAATATCTGTGCCTGATTTTCACTCCCACCTAATATCCCAGCCAGAAATATGCCTCACTGTTCTGAAGACAAATCCCATCATTCCATTCTATGCCCTAAATAAATACACATGCACACACACACATATGTGTGCATATATATGTATATACATATATACAGACACACACACAACCAAGAAAGGATCATATATATATGATTCAGCCAAGAAAGCTCCTTCCTTGGAAGATGTAAGGGTGACATAAACAACTCCTTTGTAGCAGACTTTGGTTGTCTGGTGGAACATGTTTAAAGATAAACACCAGGGGGATTTATCTCTGAAACAATAGTGGTAACCTCCAGTTCCTATTTGGAAGCATCCAAGGAGAGGCAATGATTTGGTGTGTATCAGAATTACCAACATAGACTACTGTTTCTAATTCAGTAGGAGCCTGAGAATTTGTATTTCTAACTATTTTCCAAGTGATGCTGCTGCTGCTGCTCTAAGGGACCAAACTTTGAAAAACTGTTAATAGTTGTTAATCTTGAATGCCATTAGAATTATCTGGAGCGCTTTTTAAACAATACTGATGTTGGAGTGCTACATCCGACTGATAAAGTCAGAATCCCTCGAGATAGGGCCAGTCATCTATATCTTATAATGTGCCACAGAGGGTGCCTGGGTGGCTCAGTCATTAAGCAGCTGCCTTGGGCTCAGGTCACGATCCCAGGGTCCTGGGACTGAGTCCCACTTTGGGATCCCTGCTCAGCAGGAAGCCTGCTCCTCCCTCTCCTTCACTCTTGTGCTCTCTCTTGCTCTGTGTCTCTCTCTCAAATAAAGTCTTTAAAAAATTTTTTTAAAAAAGTGTCACAGAGAAACCAAGGTTGAGAACAACTGTTTTAGATAAACTCCTGGAGAAAGAAAGCAGAGCAGAGGAGAAAGTAGAAAAGGTAGTGTGTGAACATCAATGAACACCCTCTCTAAACACGTGGGAAGGTACAGAGTGTAATCAGAGCATGATAGATATAATTATACGGCCCAAGCTTCTCCTGTGAAAGATGGATGGACCAGTGAAAGGGAGTGATTTGTCCAAGATTTCAAAGCAGATTAATGGTTAATCTGGACTTGACCCCAAGTTCTCATAAATTCTAGTGATTTTTTTTCCCCCTCACTAAACTTGGATTTCAGCTCTGACATTCTTCAAAACGCTTAGGAGACATTCATCCTCAGAGACAACCAATAAACAAACATAAGAATACAAAGTGATAAATTCCATGCTGTGGGAACAGCAATACCAAGGTGTGTCACTTAGTTCAGGCTAGTAGGGTAAAGTCACAAGTCAGCATTAACTAAGAGAGAGAAAAGGGCAGTTCAGAGAGAAAAGAACAAGCCAAAGCATACAGGATGGTTGGTGAGAAATGTGCAAGCCTTTCAGAAGAGCTGCAACATAAAGGGAGAGGCAAGTAGGGCTCAGATCTCAAAAGACCCAGATCTTATAGGTAATAGAGGTACGGCATTTTAAATAGTGGAGTGCGAAATGACAGGGTAAGATTTGCATTTTAGATAGTTTACTTTGTCAGTGGTAAAGTTTGATTTGAGGAGAGCTGGTCTGTAGGCAGGGGACTACTTAGGGGGCCACTGGAACAGTTCAGGAGATACATAATGGTATTACTTAGGGACCAGGAAGGAGCAATGGATTTTAGAGACTTTGAGAACTAAATAACCCAAGAGTTGGTGGCTGATTTGAGATGGGATATGAGAGAGTACGTGAACTGAGGATGATTGCCCACTGCTCTGGACTGAGCAAGGAGGAGCAGTTGCATTGAGTATTGAGGGGTCTGTAGGTTATCCAAGTGGAGATGTCTAGTACATTCTGGGCAAGAGAAAAAGTGTTCCCAATTCCCATTCAGAGAGAAAGTTAGATTCACAGGAGTAGCTGATAAAACAAGCAGGCAATGCAATCATGGAAACTTGGGGGGATGCCAGCATTTCACGGAGAAGCAGAGCAAGATGGGCCAATTAAAGAGAACAAGGCTAAAAAAAAAAAAAAAAAGAGAGAACAAGGCTGTAGTAGAACAAAAGTACTGATGTGTGAGTAGCCACCCCCCTACCTCGCTTTTCCTTCATTCCTCATTCAGGCTTTAAGAAACCTGTATTTGGCCCCATTGTTTCTTCCCCCTTTCCAAAATAGTAAGGAAAACAAAAGGCAAGTAAATCTATACAATAAAGAGACAGATGGAAAAAGAGCCTCGCATTTAGAGATCCAGAAGAGAATGTGGGAGATTGTGGTAAGGGAGGATCCAGACCAAATTTGTGAGTGTTAAAGGAGTCTTTGGTAAGTGTGGGTGAATCAGATTCCCTTTAATATTCTTTGAAGTATATAAGGCTAAGTCACTTTTAGTTTTTGCTCTGGACATCTTTGAAAAAGTCTCTGTGTCGAGGCTGAACAACATGACATGACAGATTTACCAGAGTTTTAAGAAGGAATCCTTAGAGAGGTAGGACGCACGTGGGAGAAAGGAATTCCACAGAAACCAATGACATAAGGAGGTCCACAGCCCTGAATGCTGCTGAGAGATCAGATGAGCAAAGTTAACTTCTGCCAATGTAGTTTTGGAAGAGTTGAGAGTCAGAAGTCAACGGACAAAGAATAAATGGGAGGTGAAGAAGTGAGGCAGTGAGTCTGATCTACTCTAACAAAAAGCTTGACCGATGCAGGGAAGAATTAGGAGTAGCTCATGGGAAATAAGAAAACTATTCGAAGGGAGACATCAGTTTATGCATGGACAAAGTGATTGATCTAAGCAGGTATTTTCAGTCCAAACGCTTTGATTCTCTCTTGCTCACTAGTCAAAGGTGAGCTCTTCTTCCCTGATGACTTGATCTCTAAGCCACTTCCCTCATTACTCCCATGGAATAATGTTAACAAAGGAGTATCAAATAAGAAAGAAATGGGCTTTTATCCAAAAATATTTGAGAGAGGACTTCCCATGCTTTCCTATGTACTCACTAGAGCTATTTTGTTGTTTGACTTTTTCCTTTAGTTTAGAAAGTTTCCTTATAAAAAATTATTACAGAAAAATGTCAGAACTGAAATCACCGACTTCAATTCTCTTTTTTAACTAAAATATTTTAAAATAAATATAAATAAATATATATGATATAATATATATATTACATACCATAATGACAGAGTAGCCTTTGTGCAACACTATGTCTCTAGCTTATCCTCAATGAGGCAATAGCTTCTTCAGAGAGGAAGTTTACTCAGGGGGAGAAAAGTTAAACCCACGACCATCCTTACATTCCTACTTACACATTCGAAACCCTCTTCTTTCTTTCTTTCTTTCTCTCTTTCTCTCTTTCTCTCTTTCTCTCTTTCTCTCTTTCTCTCTCTCTCTCTCTCTCTCTCTCTCTCTTTCTCTCTTTCTTTCTTTCTTTGAAACCCTCTTCTTTGATGATTTCTAGTCAAGATCAGCTTGCCTGGGAAGTTGGCTTGACGACAGCGTATTAAGAAAGTAACAAAAATATCTTTAAATTATCGTAAGAGAGTTGACACTCTGCTTGAGGTCTGGTATTGCCCTGTCTCAAAATGTCAGGTCAGCAGTACACAAAATGTGATCAGTAGAACAGCAGCCCAGGCCACACCATGAATATGTTAGAAATGCTAATTTTCCCACCTCACTCTAGATCTGCTGAATTGGAACTGCTGAAGGGTAAGGCCCAAGAATCTGTACTTTAACAACCCCTCCATGGGATTCTCGAGTCTGCTGAAATGTGGGATGTGCCACATAGGTCCTGGGACAGAACCACATCATATGTCCGTGTGCTACCTATCTTCCTGTGCCTCTCTAGCTCCACAACCCTACATTCTTATGTTGCTGTGTTCTAAGAAGCTGATCTCTACTGGTAATACCAGGTATCCTCTGGGGTTTGACTGATAGAAGGCACCAGAAGGAGATGAATGTTCAAAGGGTGAGGTAGACATGTTCATTTTTTCCCAGTGCCCTTCCCGCAAGATCATCAGGACTGGCAGTTTCATTCCACCACAGGTCATGGCTTCCTCACATTGGCCTTCTTGCCACAGCCCTCCCTGACTCAGGCTCCTCTCACCTCTTCTTGTGTCCTAGTGGAAATGAGTTGGCCACCACTGCTATTAATAGCCCCAGGAAAATGCCCTACCCCTTGTCCTTTCTCTGTGATTTAACTCCAACCAACTGATAATTTGTAAGTAATCATTTTATGATGCTCTCTTCAAATCACTCACCTTAAGGGTGCCATCCATTTCCCTTCAGGACCCTGACTGACAAAATCCATATGTTCCCAAAGCCTAGCACATAGGCTAATAAATATTTATAGAAGGAATAAATAAAGCAAAATATAAATAAAGCAAAATCTGTATGAAAAGGAGTAACCCTGCTCACGAGCATCAGTCATCAGTAGCTTAGTGAATTTACAAGGTTTTCTAAATGCCATCCAACAGGCTAATTTGAAAATGGGATATGGATTTTGACAGGCATGAGGTCCAGAGCACTCGCTTTGGGAAGTACAAGCTTGAACACAACCCTGGCGCATTAAGTGGTAGGTGACTGATCTCAAAGAGCATCAAAATTCACTGCCCTCACCTTTTTTTTAGTTTCAAAAGTAAAATAGGCGAACACAACCACGAAGGAGGGAAAGACATGGCAGACAATTCAAAAGTAATGAATAAACCTTTAGGAATTAGCAAGGATGGTTGGCAAGAAAAGAGAATCTTACAGCAATAAATTAAATCCTGGCCCTTACGAGAGGTAAGCTATCTGACTCACGCTTAAGATGTGGCAAAATTAGGGACAAAGCTCTAGCGCTTGGAACGGTGCCATGTCTGTATCATTATTCAGCAGACTATTTTCTTCTATCAAAGAAGAGATCTACAGGTATTACCATCCCTATCTCAATGGAATCCACTCATCCTTCTTGTTAATTGATCTATGGTAAACTCCCTCGCCTTTGCCAGCATTGGAAACCACAGTGATTATGAATCAAAAACCCCAGAAAACTTAGCAGTTTGGGACCTGGTGCACAACACCTCCCCCATGGTCTATCACTTATTTTACTTCCCCCAGCTCATGCTTCTGGGCCATCTTTAAGCACTTATCACTGCATAAACAAACACAAAAATATGTACAATGGACACTGTTTGAAGTTACGATATCCTGACTATGTATCCAATGTATTTTTTAAATTCTTTTCTAAGAGCAACTGAATTTATCAATAAGGTTACCCAGACAGGCAATCCTGGGAAGTTGTTTTTTTCCCCCCCTCCAAAGTTTCCATCTGCAGCATTATGTTGTATATCCAGACCTGCTTCTTTCATCACTGCTTTCACCCAACTTTCCCTCAACACATCTTGATTCAACTCTTCGAATTTCTATTCTGGCTCACCACATGTCAAATCTTGCTAAGCAAATGGAGAAATAACACTCAACCTATCTCTTCCTGTCAACAGCTACATCTGTGTTCGAGTCATTAAAGACTAAACCCTGAATTTCATCCCACTGTTTACTCTCATATCAAACTCTGCAAGGAATGTACACAAGAACTTTCCCTTATTATTATGCATTGAGGTATGCAAGGGCTCAGACTCAGTGCTCTTGTGTTCAGTATCTTGTGCCTTGATTACTAATTAAAGTAACTAATCTCCAACTAATTCTTCAATCACATGATGCATGTCTTGCCTGAGAGAATGCAAATTTAGCTACTCTGCCAGACACAGTATATCTTCTTCTGAAGATGAGGAAATTGTAGTCATTAGTATGAAATGTCTTAAATCTTAAACCATTTTAACCTCAGTATAGTAGTTTCTGTATCTGTACCTAAGTTTTTATACATTTGTCTCTGTAAGGATTATTTCTACTTGAGGGCACTGAATGCCAGGAGATTCAAGTTCTCAAAGCAGAAAGTCACTAAAGCTAAAATATTCATTGTGCCCAGGAAATTATACCTAAACCCAGAAGAAATGAGAGTGTTTGGGTAACTAGTAATTTGCAGTATTCTGAAACCCATCTGAATAAATTGTGAATGAGGGAATCGCCCTTTCCATCTAAAAACTTTGTAGAACAGTTACTTTAGGTACATTTGAAAATAAGTCATTGGGTTGTAAAAATCAGCAGGAAAGAAATATTGATAACAGTCAGTTGTACGTGCAAGTTTCTCCTCCTACCCACAATACACCAAGTGACTATCATTATCAGATTATTCATCACATGCCATCAGTGTGTTAGAAATCCCAGTCACTTCAAACTTAGCAAGTCAAAAACTGATCTGATCATTCTTTCCCTGATATTATTCTTTTTGTCTTTACTGTTAGCTCTGTGAATGGTAACCTATTTACCCAGATGCCCAAACCAAAACTCTGGGTGACACTCTCATCTACAACCAATCACCAAGTCCTCATTTTCTATTTATATTACTACTCTCAAATCCCTCCCTTTTTATTCTTTTCAATGGTCAATGTCTTCATTTTGTTCTTCAACATTTCTTACCGGAATAAGTGAAATAGCCTTCTCATTAGTCCTTCTGACTCCAAACTATTTGCCTTTCCATTAATTCTCCATATGTAAGCCAAACTGTTTTTGAAAATATAAATATGATTCTTGGCTTAAATATCTTCCATTAGCTCTCATAATCTTCAAGTGATACTTCACAAATCCAAACCCCTTATTACAGCACACAAACTACTTTATTTTTTTAATTTTACTTTTCTTAAGATGTATTTATTTATCACAGAGAGAGAAAGCAGGCATACGAGGAGGAGCAGGGAGAAGGGCAGAGGGAGAGAGAATCTCAAGCAGACTCTGCACTGAGTGCAGAGCCAGATGCAGGGCTTGATCTCAGACCCCGAGGTCATGACCTGAGCTGAAATCAAGAGTCAGAGGCTTAACCAACTGAGCCACCCAGGCACCCCACAAACTGATTTTTTACCTGGCCCTAGCCTATACCTGCAGCCTTATTTCTTGCCACTCTCCATCTCTCATTCATTCTCAAACTGTAACAAAATACTTGTAGTTTTTCTCCATAAGGCCTGGTCTCTCAGGCCTTCAAACGCCAGCTTGGATCTGAACTGGATGTTTGTGACCCCAGAGCACATTTGTCAATGTCTGGAGACACGTGATTGTCAGGATTGAGAGGAGTGCCACCAGTATGTACAGGACAGTCTCCCACAATAAAGAATTAACCAGCCCAAAATGTCAATAGTTCTCTGGTTGAGAACCCTAATCTGGTCCCTCTGTCACTCTGTGACAGGGACTACTAACTATTCGTGGCATCTGTTCTTCATCTTTCTTTTAATAATCAAACCTTCCAAGTTTTAGCCAGGCACACAGTCTCTTAGCGGGACTATATTCTCCAGGTTCCACTGCAGCCAAGTGTAGGCATTTGTGTAGAGCCAAGTCTGCTACCCTTGGAAAGGCTGCCTGCAAGGTTAATCCTTGGCTGGCATCTGGGAACTCAGATGTCAGGAAAGTTCCCACCAATCCCTATTAAGAGTGGATCACTACGCCTAAATTGTATAAAAATATTTAGTTCATGCTGAGCAACTGCTTTATCTGTAATAAAACTTGGCCATGAATAAGACTATACGCTGAGACCTGTGAGCACTTCCAGTGAATCACTAAAACTAGAAGTGTAACTAGGTAACATGGCACTAATCTCAGGCCAGTGAGAAGTGAACAGAAGTCAACTTCTGGGTCATATCCTTTAAATGAATTGTTTGACTCTTCTTCCTCATTCCCCTTCTACTACAGCTGGATTATGGTGGTACTCACCAGCCAGCTTCGGTCAGGTGGAGAATGACCATACCTTACAGCAGCGATTGGCAAACTCTTTCTGTAAAGAGGCCATATGATTTCTGTTGAAACTAATTATCTCTGCCACTGTAGCATTAAAGCAGACACAGACAACACTTAAAAGAATGTACTTAGCTGTGTGCCAATAAAATTTTATTTATAAAAACAGGAAATGGTCCAGATTTTGCCTGTGAGTCATAATTTGCCAATCCCTGCCCTGAAAGACAGAAATAGAAGATGTTGAGAGATAATTCTCCATGGATTTAACTTTTTTGCCCATCAGGTGAGCAAATGCACTAACAACCTTTGTTCTAGATGTTTTGTTTTTTTCTTTCCTTTTCAAGGATATTGTATAGCAAACAGCTTTAGAAAATAGAGATAGTGTCTTGATCACCAGGACAGCATGGTACTGGCACAAAAACAGACACATAGATCAATGGAAAAGAATAGAGAGCCCAGATATGGACCCTCAACTCTATGGTCAACTAATCCTTGACAAAGCAAGAAAAAATATCCAATGGAAAAAAGACAATCTTTTCAATAAATGGTGCTGGGAAAATTAGACAGCTATACACAGAAGAATGAAACTTGACCATTCTCTTAACCATGCACAAAGATAAACTCTAAATGGATGAAAGACCTCAATGTGAGACAGGAATCCATCAAAATCCTAGAGGAGAACATAGGCAGTAACCTCTTCGACATCAGCCACAGCAACTTCGTTCAAGACACATCTCCAAAGGCAAGGGAAACAAAAGTGAAAATGAAATTTTGAGACTTCATCAAGACAAAATCTTCTGCACAGCAAAGGAAACCTTCAACAAAACAAAGAGGTAACCCACATAATGGGGGAAGATATTTGCAAGTGACACTACAGATAAAGGGCTGGTATCTAAGATCTATAAAGAAATTCTCAAACTCAACACCCAAAAAAACAAATAATCGAGTCAAAAAATGGGCAGAAGACATGAACAGACACTTCTCCAAAGACATACAAATGGCTAACAGACACATGAAAAAATGTTCAACATCATTAGCCATCAGGGAAATTCAAAACCAAACCACATTGAGATACCACTTTACACCAGTTAGAATGGCAAAAATTGACAAGGCAGGAAACAACAAACATTGGAGAGGATGTGGAGAAAGGGAAACCCTCTTATACTGTTGGTGGGAATGCCAAGTTGATACAGCCACTTTGGAAAAGAGTATGGAGCTACCCTATGACCCAGCAATTGCACTACTGGGTATTTATTCCAGATATATAGATGTAGTGAAAAGAAGGGGCACATGCACCCCAATGTTCATAGCAGCAATGTCCACAATAGCCGAACTGTGGAAGGAGCTGAGATGCCCTTCAATAGATGAATGGATAAAGAAGATGTGGTCCATATATACAATGGAATATTACTCAGCCATCAGAAAGGATGAATACCCAACTTTTGCATCAACATGGATGGGACTGGAGGAGAGTATGCTGAGTGAAATAAGTCAAGGAGAGAAAGTCAATTATCATATGGTTTCACTCATGTGTGGGAATATAAGGAATAACACAGAGAACATTAGAAGGAAGGGAAAAATGAAGGTGGTGGAATCAGAGAGGAAGTCAAACCATGAAAGACTATGGACTCTGGGAAACAAACTGAGGGTTTCAGAGGGGAGGAGGGTAGGGGGATGGTTAGGTCAGTGATGGGTATTAAGAAGGGCATTGTATTGCAATGAGCACTAGGTGTTATATGCAAACAATGAATCATGGAACACTACATCAAAAACTAATGAAGTACTCTTTGGTGACTAACATAACATAATGAAAACAAAAAACAAACAAATAAACAAAGAGATAGTGCCTCCATCCAGAGCAAAGGGCAAGTCTGTTAACTATCCAGGATAATAAATGTCTTCCTGGTACAAGTATCTCCTGCCCCTCTTAGTATGCCCTATGAGATTTGGGGCTCAGGTAACTGGAACAAATCCTGATATTCTGGCTGCTGTTGTTGCCATGAGTAATAGTCATTTATCTCTGACCCAGGAGTCTTGTGTCTATTTCCATCCAAGAAACTGTGGCATGCTAAATTGATTGCTTACAAATAGGATAAAATCTCAGACCCTTCATAGTCCTTGACATAGGAACTTGGGACCTGAAATGATTCAACAGTGAAGAGTTTCCTACATCCCTGTACTACCTTCCTAGGCTGAAATTTTTGCATAAGAAAAAAAGTTAATTTGTAACTTGTTTGAGGCAGTGTAGGGATATTTAGCCCATATCTTAATATTCCTTGGCTAATTCTAAATCATCCTTCAATTCCCAAGGTTCATTACCTATAGGAAATGGCCTATGATATAATCCAACCACGCCCACACACTATCCATACAAATTTTGGAATAGTCATTCCTACGTGTTTCCATTTCATCATGTATATCAAAACAAGTACTTTTGTGAAATACTGTCTTCCCTTACATTTATCTGTAAGCTGAGAGCAAGGATCATTCATCCCCATAACTTCAATACCTATCACAGTGACTACCACGCAGCAGGATTCAAAACAAATTTGTTGATGTGGTCAATCAAGTACACCTGCTTCTTACACTCTCTACTACTCATTCCATGATGGTGTGCCTGGCAGTCAAGTGAATGAAAGCAGTATTACTTATCCAGGAAAAACTCTATCCTATAGCATTCTCTCAAAGCCTTCCAGTCTCTAAGCTGCATCCTAACAGGACTCTCACTTTGTTTAGGAGTTTACAAGTCTCACTTTAGGGGTGTATTTTTCTAAACCTTACATAACATTAAATGCAATAAAACAGGATATACACTGAAAGGATGTTTATATCTTACTCCTGAAATCAGGTCCAGTATTTTTAAATTTTACCCAATAAAGTTTGTATACATTTATCACAGGATCATGCTTCACCCTTTGTGAAAATAAGGATACTATAAATGTCTCAATAATTCAAGTGTTGTCATATTTAGGAGGATTTTCCAATGTAGCCAAGGAACAAATGGTACCCAGTGGGATTTGTTCTGTTTGTGAGAGACAAAACTGTTCACCTTTTGGCCAGAATATCTGGCTCTTGTACATACTCTGAACTCCAAATCTTGCTCTACTGTGCACATTCACTGATCTCTACAATGAAGTTCCAAACACCTTCCAATAAATCCTCCTCTATTTTTAAAAAAACGGCCCCACTGGGCATGTTGAAGCTATGGTTGCTTACTTACATAATTGCTCTTTCTTTCTCCCATAGTTACGCCTGTGTGTTAGTCCTCTAGTGCACTCACCCCAAACTTGTGTGAGATAAAGGCTTGGTCATAACTGGGAACCATCAGGTACAACTCAAAACACGTTTTAAGGGTAGGCTGTCCCTTAAAGGGAAGGTCTGCAGGCTATCAACTTCCTTGTGACCAACTGCATTGTCCCTTGCAGTTCTAAGCATCTACAGCACTGCCCGGTTCTAATTATTCACATAGTTCCCAACATGGATATCTTTCTTGGTACCTGTCTTCAATACTGAGATGGCACTGACCCTTTGGATGGTCCTTGAGGAAGTTCCTAAACCTGTTTCTGGCCTCAGGAGTTCTTGAAGCTGCCTATATACCTCCTTTGGACATCAGTTATTGGCTGCTTATTGTTTCTTAGGTTGAAATAGAACAATTACTATAAGGCCACCAAGGCTTTCTGAAACCCAAGATGAATACGAATTACACACACAAATGTGAACTAGATCTTAGCTGACGTTATCATTCATGAGGCAGGAGAAGCAAACGTTCTATGAAAGTGATACGTCAGGGACTAGGCAAAACTATGAGCAGAAATGGACAAGTAGACAATATCCAGCACAGGTAGACAATATCCAGCACAGTAATATAAAATTAGTGGTTAAAAGAAAATTGTGTGATGTTGAAGGAGCAAATGGTGTTATGGCCAAAGTTCATGAGATCCAAGAGTATCATCCTTGAACCCAACGGGCAGAGATGAATAGGGACTTACAGATTATTTGAATCCACATCAAATGCAAATCAAATTCCTTGACTTGTACCATATAAAAAGGTAATAAAAGATGGTGAAGCAAGATAATAAATAAACCTAGACTATCATCTGATGCTTTATTTAGTTCACTATTTCTACCTATCTGAATGAATTTAGACTGTTTTTCTTGCATAAAAAGTCTTCATTATCCACCCACTGTTCAATTTCTACCCATCCTACAAAGCCTACCATAAATCTATTTCTTCTTGGAAGCATACCCACTGCTCTCCCTTTCAGTACCATGCTCACAGAATTTGTCTATCACTCACAATTTCGGCTTTCATGACACACTGCCTTGTGTTACTCAATGTTCCTTCATAAGAATTACTTTTATCATTTCACTTCAGTGATAAGCTTCTCGAGATCAGAAGCCTTCACTAAAGCAGGTCACTTAGCCCAGTTATACTGCAGATGCTCATTAAGTACCTGTTGACTGGTGGGTTTTTAAGCTTGCAGAAGCGGAGAAAAACAAAAACAATGCATTCCATATACAGTGGACATGAACGATGTAAAGACCACTTTGGATGGTAGCTAAGGCCTCCCAAAGAGTTTCAGGGTTTCCACCCAAGAAGCTGCCAGGGTGCCTGGCTTGCAGTCAGAGTTCCTAGGACAGGAGCTCTGATACTCCCTTTCCTGTGTTCTGAAGTCAGTAGAAAGTCATATCCAAGGGCCCCAAATTTGCTGTGTGGGAAGAAACCCCAAGTGTATACTGTTTGAGAGATCACCTTAGAAGACAAGCCCCAGACTTCAACAAATGTCTTCAGTTACCCAAGCACAAGTAGGACATTCCACAGTTCCTGGATCCCAGCACAAGGCTGCACAGGGTGGGTCACATGCAGCCTGAGAAAAACCAGATGCTTGGGAAAGAAGTAACAGAAGATACTGGAAATACTGTACGGTCTAGACTGAATGCTTCAGTGGTCTGGAGATAAACAAAGTAGGCCAAGGGTGAAATGTGTGAGCTCAGTCAGCTTTACCCATGAGAGTTCCAGCTCCTATCTTCAGGAAACAGCTAAGTCTCATTTATGTGACCGCAGGCAAACTTGGCATACACTTTACTCGCTTTTAGTTTGATTGGTGTACTTTATTTTATAGGACAGCACATTCCCACTGCAAGCATTTCCCCAGATTCTAGGGCCTGATCCGGGGACATAGGGAAAGGAACTCTTCACAGGCATTTCCTTCCTGCAGAAGATGCTAACCAAGGTGCCCTCCACTGAGGAGGAAGGATGGGTATTCTAGGGCTTGGCTCCAGCTGTTAGTTCTCCTCAGATGTTCCCCAGGCAGATCCATGCTGATGTTCTGTACATTCACCAGGGATAGATCTGCAAAGGTTGAGTGAGAAGTGCCTGGTTCCAGGGCAGGCACGAGCCTAATGCTTTAGGTGCCTTAACCAGATGGTGTCAGAGAATGTTATCACTCACACAGTACACCTCTCATTTGACAGACTAGGAAAACAATGCTCCCAAACTGGTGCCTGCCAAACTGTCTCTTGATACTGCTCCCTTCCCACCAAATGATGAGCATCTATCCAGGCTCTAGTGCTATCAGAACAAGGGCCCCGTCCGGCTAGGCTCACCGACCTGTGCACAAGATGTTGCCAGAGCACTGTCCCAGCATTCCCAGGGTGAGTTCCTGAGCTGGCTTTGTTTCCAGTCATCCTGTTTCTGATCCTCACTTTGATCCTTTGGATCATGTCCCATTCAGCTCCTCCAGCCTAATGAACTTTTTGATTTATTAATCTTTTGAGTCAACTTAACTGGACTTTTAATTAACTTTCTTCCTCTCAATAGTCTTATACAAGCCTCCACTGGCACCCTTCCAGGACCCCCTCCCACACTTGCAGACTCTTCTCTGGGCAGCCCTGCTGGGAGATAAACTAACTCCACAGTCCCACCATCGTCGTGACTTTGCATGTCAAGGCTGTAGGAAGTAGCTCTGCAGAAACAGATGTGTAATCAAATAACACAGAAAGCCAAAGTCTTACGATAGTAAGACTATCATAATATTTAGTCTATCAACTAATCAAATTAATGTTGAAACCACCAAGCCCTTTGAGGACCATATGTGGCAAGTGTCAAAGAAGGCAACTACAGTTGACTTCGATGGGTAAGTAAACTAACTTTTTGCAAAAAGGTCCAGGCTTGAGATCCCAGGGTTACAAATGAAACTCAAAGTTAGGCTTGTGATCTAACACAGCAGCAGCATACAGAATAAAAAAAACTGAAGAAATACAGTTTTTTCTGTATTTTTTTTCTTCTGAAAAAAATTGGAAGAAAGTATATCCACATGAACATAATTTAAGTATATGCTCTGAGCACTAATGCAGTGCCTTTCAGATTGTCAGTTTTTCAGGCAGCCTTATTCAAATACCTGAGTCTGCATTCCTAAGACAAACTCCATTTCTCATGCCTCTCAGTCCTAATATGGGAAGTTAAGGACTGTAAGTAAGTTGTAACATTTTTCTTTGTTTTGAGCTGACATTTATGTATGTATGTACATGTTTAGCCCAGCATTGCATCTGCGATGTTTCGGTCTGCTCTTATACAGCATCTTACAATCTCCTTCTTTGGACTTGTGGTCCCACCATGCCTTCTTCCTAGAAAAATATATCCTCTCACCTCTTTTCCTAAATCCAACCAGCCTTTGACAGACAGACCACCCCTTCCTTGAAGTCTTCTATGACTTCAAGCTAATCATGTTTTGTTGTATCTTCTGATCTCTCACACTGCTCACCGTCCTTCTCATTCTTCCAGCATTGCTTGATTATATGAACCAAATACTGAGGCTTGTGAAAACCTACCTGGGGATTTGGATTAACATGTGTCCTCATCTAGTATTGCTTTCCATCAAAATATATTTCCTTAGTAATTTGGACATATTATTTTAATAATACGTTAGTTCTAGGAGTAAAAATGGCTTCCCTTTAAAACACGTGGCCAACTGGCAGGTCATGGACCATATTCAACACAAGAAGTATTTTCCTGTCCTACACCATGATGGGTTGCCCAATGTTTTATAGATAAATTATTATGGGACTGATATTTTTACACTGGGAAATTTTATCAAAAATAAATATCTCTAACTTTTCTTCATCTATATAAAAATTTGGCAGCATGGGGTCCCATACTAACCTACAGAAAAAAGCAGTCACTTTAGACAAGTCACCCCGGATTGCTCCAATCCTAACATCACACATATCTCTTCAGAGCTGACACCGAGCACCCACTGCCTTCCCTCACCTTCCAGTTACCTCACTTCATGCATTTGTCTTATTTATCCTTTTGCCATAAGCATGTGACTTTGCAAGGTCCCTCTTCCCTAAACTGTTTTTAACCACAGTTTAACTCCTTTTTGCTTACTTCAAATTTATGTAGCAATTTAAAACTTCCTCTTGTCGTCACTTGAGGTGTCAAAATTCTTCTACTTAGCTCACTGGCTGCTGAGTCTTCGAAACTTCAAAGCAACTTAATTCCAAAAGCTCTTAACTACCTACTTTGAAATAATCCGTCTCCTTAACTCTCCTAATTGTTGAAATACTTCTAATTCACTATTCTCTAACTCCTTTTTAAAGAAAAACTTCTGACTTCAGAGCAGTACTGCCTGCTGCATTTAGTTTGGTGTAAGAAAGAAAGAACAACATGGTAGCATCACCACTGCCCAGGTCCCTAAACTGTGGGGAGCAGCTGATTTTTCAATGTAAGTGAGAAAAGGCTTCACCAAGTTTGAGAGTCATGCTGACATTCCACACTATGGAAAGTCAGCGCTAGGAAGCAAAAGCTGATACCTACATGGACACACAACTGTGAGATCTTCCTTTGGAATGAGACCCAAGGAACCAACCCAGCACTCATTGAAACTAAGCCTGGAGACTAGTTGTGTAGCTCAGCATATTCTCTCCCTGATCCGGTCTGTAAATACGGAGTCAAATCTCATGACGCTCTGAGCTAATGGAGTTCAGCTACTAGAAGGTCTTTGGAGGGCAATCAGGTGCTATTAAAAATATGCTAATGACAGCTTGTGATCTAGCAGCAGGACCCCAGGATTTGGAGTTGGCATGGCAACTGCCAGCAGATAGTTCACGCAGAACAGGAACAACGGAAAGAATTAGAATGAGCTGCTTAAATGCAAGTGTTAATGAAAAAATGTGGAACACAAATGAGGATCAGAGAGAATGTCTGGTGCCCTCAGTGGGAAAAACAAAACACACACACGAAACCGAAGACCTGAAAGTGAAATTAATGCCTTCACTCTGGTATGGCCATAGAAGGAAAGCCATCCATTGGAAAGAATTTAGTATTTAGCCTGATGATATTTTAGAGGACCTATGACTCTGTTGAAATCTGTGTGTTTCATATGTGGATGACAGAAGTGTCATATGTGTATGTGTCTCCTCGCCAAGGCTGAAAGAAGAGGTCTGACAGGGAACAGCTTTTAGCAATCCACTGTATCAAAGGCAGTACAGATGGCTGTTTTCGCTTTTAGCTTAACAGAATGTCAAAGAAAAAGAAAATGGGCTCCCCACAAGCACATATCCAACATGTAGAAAGAGTCTGAAACTGGGGCTTGAACTCAGGTGCATATCAATTTCTGGGCAAATCGACTCCTCACGTTTAAATGTGTGTGCACGTGTGTGCATTCCTGTATCTAGGTGTGTCCCGCACTCTTTCCCCTCTTTGCCTGGAGCTGGAATTTTCATAGCAACTCAGCCTCTGCCACTGTGGGCCTGAGACCATGAAGAACAAGATTCTTTCCTGCTTTCCCATTGCAAAAAGTAAATGCCATTAGCGATGATCTCTTATGGTGGGGATGGACAAACAGCATGCTAAGTTCACAGTCTCCATCAGCCTTGCTAGCTGATGACACAGAATAAAATAATGTGGAAGGGAGCCTTTAGAGACAGGCAGTGATGGGAGTGACTCCAGGAAAATAGAGGTAATGTATCTGCAGCCAGCAGAGAGGCTCTCACATGCCGAAGATGGAAATGAAGCCAGCAATGCAGAAAGTAGGCACGCACATCTCTGTGGGCTGAGGAAAAAGGAAACAGAAGAGAGGCAGACGGACCTTGAATTAAGTGAGCTTGGGAATACAGAGAGAACACTGGGAAAATGTGTGAAAGCTCAAAGGGCAGTCTGTATGCAAAAGACTAGCAGTGGGGCAAAGAGGAATTCATCCCCTCAAAGATTCATGTTTCATCCATGCTGTCCGTAGCCTTGCCTGAAACCCCGACGTTGGGAAAAATTTTATCATTTGAAAAATACACTTTTAAAATGACTTAGGCATAACTTCCTTTTCTTAGTCACTTCCTTCCTTCTCTTTGATACAATAGTCCCTTAAAGAACAACCAAAGGAGAAAAGCTGGTGGAAATGCGTATAATTTGAAACAATCGCTATTGTCCTAGATGTGCTCAATCCAGCAGGGACTGACAGGTGCTCTGTTGCTGAAAGGATGGACATCAAAATGGCATCATATAAATAACACCTAGGGAATTAAGGGTTGGGGGGGATAGCCTGAAATTTATATAATCTGAGGAGCCCCATTTAAGAAAAAAAAATTACAGAATTACAACACAGAGTTGCTAGGACCCTCCTAGAGCATTGGAAAGGACTTGCATAAGTGAGGGGCCATGTCAGATAATATCCAATATCTACCATATATTACTAGGTCCACACCTGTGAGGAGCAGGGGGTGCCTTTACAACAAGGGGCCCTCAGGCAAGGAAAAACAGGGTCCATTTATTCTTTCGTATTTCAGCTGTCATCCAAGACACAGCCTGGGTTTAAAATACCCACATTGTTGTCCACTCATTAGACTAAATTCTGCATCCTGTACTGCTAATAGCACTTCCTGAGGAAATGGGCTGAAATTCCAAGATAATATCATTAAGAAACCAAGTGACTTTAAGGTGCCGGGCATTTACTTCTAGGGAATGCCTAAATGACTGTAGTATTTTGCCTAAAATAAGACACAATTTCTTGGTCTTGTAGCAGATCTGACAGTGCTACGTGTAGTGTAAAAATGAAAGAAGCCAAAATGCTCACCTTGAATCCTTCTAGATGCTAAAGACAGGTAGCTCATTGCTCATATGGTAAGTACTAATTTAATCAAAGCTATTATAAATTATATGAGGCTCCTAAAGAATGATATGATGGGGGACCTGGCTGGCTCAGCTGGTAGAGCATGTGACTCTTGATCTTGGGGTTATGAGTTCGAGTCCCACATTAGGTGGAGAGATTACTTAAAAATAAAATGTTCAAAACCATGATATGACATAAGAAAATAGACCACTGAGGTTATAATAGGATTCTTTTGTTTTGGAACCACACCTGTGATTTAGCTGCACAGGAATTTAAGCGGGCCAGTGTCCTTACCATCATCACCAGGGGATGGTTTCCTGTGAGGGGTGGGGGGGCTCCTATGAGGGACCTCAGTTACTCAGGTTGCTTGTGTTGGTTGGGACAAAGGATGTGAATGGATGAGTGAGGACTTTCTTCTGCAAGGGCGCCCTCTTGTGAGCATCTCCTCAATTATCTTACAAGAGAAAGAACCACATACCCCACCCTGTTGCCTCACACAAGCACAACTGTGAAGATTACAGTGTTTCCTATAAAGCCGTACTGGGGCACCTGGGTGGCTCAGCTGGTTGAGTGTCTGACTCTTGATTTCAGCTCAGGTTATGATCTTGGGGTCGTGAAATCAAGGCCCAGGTTGGGCTCTGGGCTCAACTGGGAGTCAGCTTGAGATTCTCTCTCCCTCTCCCTCTTTCCCACTTGTGTGTGGGCACTCTTTCAAAATAAATAAATAAACCCTTTAAAAATAATAATTAAAAAAAAAAATAAAGCCTCACTCATCAGGCCTTGTCCAGAAATGGTCTCTCCCCTCTCCTCACTGTGGTTGAACTGGCATATTCCCCGATTCTATGAGATCCTTCTATAATAAATCACCCTACGGCTTCCCTGTCAGGCAGTGTCCTGAGCACACATGGCTAGCACCCTACCTGGATATTCTCCTGAACTTTCCTACATGCACAAGACCCTGAATTAACTGCCCCTTACTTGCCCCTTCCCTTGTCTTTGCCCTTCATTCCCGTAAAGCCTCTCAATTCACTTTTACCTCAAGGCTCTTTGGAAGGCTATTTTCTTCATCTGAACCATACTAGCTCATAACCCTCTCCAAATCTTCCTTTTCCTCAGGTCTCAGCCTAAAAGTCAGGGAGGCCTGCTCTCCTGCAAGCAGGAAGTTGTGCTCCCACGGTCCTCTCCTTCTCTAACATAGCTCTTACTGGCTTCCATTTTGATTGTCTTTGACTTACCAGCACCTCCCACTAGACCAGGCTCCCCAAAGGCAGAAATTCTGTCTGCCCCTACCTATTTTGTTCCTGTTTGTGACCCCCATGCCCATCCTGTTGTCTGCCACTTAATAGGTGTTAAGTAGGTATTAGGTGATGAAAAAATGAGTGAATGACGCATAACCAGACATCACTCTTTAACACTGCACACGCTCTTCTTGAGCATGAATGCGGACCCATTCAGTACGATTCCTGGGTAGTATTGGATTACCGCCCCTTAACTACAGAGTAAACAACTACCCACCACCCACTACATGTCAAACACAGGAACTCAGCACAGTGTAAAAGAATTGGTAGAGAAATTAAAGACAAGTAAGACCATAAGTACAGTAGAATGGTATCTCCAGTGCCAAAGGGAGAGAGGGTTTCACACACGAGAGGAATGATAAGCTAAAGCTTCACCTGCTGAGAGGACAAAATCCTCAGTCATGACCAGTTGGGTGGTAGTTGTTAGAAACATCATTTGGAGCAATTATAGTAAAGTGGTGAAAGTGACTGGCTTGCTACTTTTAATCACATTTCAAGGCTTCTATGAAGAGTAAGGAAGGAGTAGGCACTTCTGTGTCTACTGCAAGGAAGCTCCCCAAGCAGGTGTTAGCTTTTATTAAATCCTGGCCTTCATGTGGCCCCAGTAAAGGCTCAGATTTGGCTGGCCTTCCAGTCAGGACAGTGGTAGAGCATGACATCCCCCAAATTCCCCTGCCTTTGAACACATCTCATTTAGCCTCTTTGGCTTCTCGTCAGGTTCAAGGAACAACAATATAAGATTGTGAGAGTGCACTTTTGAGAAGGGTAATTGCTGTGAATGACTAAAGAAGGCATCCCAGCACTAAAGTGTTACCATGAGCTCTAAAACCTGCAAATCATATGATAATTATTCCTGAAGCGCCTTGGCAGCCCTTAAGTATAATTATCATGTAATCTGCAAGGCATGTAATGTTTTCAAAACAAGCATGAATGGAAAAGAAAGCTAATGAGCCCCTCCCGTTTTTATTAGCACAGCCCAGCTCTGAGGTCAAAGGGACCAAGCTATAGGCAGCAACAGGTTGTTTCAGAGAGAGCTCCTCCTCCTGGTGGGAGGTCATCAATTTGTAATCCACCCTGAAGGCCTTGGTTGTCTGTTGGCTCCAAACAGTGATTCAGAGTCTTTGTGCTTTCTTTCCTCTCTCAGAAGCAGGTGGCTTCTGCATTTCCTATGTGAAGTATTCAAGTGAGTCCTAAGGTTTTTAAGATAAACTCAGAGCAAGTTAACTTCATCAGACATGGTGGATGGAGGCTTTTCGGTTTGCTTTGATTACCATGTAGAAAGAGGAAAATTGGGATAAATAGGTCCACAAAGCTTGTGGGTTCTGCTCCTGCTCCATAGTGAGGATTTCACCTGTCCTCCTGGAGAACACTGTGGTGATTACCTACCTCTTCGGGAACCATCAATGCCCTGGTGTAAAATGGAGCAATTATGTTTAAGAGAGAAAGCACACCACAATTTTACAGTTCAGGGCAGGAGACCAGAAAAAGGTGAGTCATGTGGCTATCTGGAGAGTTATTTAATGAAAGATAATTTTGAAAACTGCAGGCCATCTCCAGCAGAGAAGAGCTTATTTAGCTGCAATATAGTGACAAGCGGCTTGCCTATGTTGGATGGCAGATGGATGAGAGGGCCTGCAGAGGAGGTTCCTCTATCCTACACAGAGGCTGACTATTAGTCCTCTTGGTGTTACAGAGCACAGGATCCGACAGAGCAATCTCAGTAATGACTGAATGAATACGATCCATATAAAAATCTACACTGTTTCCAGAGCTCTTGGCTTGTAGCAAATTTAGGCAGCAGACAGGAGAGAGGAAGATGGAGTTTGCCAGCAGGTAGGCTATAATCATTGTCCCTCTGTGTTGTCAAACATACTTCTGCTCTCACCCTGCCTCCTCCCCGTGCCATCCCCTCCCCCAACTCTGGGGCCACTTCCCTTAGTCAGGGCCAGAAGGTCTTTCTTCTCAAACTTCTATCCCCTGGCCAGCTGGCCAATCCTCCAGAGCAGAGCAGTCAGATTCAGTAAAGGACAGTGTTTGATCTCACACCAGGGACAAAAATGTCAAGACCCGATTTTTTTTTTTTTAACTAAAATTTTGTTTGGTCTTTAGTTTTATTTCATAAACCTATTTAAAGAAAACTAGGGAAATATAGAAAGGTAAAAAGGATGAAAAGTTTACCCAGAGTCACTATGGCTTATCTTTAACATTTTAAGTGTATTTCCTTCTTATCTCTTTTTCTAAGTAATATTTGATTTTTTTTTAACTACGAGCAGATAGAACATATCATTTGTATCTTACTTTGACTTAAGACATAATTATTTCCCTGTGATACTATACATTTTTCATAAATACTTTTAATGGCCATAGGATGACAGCACAATATGTACCCATTGCTCTATGATGGCAAAATGATATTATTTCTAATTTTTCAGCATTCACCAATGCACCATGAGGGCTATCCTTACAAATGTAGCATTTCCCTTCTCTAAAATTATTTTCTTAGGGAAAAATTTTATGACCTAGTGTTAGACAAAGCCTTCTTAAGAATGATACCAAAGTAGGATCTGTAGAGTAAAAAACTGGTAATTTGGACCTCAAATTAAAAGGTTTTCTCTGCTTAAGAAACTGCCAAGAGAATGAAGAGATAAGTTATAGATGTGAGGAAACATTTGCAAATCATGTATCTGAGAAAGACTGTCCAGAATACATAAAAAACTGTAAAAACTCAACAGTAAGAAAACAACCCAATTACAAAATGTGCAAAGAACAGAATCTTTACCAAAATCCTTACATTAGCCATTAAATACAAATACGAAACCAAAATTAGACATCACAAAACACCTATCAGAATGGGTAAAATAAAAAATACTGACAACATCAAGTGCTGACAAAGAACTAGGACTCTCATATATTGCTGGAAGGAATGCAAAATGGTATAGCCACTCTGAAAAATGGTTTCATAGTTTTACATAAAGTTAAAATACCCTTACCACTGACCTTGAAACCTCACTCCTCGCTATTTACCCTAGAGAAATAAAAACTTATATTCACACAAAAGCCTATATACATTGTTCACAGATTTGTTTGTAATAGCTACTAACTGGAAATTACTCCATGTTTTTCAATGAGCAGAAGCATAAACAAACTGCAGGGCATCCATACAATGAAATACTACCAAAGAGTAAAAAGGACCAAACTACTGACAGACTAAACAACTTGGATAAATTTTAAAAACATCATGCTGAAACTTGCCAGTCTTAAAGGTTGTATATTGTATGATCCCACTTACAACATTCTTGAAGACAAAATTATAATGTTAGAAACCAGATGAGTGGTTTTCAAGGGCTAAGGCATGCGGTTATAATAAAGGGACAGCTCAAGGGAATTTTTTAGACGATAGGATACTACGGTTTCCTGACTGTGGTGGTTACAAGAATATACACGTGTTAAATCTCATAAAATTCTACTTCAAAAGAAAAAAAAACAGTGAAATTGTATGATCATTTTTGGAAACTAAGTTAAATTTAAAAAGACTTAATTTTTAGGGAGAAATCACCAAAAATTGAATAAATGGGGCAGCCATAAGACGAAGCAGCCATGAGGAGCTCCATTAACTGTTAAGCTCAAACACCTGCAAATTAAGATGCGCTGAGACTTGACCAAGGTCACTGACAAGCCTGAGATAAGGAAAATTACACCCACCTGCTTCAGGGCTGTTTTCCCAGTGCCCAAGTCTCTTCAAGATGTGCTGTGGAAAGTTTTGGAATCATTTTCTTCTTCTGAATCCAGTTCAGAGAGGGTATGGTGGGGAGAAAGAACAGAGAGGAACTGCGTCACTGCACTTTGGAAAATCAGCTCCATTCGCAAAAATCTTGTTTTAATCAGTCTCTAACCATGTGTTCTCCCAGCCAGTGAGCAAACAGGCATAACTCTGCAGGATTTCAGATCCAGCTGTGTCAGAAAGAAGTTCAGAACGTGGGTCCTTCTTTGGCTGAAGAAAACTCCCAGATATAAAAGAGAAGCTAACAAATTGTAACAAGAACGAAGACCTGCATACCTCAAAGAATTGTATGATCGGGCTTCAAAATGAATATAACAGAAGCAATTCAGTCTTTCACATCAGTGAATTATTTATTGGTTATGTGAAAAATTATGCACTTAAATATGGAGATTCTTAAGAAAAACAATTTTTTTACCCACTAAGAGGATATTTTATGATTGTTAAACGCTCAAGACAAAGAATGTTTAATGTATTTTATGGCTTTTTAAAGATAATCATAAAAAATATGGAAAGTTTAATTATCATGTATATTCAAAATGTTTATCTCATTTTCCCATTATTTTCCCTAAATTTTCTTATAGTCTCAAAGTTAATGAAAACCTCAGGATAATAAAACAGCATAGATAAGCTAATAAATAAAAACAAACACAATTCTAACTAAATCAGCTGAGAAATAAATTTGTAAATACATTACCAACTTCTTGTATGTTGCAATAAAGGATATTATACACTGTAAAAACTGAAATCTTAATTGGTTTGTAAACTGGTCTCCAGGACACACAGGGCAAGGAGAGACCAAAGAGAAAGGCAGGTTACTCCAGATTGGTAGGTGGCAGTTTTAATAAGCAAGGGAACTTACAAGCTTTGTCTTGGGCAGCTGCAAGAGGAGTAAATCCCCGCACTCGCCTGCCGGAATCTTAAAGTTCAAAGTTTATACAGCGTCCTTAACTGGGTTCCATCACACACAACGCTCCTATGACCTCAAACCACGTTTCTCTCTCAAGACTGCACCCTGAAAATGGCTGCCACTGCGGAAATGTGGGATCTACATATGCGGGAGCGGGGAGGAGCCTGCGGGCGCTGAGGGCGGGAATCCGGGGAATGCCCGGATGTAGCTCACAGGTGCTCCTGCAATCAGCCCTCCCGTGACCTCGTCCAGCAATACCTAGTTTGAATCTGTGTCAGGGAATCGGCTCGACGACATTAGCAACCTAAAAGAGCCTTAATAAGCTTCGTCATACTTTGGAATATTGAAATTCCATTTACTTTTCCCAAATGTATTTGATTTTATTCCAGTAAGAGTTGAAATGACAAGTTTTTAAAGCTACAAGTCACTCTCAAGATCCCTTATTACCTACCACCTTCACAGCTGAGGAGATTGAAGCAGAAAGAATCCCACAGCTGTTTCGTCAGACCCGGTGTCTGCCAGAAGTCAGTGCCTCCCTTCTCTTCCCTTGGCTCTTGCGTGGTTCTCCTCTCTGGGACCCTTAAAAGTGGAGAAATTTTCCTAAGTGGGGAAACTTCTGCTAGGTCATATAATCTGGTAACACTGCCTGAAATCAAACAGAACATATGCTTCCTAAAATTTCAGAACACCATATTTTGGGAGAGAACTAAAATCTTCATAGTTTTGTCCAATTTACTTTTTATTGTATATATAGGGAGCTAGAGAAAAATCTCTGAGGGAAAGAAGAACAAATTTTGTTTGCCTGCTACCCTCTGGATATGCCTGTATCATTTCAATATTTGGTTTGGGGATGTAACAGCAAAGTGTGATAATGACTCGATTGCAAAATCAACTCGGAAATATTTCAGGAAAGGCAATTAGATTCTTTTTGTACGTTTTTCTATGAAATTGGGGATTTGATGTTGGAAGAAAACAATTGCAATTACGTTGCACTTATCTCAAATTTGACTGCACCTTGCTTGAGAGTGGGGTCTACTTTTATGAATGCTAACTGGTAATCGGCAATAAATGTTCAGCAAATAAATGAACGATACTCTTGCCCCATAAAATGTCTGTCTACAAAAGTTTAAAGAGGTATTAAGATATTTCAGCTTAATATAAAGCATTTTCTCTAATTCTGGTTAAAAATGGAAGAGAAAATTTATTTTTTAAAAGAGAACATGTTACCTTGCTCAATATTTATTCTCCTATTCTATGTGCAAGCAGATGTCAGAAAACCACTGGTAAGGAATATAGTGGAGGGCATGACTATACGAAATCTGATTCCTTCCAACTCTAAGATTCAGCGATTCTGTGGTAAATGTGTTTTCCTTATATTCAAAATTATTCGGCATTATTCTCTTATCCACATCTTTGTTTCTTTCTTCAATTGTTATCTTTCTTTCTTTATTTAAATTAATTATTTTCTAGAAAGAGAGCATGGAGGGGAAGGGCAGAAAGAGAGAGAGTCTCAAGCAGACTCTGTGCTGAACACGGAGCCCGACTGGGGGCTCAATCCACGACCCTGAGATCACGACCCTGCGTTCAGGACCTGAGCCGAAATCAAGAGTCAGACGCTTAACCGACTGCACCACACAGGCACCCTGAATTGCTATCTTTCTTAAATCAAAAGATTTGTTGAAAAATATTGACGAAAATTGATGTAATTATACTATATGAATATATCCTGTCTATGTCATCTATATCAATCAATATGTAGATATAGCCAAGCTAGGACATATATTCATATATATAGCACCTATATTCATGTATTCCTATATATGAAATTTTTTTTTAATTCCAAAAGTTAGTTATGTAACTGTTTTATTTGGGTATTAGTTATGTTATCTATCATGAATACCAAGTGCCAAAGAGTGATATCTGGTCATTAAGACGAGCAAAATGCTCTAATTGACTATTTTTATTACATTTACTACCAAAAGGGATTGGTTATTTGATGATTCTGTCAACTTGGCAATGATTTTATACACCATTAAAATACCACTGACACAAATATGCCTCTATAAGCCTCAAGTAGAAATTTAAAAAAAAATTTTTTCACATTCCCCTTTCTCTCAAGGAAATAATAATGATAATATGATAAATATTTGTACAGGAATTTATACTTTGAAAAGCAATTTCATATCTTTATTTGATATAGTGCTTTCTATACCTTATAACCTCACAACGATCTTGCTATTATTACCATTTTATAGATAAGAACATGTAGATTCAAAAAGGTTTAGTGACTTGCCCAAAATGACCCAAATAGTAAGTGATTGAGTTGAGACTGAAAATCAAGGTTTCTTTTTTTTTGGAAAATCCAGTTTCTAATTCCTGATTCTACATTTCTTCCCCACTGTACTAATAATTGATGTGTCCTCAGTATTTCTTCAAAGAGGTAATTGAGTTAATAATAGGATTCTTTGATTTCTATCTGAATGCTCTTCAATATAAAATGTAGAAATGTGATAAAAGTACTACAGAAATAGGTCCTACAGAAACAGATTGTTTGATTTATAGAATTTTTTCAAAATTGCTTTAAAAATTGTAACAATGACATATAACTTTTTAATAAACATGATTAGGAAGCATTTAAATAGTCACAAGTTCTGCTACTATAAAATGAAATGACAAATCAAATTATGCTATAATCCCAGATAGGAATATATCATGACTGTATCTATATGACTCCAAAATAACTGTTTTGTTTTTTCTAAATTGCTATCTATTAAGAGTCTATTTAATTTTTCCAATTTTTGGTCATATTTTTGACATTGCAGAGCTAAGCCTTTTTATCTAAAGAAACATAAATACTCAAATGAAAATCGAAGAACTCAGTCCAATATGTCTGTTTTTTCTTACGTGGATCAAAAGATACACGTTAGTCATTTTTTATATTTGACTTCAGGGTCTGCTCTTAGGTCTTAAGCTTCTTAAGTACTGAAATTATATCTAGATAATATTTGTCTCCAACACACCCTGGTAGGAACAGAGGAATGGTCTAATAAATGTGAATTGGATTGAATACAACATCAAACAGATGAGCTTCCACAATATCCTACTCTATGATCTTTGGTAATTTTCCACAGCTGTTTAAGTTCCTCAACAAAATGAGAACTATTCCTCTCAACATGGACGACTACTCCGTCGTTCCTAAAATTGTCTCATCCCATGGCTTGGGAACACTCCTCCCCTGGTTTCTAGATCTCCCTTTCCCTGGAATGTTGATGCTTCCCAGGATCCTCCTTTCTACTTGCTTCTTCTCCCCTTGCCACATTATCCCTGACTGTCTTCGTATACTAATAATTCCCAAATATGTATCTGAAGCTAATAATTTTTTTAAGTAGGTTCCACACCCAGCATGTTGCCCAACACAAAGCTTGAATTCAAGTCCCTGAGATCAAGAGCTGAGCTGAAATCAAAAGTCAGACACTTAACTGACTCAGCCACCATCACCCCTGTAGCTCATAACTTTTAGTTGAGTTCCAGACCTATAGCTGCCCACTGGCTGTCTTCACATCTTTCCTTGAATATTTCTTGTCCCCCAAAATATGGTGCTCTGAAATTTTAGGAAGCATATGTTGTTTGATTTCAGGCAGTGTTACCAGATTATCTGACCTAGCAGAAGTTCCCCCAATCAGTCAGGAGAATTTCTCCACTTTTAAGGGGCTCAGAGAGGAGAACCACGCAAGAGCAGAGGGAAGAGAAGGGAGGCACTGACTTCTGGCAGACACCAGGTCTGACGAAGCAGCTGTGGGATTCTTTCTGCCTCAATCTTCTCAGCTGTGAAGGTGGTAATAAGGGAGCTTGAGAGTGACTTGTAGCTTTAAAAACCTGTCATTTCAACTCTTACTGGAATAAAATCAAATACATTTGAGAAAAGTAAATGGAATTTCAAGTATGACAAAGCTTATTAAGGAGGCCCTTTTAGGCTGTTAACGTCTTAGAGCCGATTCCCTGACACAGATTCAAACTAGGTATTGCTGGACGAGGTCATCGCGAGGATGTTATGGCAGGTTGACTTGTGAACTGCACCTCAAACTGAATTTAATCTCTTCCTCCACAACTGGCTCCTCTTATTATGCCCCTCATTCACTTATCTAACCAAGCTAGAAACCCTAGAGTCCTCAACTCCCTCTACCCCTCATTTCCTACTTTCTATAAGCCACGATGTCCTGGTGAATCTGCCTCCTTAGTATCTTCTCAGAATGGTCTCTTTTCTTCATCCTCATTACCATAGCCTTCATAAAGGCTCCTATAATTTCTCTTAAGTGATGTGGCTTCCCAGCCCATTCTCAATGCTATAGCCCAAGTCCTCATTATAAAACGAAAATATGATCAGGTTCCTCATGGATTAAATTATACCTGATTGGTTCACAGTTGCTCTCAGCAGAACCTTACAGACTTTCCATGATCTGACCCCTTCTCTATCCGCTAGTTTCTCCCCTTGTCCCATGCTCCAGTGCAAGCCATTTTAACCTACTTTTATTTTCCTGCATATGCTGTCCTCCCTATGCTTGCATATCATTGCAGATGTCTCTTACTTTCAGGCCAGAAATGAAGGAAGGAGGTGGAGTGTCCATAGCTGTACTCTAGCAGATTAGAAGGAATAAAACATCCAGGGACATTGTGGGCAGTTACCAAAAGGGGAGGAAAGAAGGCTGGGGTTAGAGATTGGTGTTTAATAAGAAAATAAGAGTTGGGTTTAGAAGTCGGAACACATTTGTGGGTTTCTCCAAGAAGAGGAAAATCAAGGGGAAGTTCTAGAGAAGAAAGAAAAAAATGCCATCACGCACAGACAACTTGAGAGTTAAGGGAGTCTACCAATCCCACCTGTTTTTCTGATTCCCATTGTTCTCCAGTAGGCATTGAATAAGGACATTTCGCCTCTTTTCTAATGCTCCTAATTAATAATAAAATTAGGGGCACCCAGGTGGCTCAGTCAGTTAAGTGTCTGACTCTTGATGTGGGCTCAGGTCATGACTCAAGAGTTGTGAGATTGAGTCCCGTATCAGGCTCCACACTGGGTGTGGAGTCTGCTTAGGATTCTGTTTCTCATTCTGCCCCTCCCCCTGAAAAATAAAAATAACATAAAATAACAAAATTTAAAATGGTTAGCATTTACTGAGAATTTAATATGCAGCACTTTTTCTTAAGTGCTTGATATAATGTCTCATTTAACTGTCACATCGACCTTAAGAGGGAGATGGTTTTATTCCCATTTTATAGATGAGGGCATTGATGAACATGGGTCAAATGTCCTAAAATAATTTTCCATGCTAGCACAGCTAGAAAGAGGAATGATTTGCTCATATATCTGTCTAGAATCAGACATAAAGAAAACTTACATCTCTTAGCCGGACTAGCTCTCTTATCTGTGAATAAAGGCTTTGTTTCAATGGTAGATTTTTTTATGGTAAGACAATTATTTTATGATTGATATTAAATGTATTAAATTTTGTCTCCTTTATTTATGATTGCTATGTGCATACCATGAACTTTGTCCTTGAGAAAAACTAGAGTGTGATGATTATCTCTATTAGATAATTCTTTTCTCCCTCACAGCAGATGCACAGATTGAGACATGGTTAAGTGTGGTGGTTTGAGCTACCTTAACTGAATTGAATATAATGCAAAGAAAGCTAATGTAATCAATTGATTCAATGGCCTTGTAGAGACATGACCTTTTTCATGAGAGAACTAGAGCTACAATTTATTAATGACATTATTCCCAACCTCTACGTGTATAAACAAAAATCTTGGGGCGCCTGGGTGGCTCAGTGGGTTAAAGCCTCTGCCTTCGGCTCAGGTCATGATCTCAGGGTCCTGGGATCAAGCCCCGCATCTGGCTCTCTGCTCAGCAGGGAGCCTGCTTCCCCCTCTGTCTCTGCCTGCCTCTCTGCCTACTTGTGATCTCTCTCTCTCTCTCTCTGTGTCAAATAAATAAATAAAATCTTTAAAAAAAAACAAAAAAAACAAAAAAAATCTTAAACACCGAGAGATATGAGACACCATGAACCAAACTTAGTAGAATGTAAGAGTGGCAAACCTTTACTGACGTCAGAGCCCAAGATCACACCAAATTAATAAAATGGAAGCTGCATAAGGACAGAGGGGTTTTTAGCATCTAAATGTGTACCCTTTTTTCTTCTCCCTGAAGATATTGAAGAGGAAATATCTGTATTTATTTATTTTATTATTTTAGAGAGAAAGAGAGAGTGGAGGGGAGGGCCGTGGGACAGGGGGAGAATGAATCCCAAGCAGGCTCCATGCCCAACGTGGGAGCTGAGGCAGGGCTGCATCTCTGTCCCCTGAGTTTATGACCTGAGCCAAAATCAAGAGTCCAACGTTCAACCGAGAGGAAATATTTTAAAAATCAATATAAATAACATTCCTCTCACGATGACTACCTCAGCCTCAGACTTAAAAGTGTTGAAAAATAATTTTACGCAATCTTTTATTAAGAGTCTCTCTTCTCATATGTATTTCTCATGTAGCTGATTTTCAACCTAACATATATGTTACGTCAATATCCATGTGAACAAATAAGATAATTATATGTAAAATATACTGCAATTGAAAGAAATGAGGCAGTAGAGGAATGAAGAGATGTGAGGAAGAAAGAATTGCAAACAGTGGCCCATATTGTAAGAATTACAGTTTATCTCCAAAGACCCTATCCTCTTTTTTTTTTTTTTAAAGATTTTATTTATTTATTTGAAAGCGAGGAGTGTGGGCACAAAAGCAGGGGAGAAGGGCAGAGGCAGAGGGAGAGGCAGGATTCCTGCTGAGCAGGGAGCCCGATTCAGGACTCAATCCCAGGACACTGAGATCATGACCAGAGCCGAAGGCAGGCACTTAACTGACTGAGCCACCCAGGTGCCCCATCCTGTTTTTATTTAGAGGTAATTTTTATGTTCTAGCCAGAGCAAAGTAAATTTGGATGCGCTTTATCATTAGACTTGCACATGATATTACTTCCTTGTCATCTGGTGGTCTGGACATAATTAACTTTCTGTGAATTGGAAACTAAGAATTTTAAGAAACATATTCACTCTTCCATGTGAATGGGATCCATATAGGAACCTACTGGTGCTGTGTACAAAATGCTGCTCTAGTGGCCAAGAGAAGCTGTTGGTCCTCGGTTGCCTAACTTAAGTCTCCAGAGTAGAACAAAGCCCTGGCCTGATGTAAAAACAACAATATAATATTCCATATTTTATGTGTGTGAGAGCCAAATGCAATCCAAGGTAACCATTAGGCTGTGTCTGGTCAAGAACACAATAAGTAAAAGGACATTGGCATGGCATTTCTAGCCATCCGGATGTCTAAACAGGATTACTGCTAAGAGCTAACTAGAAATTGTCTGGTAGATTTTATCAAAACAGACACTAGTTCTGGATAATTCAGACCAAAAGACTGATGTTTCCTTTTACCAGAAAATTATTTGAAGAGGGAACTTGAAATCAATGCAAGCCATTTCTTTAAGGCTTCCCTTCATTGTATAAAGACAAAGTTTCAGCCTAGAAAGAGCCACTGGTGAAACTACCTAAGGGGCAGTTTTTAAGTTGATGGGCAATTGAGAGCCATTTTGTTACTCAAATCCCCTTTCTTTTTCCTTTTGTTTACCATCAAAACACCTACCAAGGGAAGATTCTCCTTTGGTTTTACCATCTTTGAGGGTTGCTAATAGAGAAAGTAGAAAACTTACTGCCTAAACTGAGTTCGGGTAAAAATTATCCAGTTGATGAACTAGGCTCAAACTGAGTGGTAACGTATAACATTAGAATTCTGGTCACTTAACCTAAGGACACATGCAAACTATTCAAATGAACAAAAAGTAAAATAAAACAAGCAAACAAACAAAAACCCAAGTCATATGTGGTTAATGGGAAGAGGAACAGTACATTGGCTGATGCAATTCTCGCCAGTTTGATGGAAAAGTCAAATCAGCAAAAATAGTTGGAATAGCCCATGCTAGTTGGTAAGATTTGGTTCAGTTTAATAATATTTATTCTGTATCCCCCCCCAGCCATGTGCCCATCATACTGGTTGATGAAATATGATATTATCCCTGTCTCAAATGCTTCAAACATATAAATCAATACTTGCAGTTCAGTTCCATATACCTATGATGGATGTACGAACAAGAATCAGAATTTCTATAGATATTGGAGTAAAAAACTGGAATGGGGGAAAGAAAGAGAATCAGGAAATATGTGTCATTTTCAGTGAAAAGGAGTGGAATTTAAAGATAAATAGTGACCAAGATGGCCTTAAGTTTCCCCTCAGTTTGGCTAAACTTTAGATAAGCTTGCTTCTGACTTTTTAGGCCCTGACCTCACTTTCCTTAGAGCATTTACTTTAGAAAACTTGTCAATTATTTCTTTACCCCTTTGAGATATAAATCTTCTTAAAACCCCCTTGCCAATTTTTTAGCTAAGACTTTTTCTCAAGGACCTGGGAGCCACCTCTTTGAAATATACTCATCAAGAAAGGTAATTCCCGGGGCACTTGGGTAGCTCAGTTGGTTGAGCGCCCTACTTGATTTCAGCTCAAGTCACGATCCTGGGTTCGAGCCCCACATCGAGCCCCAAGCTCCAAGTCAGACACTGCACTCAGTGGGGTAGTCTGCTTGAGATTCTCTCTCTCTCTCTCTCCATCTGCCCCCCCACTTGTGTGCACTCTCATGTGTGTTCTCTCTCTTTAAAATAAATACATCTTTAAAAAAAAGAAAGAAAGAAAGAAAGTTAATGCCCCTATCTCCCAGTCTCTTCGTAAGGGTAGAACCCTAACTTCCCTTTGTCAAACACAGGTGGTCTCATCACAGAGAAAAACACAAACTCGAGAACTTGCTGTGCTGGACACATCCCACTGATTAACCACTCCCTAATGTCCTCCAGTACTTTCCCAATAGTTCATCTCATGCTCAGAACCCCTCCTGCCCTTTATTTCACTGGAGTTCAGACTGAGATTCTGGTTTCTCTCCCCTTTTTCCTTGAATACAGGCTTAAAGTCTTGAATAAATTCCTCCTTGCCTGTTTAATTTGTCAGGTAATTTTACTCTAACACTAGAAAGTGGGCAAGCAGACAAGAAGGGAGGACCTTCTCAGTCAGAGAACTCAGCCCTGGCAAAGATCTGGAAGCATCATATTCTACTACATTTTTGAGGATATCTACCCATATTTATACTGCGCGTACAAATCTGTGTGTATTTGTGTCCAAGTGCACACATATTTGTGCCTGAGAATTTTCCACCTCCGCCCCCTCAGCAGCACCGGCATGCAGTTAGATGCACTTCTGAGAACCCCACCTGTTGTCTTCTACTCTCTCTCAGCCTGGAGGAATCTTACTTAATGCCACTGGACTGTAGATCTAAAAATGGTTAAAATGGCATATTTGAAGTTTTGTATGTCTTACCTCATTAATAAAAAAGTAATCCTCCTAAAAAGTTGCATCCATGGAGAACATTTGTAGTGTTACAGAATGGAATCCATGTCTAGACCAGTTGGAGGCCTGACCTCAGCCTGGAAGTTACTCTTCCTTTCCCCCATCCCCATGATCAAAAGAAGAGTAGAATGTGATTCTTTCCCTAGCTCCACACCTGTGGCAGGCAGAGCGGTAGCAAGAGCCACAGAGATGTTCTTCCTGTGAGTGCAAGAGGAGTTGTAAGAAATGACTGGTAGCATCTTGGGGAAAAAATATTCAAGTACTTTAAATACAGAGGACAACCCCTGTTGTTAACCCCTTTAAATCTGAAAATTTAGGACCTGCAGATACAGAGACTAAGAATATTTTTGTGTTTGTAAATTAGAGCCCTGAACCCTAGACACTTAGGCCTCCCCTTGAATGCACAGGCGGCTCTGAAGAGTCATGGGCATCACACCTCCCTCCTGCCCCATCTTCCCGCTGGCTGCAGATGTCCTGTTACGTTGGCCACAGCATTGCTCTTACCCGTGGAACTGTAAGCCAGGGTAAGACTGGAGTTAAAGAAGCTGTCCACTATTGTTTGGTAGCAATGGGGTGCGAAAGAAATCGATTCCTTATGTCCAGAGTGCACAGGTTAGGTAAGCGGGGCCTGTTCTAGAACATAACCTTTGCCCGGCTTCTCATGTAGGTGTGCAGCCAACTAGGGACGTACCACAAATGCTGAATATCTCCTGGGACCGAGGCCCTGGTGTCTAAGACGAAGAGTTCTATCTCCTAGTTCCTTTTCTCTCCTTCCTCCCTATTGAAGAAGGAAAAAAATAGAAAGTAGGCAAGTAAGTGTGAAATATGGAACATTTCTTTCAATTACTGACGACGTTTCTTGTATTTTTTTAATCATAGCTAGTGTTTTATCTCCCCCTAGTGGCTAAAATTGGGCTCTGCAGTTAGAATTTAATTATTAAGGGTTAGCTCTAAATTCCAACTTTCTTTTCTATCTAAATACTGCTTAGAGACAGCATATGAGAAATCTTAGATTAACTAAGGAGACTCAATATTAGGAAGTCAAATATGGGACCATCTCATAATGCTTTCTAAGTCCAATTTCTGGGTTTACTGAAAGGGCACATATAACTAAGGCTTGATTCTGAGGTTGTGATGACAATAATAACACTCATAATAATATAGGTAATATCTGTTGAGTGCTTACTATGTTCCAGACAACATTATAATGCTTTTAAGTATTATTCATTGACCCCCACAATAACCATGTGGTAAGTTCTCTTGTACCCAATTTTTAGAAGAGAAAACAATAAAGGGAAGTGAATAATTTGCCCCAAGACCAACCACCTATTAACTGGCAAAGCCAAGATTTAAAGCCCAACAGTCTAGCCCCAGAACCTTAAATCTATACAGCATAGGATAGATAGTACATTAGGTCTGTGGAATCAGAGAGGCTCCTCACTCCTCTCTAGCTGCGTGCTCCTTTAAATAGAATGTGATCATGTTTCAAATGCTTGGGAAAGACGAAGCGCCTTAGAAATCCAGGATTGGAACTTGATCAAGGCATTTCTCAAAGAAATTTCAGTGGTAGCAGGAACTTGACTTCAAACGTTGGTGTGAAATAGAAAGGCACAGAGAGGGAAGCATGGTCCAAGTAAGGAGGGACAGCAGGATCAGAGGCAGTAATCAATGGAGGACATGAGGGAGTGTGGAGCGAACAGTGTTCCCCTGTGAAGCAGGGGAACAAAGTGGGGGACACCGGAGGATGTGTGAGGGAGGAGAGGAAAGTTGAAGGGCCAGCTTGGGCCATATTGTTCATGGAGGATATTAACATCAGATTAAGAACTTAGATCTACTCTAATTATTGAGAATTTTTTAAATAATATTTATCACTCTTGTCATTTTTCAAAAGCAAGATGTGCCCAATGTGGAAAATTTGGAAACCAAAAAGGCAAAGCTAAAACACTATTTGTAACTCCACTTCTCTTTGTAATATTTGTAATATATCTTGCAGTCTTTATCCCACAAACACATTTTAACCCTCTCCAAAAAGTTATTGAACTTTGCATAATAAATATACAGTATTTTAATGTTTTGGTTTTGTCTTTTATTATAGTACATGTCTATTATAAATAAAGTAGAAGCATAAGCATTAAAAGCAAAAGTAAAATTATAAACATTTCTAAGCTCCTACAATTAAAAATCACTTTTATTGTGTGTGTATGTTTGTATGTATATGTATTTATCTACCCCCTTGGGAAAAAACAGATCCCATTAAAAAATAGAATAATAATTTATAAACTGTCTTAGACCCTGAAGTTTTCTCTTATATCATGAACATCTTGCTTGCTGATACATGTATTTCTACATCAAAATTTAATGGCTGCATCCTTTACAAAATAACTTACTCAAGTTCATATTTTTGAATTGCTTTTGCATCTTTGTTGAAAATCAACGAACTACATATGTGTGGGTCTATTGTTAGACTCTCAGTTCTATTGATTTGTCTTTCTTGATTCTAATACACAATCTCCATCAGTGTAACTTTAAACTAAGACTTGCAGTCAGAGAGTAGAAGTTAGCCAAATTTTGTTCTTTTTCAAAGTTGTTTTGGCAATTCTTTGCCCTCTGCATTTCCATATGCGTTTTAGAATTAGCTATTAAAACGTACAAATAAACCCGTTGAGATTTTCGTTGGAATTGTCTTATATCTATCAAATCAAATTAGGGAGAATTAATGTTTTATCCATGTTTATCCATTACCATGGCATTTATCTCTGTTTATTTAGGAGTTTATTTAGGAGTTCTTTAATTCCTCTCAGTATAGTTTGCAGTTCTCAGTATATAAGACCTGCATATTTCTCTCATATTTATCTCGAGGTAATTCATCTTTTTATGCTATCCTAAATGGTATTGTTATTTTGATTTCAATTTCCAATTGTTTGTTGCTAGTATATTGATCTGACTTCTTCCAACCTTGCTAAACATACTTATTAGCTCTAGTAAATATACAGATATATAGATTCCATAAGATTTTCTACATAGATGATCGTGCCATTTGTGAATAAAGACCATTTTACTTCTTCATCTCCAATCTGGACGTCTTTTATTTTTTTATTTCTCCTTCTTGTCTGGATGGACTGGCTAAAACCTCTACTGGTAAAAAAAAAAAAAAAAAAAAAAAAGACATCCTTGCCTGTCTCCTCATCTTAGGGGACAGAATTTTGTCTTTTAAGTACGAGTTACTGGTCCAGTTTTTGTCGTTGCTCTTTATCAGGCTGAGGATATTCCTTCTATTCCCAGTTTGCAGAGGGCTTTTATCAGGATTGGATGTTGGCTCTTTGTCAAATGATTTTTCTCCATCTTTTGAGATGATAGTTTTTTAGTCTTTTAACATGGTGAATTACATTGATTGGTTTTCAAATGTTGAACTAACTTTGCATCCCTGAGGTAAACCCCACTTGATCATGATGCATTATCATTTTAATATAGTGTTAGATGTGATTTGTTCAAATTGGTAAGAAATGGCATCTCCGTGTTCATGAGGGATATTGTTCTACAGTTTTCTTATATTTTTCAGGTTGTGTTATCGTAGTTATGCTGGCTTCACAGATTGAGCTGAGAAGTACTCAATTTTCTGGAAGAGTTTGTGTTGAAATATTTTTTCTTCTTTAAATGTTTGGTAGAATTCACTTATGAATGCATCTGAGAACAAAATTTTCTTTGTGGGAAGATTTAAAACTCCAAATGCAATGTCTTTAATACATGTAAAGCTCTTCTGGTTATTTCTTCTTGAATAAGACTGGTAGTTTGTATCTTTTAAGGAATTTGAAAGTTTTCCTGTTTCTTAAGGTGAACGCTGATGTCATTGACTTGACCATCTTTCTTCTTTTTTAAACAGGCATTTAGAGCAAAAATATTCCTTCTTATTACTGCTATAGCTGTATCGCATAAATTTTCAAATGCTTTTCATTTTTACTTAGTTAAAATTTTTCTTAATTTCTTTTTTGATTTCTTTCTTGACCTATGGGCTATGTAAACATACATGATTTATATATTTGAGGTTTGTCCAGACAACTGTCTGTTACTGATTTCTAATTTCATTCCACTCTGGTCAGAGAACATACTTTGTATGTCTTTTGTTAACCTCGATCTTGATTGCAAACAGAAATTCAGTCCCCTGCTTTTGGACTGGTAGGTTGTTTCTAATTTTTTGTACTATTGAAAACAATTCTTGAATGAAGATGAACTTGAAATCTTTGTACTCATTCTCATTTTCTTAGATAAATTACAAGAAACAAAAATTTTGACTCAAAGAGTGTTTCCTTTTTTTTTTTTAAGATTTTTATTTATTTATTTTACAGAGAGAGAAAGATCACACGTAGGCAGAGAGAGAGGGAGAAGCAGGCTCCCCGCTGAGCAGAGAGCCCAATGCAGGGCTCGATCCCAGGACCCTGAGATCATGACCTGGGCTGAAGGCAGAGGCTTAACCCGCTGAGCCACCCAGGCGCCCCAAGTGTTTCCTTCTTTTTGTAGAATTTGTGTGTACTACTAGGTGGCTTGTTTCATGCTTTGCTTTATATTCAGTAAGGTGCACATATTTTCTTCAGAACAAAAATTTCATTCTGTAACATATTCTTAAATGCTGCATAATATTTTATTTATAGACAAAATTATATTTAACAATTCTCTATTGTTGGACATGTCAATTCTATCTAATTTGGGACAAGTTTCCATAATGCTTTAATAAATCACATTGTGGATCATTTGTTTATAGAAGAGGATTGACCTCATAAAAGCAATGATTTAGGAAAGTTAGTCAGGAAGCAGGATAGAGGATAGATTTGGGCTGAGAAAGACTGGAAGTAGGGAAATGTGTTCCATCCCAGTAGGATTCTAATCTAATACTATATGAATGAGGTTCTGATGGTGACAAAGGAGTGGAGACGTCAGGATAGGTGGAATAAATATTAAAACAAAAGAATCTATCACACGTAGTGACTGATTTTGTGAGAATTAAAATCAATCTCTATCTTTAAAGCAGTGGCATTTTTAGATAAAATTGTCTTCACATTTTATCTTCAAAATATCCATTTTCTTAGCATTTGTTCTCACCTGTCAAGCAATAATGTTTTCTAATCACACACTAATGGTTTCTTCATAGATAATAGAAGGAAACTAGGGAAACTATTTTCTAAAGCAATTCTATCTAAGGAAGAACAGGATTCATATAACTCCCCATTACTTTATAAGGAATTTTCTTAGTCTCACAATGTTTTGCCCTTTTGAGTTGTATCCTCACCATATAGAGAAAAAACAAATTTGAGAACCATCCTTAACCTTATTACCTTATTACACTTGTATTTGTTGTCTTGCAATGTTTTAAAGCAAAACATCTGTGATCACTTGACCTAGGGAAGAAGTCGTCTTCCTGTCAATACACACCTGAGAGGATGCCACCCACCGCTTTGGCACCAGCGCCTCTCGAGTGCCCAGAGCAGGCAGGGACTGGCTGGGTGTGTTCAGTGAGCAGATAAGACCTGTGTCTAAGCTTCCCAGTCACACCTTTCTTTATCCCATGTCCTTTCCTTCCCACTTCTCTTTCCTACCATTCTCACTTTAAAATTTTTGAATGCTCCATGAAATGCCCATTATTGTGCACATTGGTGCAATTTATCTCTTATTTTATCAGATGATTCAGCTGTTTGCTCAAATTTTTTAAAAAATAAAATCAATCATCTCACTTCAAGTTCTCACCAGATCACTTCCCTAAAAGCCTTAGCCTTGGCCAGGTCATCACAGTCACACCTTGAGAAGCTTGATCTCGTGGCTAGGTCCAACTCTTTAGACTAAGCACCAAATTTCCTCACAAACCCCCTAAAAAAACAAGTACACTATCGGTTTCTTTACTGTTCATTTAAGGTCAAAAGCAATACTATGGTCATCGAAATGTGCTTAAAGAAAACCTGGTTTCCATTCACTGTGTGGTCTTCTGGAATTTTTTAGTAGGTCAACTGTATAACTACTTCAACCCCAAACTCAGTCCCATAGGAGTCAAGGAGCACCAACTTTCTTTTTCTTTTTTCTTTTTTTTTTTTAAGGGTTTTATTTATTTATTTGACAGAGAGAGAGATCACAAGTAGGCAGAGAGGCAGGCAGAGAGAGAGGGGGAAACAGGCTCCCTGCTGGGCAGAGAGCCCAATTCGGGGCTCGGTCCCAGGACCCTGAGATCACTACCCGAGCCGAAGGCAGAGGCTTAACCCACTGAGCCACCTAGGCGCCCCGCCAACTTTATTTTTCTTAAGTTCTTATTTAAATTCCAGTTAGTTAACATACAGTGTAATATACGCAGTATTACAGTGTAATACACTTCCAAACATCACCTGGTGGTCATCACTATAAGTGCCCTCCTTAATCTCCAACACCTTTTTCACCCATCCCCCACCTCCCCTCTGGTAATAAGTTCATCCTTCATAATTAAGAGTCTTTTTCTTGCTTTGCCTCTCTCTCTCTTTTTCCCTCTTTGTTCATTTGTTTAATTTCATAATCCCACATATGAGTAAAACCATATGGTATTAGTCTTTCTGACTTATTTCACTCAGCATAATACTCTCTAGTTCCATTCATGTCATTGCAAATGGGAAGATTTCATTCTTTATGACTGAATGATAGTCCATTACATATATTCTATTACATATATATTTTCCATTATATATATACTCCATTATATATATACACACACACACTACATCTTCCCTATCCATTCATCAATTGATGGACACTTGGGCTATTTCCATGATTTGGCTATTGTAGACAATGCTGCTATAAAGATTGGGGTGCATGTACCCCTTTGAATTAGTGTTTTTATATTCTTTGGGTAAATAGTAGCACAATTGCTGAACCCTAGGGTAATTCTATTTTTAACTTTTTGAGGAACCTCCATACTGTTTTTCCAGAATGGCTGCACCAGTTTGCATTCCCACCAACAGTGCATGAGGGTTCCCCTTTCTCCACATCCTTGCCAACATGTGTTCTTTCTCGTGTTGTTGATTTTAGCCATTCTGACAGGTGTGAGGTGATAGCTCATTGTGGTTTTGATTAAGGAGCACCAACTTTAAATATATCAATTTACGAATTATTTCCCTCCCTCCTTAAAGTCCCATCTGCGACTTTGACAATCTTAGGTTGTTTAAATCTCTTTTGTCATGTGCATATAATATTGACTACCATCCAAATTCCACCAAATGCTTTTAAAATACTCCATACTTCTCACTACTGTCTCAAGGCTCACTAGCTAAGTCTCTGAAGTGAAGACACCGAATCCACTTCTATCATGTGTTGTAAATTTCTATTTAGTATTGAGTTGGCAGCCCCAAATTCTCTCAATAAAGTATAATGATTTTTCAGGTAGAATAAATATCATTCTATTTTCAATCTTTTCATTGAATACTTACTGACTTGGTACCTTGGGAAAGTTACTTATTTTCTCTAAGCAGTGGTGGGTTGGAGAAGGAACCTGCTTATGGGAGCCAATTGTTAAATTTTCAGGAGTTTTGCCTACAAGTTTTTAAAACTTTGGAGACTTGAAATCAACCACGGTAAGAGTGTTTACCATAGATGATTGCAAAATGCTACAAATGGGGCACTTCTTTCTGCACAGAGAGCTGTTTTACCAGCTTACTACTGTCTCTAAGCCTTAGTTTCTTCATCCATAAAATGAGAAATATAAAATTTCAATCAGTATTGAATACATTCAGTTGCGGTAAACATAATCTCTTTGCCAGTTTAAATACAAAAGGAATTTGCTAGAGTCTTAAATGCCCTATAGAATTATAGAGAAGACTGATAAAATAGGTTATAGTTTGCGTTCTCAAAAACAAATTTGAGACTCAAGCCATAAAACTGAGCCACCAAGGGACCTACTATCTCCTCTATAGTCAGGAAGGTACCCGCCCATTTGGGAAGCTGCTGCTATGGTTACCAGTTTTAAGATGACTTTGCCTCTCCCAGGTTCAGGAAAGCCTCCTTGATCAAGAAGCCATTACAGGCAAACCTGCACACTGCCTCTAACTGCCTCTTGCTTTCTGAATATTTCAAGATAACATCTGATTGGCAGAAACTAACTCATCAACAGAACTGCAGCTGCATGGGAGGCTTGGAAATACAGTCTTTATTCAGAGTATCTTGTGTGCCAATAAGAACTCAGAGGTTCTATTGCCAAAGATTAAAAGAAAGGGGGAGATTAGCTATTGGAGGACAGCTAGCAGTCTGCCATTGACCATCTGTTTTTATCCCTGAGATCTGTGAACACCCTTTTCCCCAAACAGAATAATTCATACCCTACCTATGAGGTATGACTTCCAAGTTCCATCCAGAGATTGAACCCAGTTCAAAGGCCAGGATACCTGAATGACTCCAAGTCCTCTGCATCAAGTCCAGATGCGGCTGTCTGTGGACAAGCGACCCAGGAAGTGACAGGTTAGTTATCCCCCTATGTCCAACAACAAAAGCACCAAGAACAGCAACAACAACAACAACAACACACACACACACACACACACACACACACACACAAGCACACTATCCAAAGGTGGAGTAGGAACCGGATAGCTATAATAAAAAGTTCCCCTTCAGAAAAATATTGTGCCGGGCAGGCATTTCAGGGACCTCCGCCCTGGTAATAGATTGCCATGATTTTCTAGGTTAGCCTGTCTAACAGCCTCTGGTTCCTCTCACATCTCCATGACTACTGGCTTTGTTTTATTGGTTGTCCTTCCTTATCCATGAGACTCCTTGACCATATTGGAACTGGGCATTGGAGAGTCTTCCTTTCTTGGGGTTGTAAAACTTTCACATCCTGCTTTTTTTCTGGTGCAGGTTCGGCTACTTAAGTTTGCTTTGTGCTGACCATCAGGCTGTGGCAAGCCAGGGTCATAGTTTCTGTGGTAAAGAGCTTCCGCATCGACTTGATGGGCTTCCAGTCTTCTGATCAGTTCCAGGGCGAGAATTGTACCCCAAAGAATTCATCTAGACGTTGTATATAAATATATAACATATTAAATTTAAATACATTTTATTATTATATATTAAAACCTGAAGATCTAGTTTTAATTATTAGCTATGTTCTGTGCAGCCTCTTTTCAGCCTAATGGTGGTGTTTAGGTTGAATTAAGTTCCCCGCATAAAAGATCTGTTTGATTCTTGGCCCCCACTATGTCAGAATGTGACCTTATTTGGAGACAATCAATTTGGAGATAATCAAGTTAAATGAGGTCATTAGGGTAAGCCCTGATTCAATATGACTAGTGTTCTAATAAAAAGGGGAAATTTGGACACACACATGCATACATGGAGACTGTCATGTGAAGAGAAAGGCAGAGATCCAGGTGAGGCCCCCACAAAACAAGGAATGCCAAAGGTTGCCAGTAAACCACCAGAAGCTAGGGGAGAGCCATGGAGCAAATTCTTCCTCACCTCTTTCAGAAGAAACCAACCCTGCTGACACCTTAACCTTGAACTTCTAGCCTCTAGATACATTTCTGTTCAAGCCACTCAGTTTGTACCACTTTGTGACAGCAGCCCCAGCAAATTAGTACAGGTGCCTACAATAATGTGCTACAATAAGGCTCTTGAATGGTAGGGTCAACACCCTTAAGCTCATCTATCCTGCTGGGCTGGTTCTCACTGCCTAGCCCACAGTGCTTTGGAGGTGCTTGTACAGCTGGGACCACAGTGCTCCTTTAGAGCAAACTCTTATTTTTGCTTAAGTGTGGAAGTATAGACACAATTGACTTTTTCAACACTATGAGGCACCACATTATTAGGCTCACGAATATTTTAGATTCTCTGCCACAGGTGGAGATACTCTCCGACAGCTTTAGATTCCTGTCCTTTCCTTCTCAGGTATAGTCCTTTCATTTTTCTTTGCAGACTGGCCAGATCTAGATATAGTTCATCTTTCTCTTGCAACACTTGGCTGAAAATAGCTGAAGCAACCAACCTATACCATTATGAGTTTTTCCAGCCCTTTAACCTACTGCTGCAGGCTCCATCAGTATGTAATCTACCCTGCAAGGTATTTTACGCAACCATTTATCAAATACTTTGCCTCTGCATTACAAGGGTCTCCAGTTTTCCACACTGTTAGACCTGTCCGTATCATCTACTGCTTGGACTGCTAAGTCAAGGAAACGTACTTTAGTATCTTTTAGGGCAGCACCCCACTTTTAAATTCCAAGTTTTGTATGGTCAGTTCACTTGCAGAGAACAGAATTCATTTTAGCTAGTTTAATCAGAAAGGGATTTAGTACAGGTTTTGTTATGGCATAGAGAATCAGTGGAGGACTGAAGAAACAATCAAGGATTCCTTTGAGAACAGTACAACGGAGAGAGGTCACCCATGCAGATGTTCCTATGGCTATAGGAAAACCACCAAAACCATAAAGCAATTTTGTACTGGGGCAGGGGATTGGGAAACAGAAACCTATGGTAGAATTGCAGAAGCAGTAAAAGCATGACTTCTACCTTACGAATCTCTCACAAGTACATTGGATTAGCTGGATCCAATGTAGCTATCCAATGTAATTGGTCAATTCAGAGCTCTGGCTGTCAGGGTCTGAAAAATGTCTCTTATTCTGGACTGTGATGTGCCCAGCTACAAATCAAGGGCTCTATTTCTGGGCAAGAAAAGGGGGAAGGAGATAAAGCACAAACTGATTGTGAGTATAAATATTTTAGGGTTACTTCTGACATAGAGCTGCCCCATAATAATTGACAAATTTATGAAAACATAATACAAGTTCCCTCTTTGAGAAAATGTGCATGCAATCAGAAATAATTAGATCAGGTTTGTAAAAGGCAAACTATGGCACAATTATTTTGCACTTTTATTTGTTCAAGTGCAATACAGTGTTCTCTGAGCTGGAATATTGACAAATGTAACCTCCTGGTTAACACAGTTCATTCTCTGCAGGAGTTAATTGACCTTATAAGTCAAAGGTCCAGTTCTGGTCCCGTTGAAGTCTCTTAAACTTTGTTCTTTCTCAAGGGATTTCACCTCCCCATGTCTTCTGGTACCCATGATCCAAGGAAATAGCAGCCCTCAGGCATGTTTCAAGCTTCGTTGTATCTTTTTACAAATTTGAATTTTAAATCTAGCTTTGTGAAATATGTTTTAGGGCAGAGGTCAGTCAAGTTTTTCTATAAAGGGTCAGATAGTATTTTCAGCTTTGTGTGCCATATGGCATCTGCTGTGGTTTCTCAATCTCAATGTCGCAGTGTGAAAGTAGCCATAGACAGCATACAGATTAATGAGAGTGCCTGGGTTCCAACAAAACTGTATTCACAAAAAAAGGTGAGGGACCTAACTGGCCCCATGTTGGAGGTAGAGTTTACTCTAAAAAAGAAAATAAAAATAAAATAAAATGAAAAATAATTATTAAAAAAGAGAGAGAGAGAAAGTTCATCAGAAGTACCTTGCCGATCACTTCAGATATGGATCTAGCTGGCAATTCTCTTCTCCCTGTGGGTGGGGAGTCCTTTCACATAGTTGGCAATTCTCAAACACTCAACCTAATCACTGGTGTCTGAGATAGCACTTGCCTCTGCTTGGTTTCACTGTATAGTCACGTGTCCATGTTCTCCTGAATCTAAGCACGACATGAAACTTCTTTAACTTCAATAACCATCCTCATAATGGAAACAGCAAGGGGCTCCCAACTGTACTCAGCCACACCTAAGCAACCTATATATTTTTCTGCCAGCCGCTGGATTTGCCTACCAGCTCCTGATAGCCTTGAAATACCACGTGTTCCTGGGAGCTACTGTGGCCTGCCACGCCCAGATGGAAATTACACTGCTGTCCTGCCCTGGCCAGGCATCAGCTTTGGTACTAAAAGGGAGGGGCACTCTTAGCACAGTGACAAAGAGCAGTTACATCTGACCTCTGTCACTGATTAGATGTGTGCCCTTGCGATAATTAAACTTTCTAAGCTTCAGTTTCCTAATACGCAAGATGGGGAGCATGACACGCCTCCTTATAGCAGTGCCTGGATTATAGCAAACATTCCATAGATGCTATCTACATTGGAGAAATTGGTATCAGGGATTTATGTACTTTAGGATGATCATAATATTGGGGTTTTGTTTGTTTCAAGTTTTTATTTGAATTCTAGTTAGCTAACATAACATAAAACCAGTTCCGGGAATAGTACTTAGTGATTCATCACTTACAATACCCGGTGCTCATCACAACATTGTTAATTGGCCTTCCTTTTCATCTGAATACTTCGAAATAAGAACAGCAGGTAAAATTTGAGTTTTTCTTGCTTCTTTGTTTTCATTTGTTTTAACTATGGTCTCCTAACATGAATATTTTGTATACATTGGGTTAACATGTTTTTCTATTTGGTTGCCCTAAATTTTCTTAAAAGTGTATGTATTTTGGAGGCACCTGGCTGGCTCAGTCAGTAGAGTGCGCGACTTTTGTTCTTGGGGTCATGAGTTCAAATACCACATTGGGCCTAGAGCTTATTTAAAATTTTTTTAAAAAAATTTTTATATTATAAAATTACATATATATATGTATAATATGTATATATGTATATTAAAGTATATATATTAGAGTGGGGGTAGAGGGACAGAGGGAAAGGGAGAGAGGGAATTTTAAACAGGCTCCATGTCCACCCTGGAGCCCATGAGGGCGGGGGGGGGGTGGTGAGGTGGGGTGTTTTGATCTCACAACCCTAAGATCATGACCTGAGCTGAAATCAAGAGTCAGATGCTTAAGTAGCTGAGCCACCCAGGTGCCCCAGTGTATGTATTTGAAAACAAATGAGCATAAAGCTTGAAATAGTAGAGCAGACAGCACAAAAGAACAAAGCACGAAAACTAAGTAACAAAAATTACTACTGTGGACACTTCAGTATTTTGTCCACTGATTCCAACCAGCTGGTATTCGTCTGGCCTGCTATCTTCACACACAAACCTTGATTCTTTTTCTTTTCTGATAGTTCTTGAACTCCAGTCAGACTGGTCTTAGGTTAGCTATGTGACATCATCCAGTGGAGCGTGTTGGAAGTCACATTCCCAATCCACTCCCTCAAAGACTGATTTAGTAGTTTCAGGATGGGGCATGAAGTCTATATTTTCAAGGTGCTTCCCATGTTGCAGACGCAGGGGAGACTCGGGGACCTCTGCTCTTTACCCTCACTCGTGTTTTCACCCAGGAGTTCCTCCCCAGCCCCCACTACCCACGCAGTGCCAAAAACTGTGCCAACCTCCGCAGCAAACAATTATAACTACCCTGTCAAGGAGATGTTCTTAATCCCATAGTACAGGTGAGGAAACCAAGGCTCGGTTATATTTAGTAATTTGTTCAAAGCCTTCAGCCTTTTTCCTTGACAAGAACATGTAGTTAATACCAGAGTTGATGTTAATTCATTTGTTTAAGCATGTAAAAACTCTCCTTGAGGGGATGGGCCAAGACTTGCCCTTTGATGAGAGTCAGGGATTGATGACAAGAAACAGAAACCCAGGGGCACCTGGGTGGCTCAGTTGGTTATGCATCTGCCTTTGGCTCAGGTCATGATCCCAGGGTCCTGGGATGGAGTTCCACACTGGACTCCCTGCTCAGCAGGTAGTCTGCTTCTCCCTCCCCCTCTGCCACTCCCCGCTGCTTGGGCTCTCTCCCTCAAACAAATAAATAAATAATCTTAAAAAAAAAAAAAAGGAAAAGAAACCCATTCAAAAGACTTGAAGAAAGCTTATGGAAAGGATATAGGAGAATTTCATGGACACCGAATGTTGAAAATACAGCTTGGCCTTAAGGAAATTGGGTTAAACACAGTCTTGAGTGTTAAGATACTTGAAATAACTGAGAAGATAGATAATTCTCACAAAATGATTTTCCCAACCTACGTATAAATGGTTTCTCCAGCCAGGTGCAAGAGCTGCCCTTTGTCTTCCCATAGCTCTAAATGGAACATTTCAGGTCCCTCTTTCTTACATAGCTGCCACTAGGGTGTCTGTCTACTCCCAACACTCCACCTCTTCCTTCCTGTTTTCACAGGGCTCCTGGCCTTTGCTGGATAAAACAAAGGAAGAAAATGTTGCAGTGGCAAAGGGGCCCTTTATTCCCTAAAGGCTTTTTCATTCTATTTTTTTCTTTTTTTTTAAGCTTTTATTTAAATTCCTTAGTTAATATATAGTGTAATATTAGTTTCAATAAAACTCTTTCATTCTAAAAGAGAGAAATCAATTCAAACTGACTTAAAGAAAAGAAAAAGAAATTTACTGGATTATGTAAATAAAAGGTTCAGGATCAAGTCCAGTTCGAAATTGGCTGGTGTGGGGGGGTCACATTATAAACTGCCCCAGCTTCGACAATTTTCCTATAGCAGGCATTTAATAAATTTTGTTGAATTGAATTAAGCCTATGAATTTTCAGAGTCAAGTTGTCTAAGTATAGGATTTGTCATATTTCCTGGTTTTGATATATAAGGGTTTTATTTGTATTAATGTTAATATTTATTAATATTAATATGTTAAGTATTTTTATTAATATTATACAGTATGTAATATTTTATTTTATTTTTGATTGAAGAATTTTGAAGCCAGAATTTTTTTTTTAATTTTCAAGTAGTTAGGGATATTTGTGCATGTGTGCTTTTATTTTGTTTTTGTTTTTACTTCTAGATTTATTGCCTCCTGGTAAGAAATTGTGAATATATAATTTTGGTGTTTTGCAATTTTTTTTTCTTTTTGGAAATTCATTCTTCAGATATGTTAATATATTCAGTCTGATTAAAATCAGGGCTTGGTAGGGAAGCTGTTTTGTCACTTTAGGGTGACCTTCCATATAGCTGGTCAAGTACATTATGTCTCTTTTATACTTGAACTCTCTAAGGAAAGTTTATTTCCCCATTTTCAAACTATTTGGAGGAGGGACTTGTCTGTGGCCTTGTATACTACAGTCCCCTCATGAGTTCAGTAATGAATGTGCATACCTTACAGGGCTGTTATCAGGATTAAATGAGTTGATATGTGTAAAATGCTCAGCATTGTGCCTGGTCCATAGTAAGCCATCAATAATGGCTCCAGATGATATTATGTTTTTTCTGTTTTTTCTGAACCTGCAGTTTTGCTTTCAGTAGTATTCCACTTTGACAGATACAGGATGGTTTTTAATTACCCTCAACTTTTTCCAACCAAAAAAATCACAAAAACAAATGAAGAACAAAAGGTAAAGAAAAACTTCCCTACTGGGCATCAGTGTGATGACTTTATGCAGCAACCCTTAACAACACAACAACAACAAAAGCCAAGCTGATTTTGTTTTAAACATGTTCTACTAGGTTCTGTGAAAGAATTTTCAGAGCTGCTGAGCAATGTGTTCACAGCTGAATCCTAATAAGAGATTCTAATTTTCTTCTTTTTTGAGGACTTGTTCCTCTCCACCATTAAACTGTGTAAACCTTCCGGGTAGGGATTAGGTCTTTCCTTTCTGGTCCTCACTGCTGGGCACAGGTGCCTAATCGAGAGCTGTGAAGCACATTACAAGTTTTGTGAGGGTTAAGAGCTCTAGTATTAGAGTCTGCCAGACCTGTTCAGCTACTCAGAAATTAAGGAATCTGCCTTAAGAGCTATGCCCCGGCCTCCATTCACTTGCTTGTTATTATTGTGGTCCTTGTTTGCATACATATTTGGTAATAATTTCAGATGGTGTGGAAAAGTGCTTTGTATAAGGTTTTACATACTTTATACCTCATCGAATCCACTTAAGAGCCCCCCAAGGTAGGTGAGTTTTACAGATGATTACACGTGAAATAATGGAAAAGTAATCACCAGCCAAATTATTATGAGGTAAGCTTTCTTTTCTAAGATTTTATTTATTTATTTGAGAGAGAGCAGAGCGAAAGAGTGAGCACATGGCGGGGGGGTTGCAGAGAGAAAGGGAGAAGTAGCCTTCCCACTTGAGCAGGGAGCCAGGCAGGGCTCAATCCCAGAGCTAAAGGCAGACGCTTAACTGACTGAGCCACCCAGGCGCCCCTGGATGAGGTAAGCTTTAACAATGAGGTAAGATTTTTAAAATTTGCCTATAATAACTAGCAAGTGGTGTTTGGTGATTCTTTCAATGACATTAACTTAAAACCTTATGAATTATTATTTGTTCTCATTGCAAGTCTACCAAAAATGCCTAACGGTGCAGCTCTGCATTCCTTAATACTCTTGGATCTCAAACCAAATATCCTAGTAACTATAATTTGTAAACACCTGACATTTACTATTCATATTTGTCAAACATCTTTGTCAGATGAAAACCAGAATACTTCTCGAGGCTGCGAAAGCCACCTGTCACACCCCTCCTCTTCTGTTTTCAAGGTGGTCTTCTTATCTCCCTTATCTGAGGGCAAACGTTTGGCGGAAGATCAATTCGCGTTGTGGCAGTGACTGTTTATATGCTTTCTCATACAGCGCTTTCAGCTCTAAGGCATGGGAGGCAGAAACCCGAAGAATCCGTCATCCTGTGCCCGCGCGCCTTTTCTTCTTTCTTTTTTTTTAATCTGACTTCTGGTCCTGACAGGGGTAGTGCAGCTGTGTGATAGTACATCTCTACAGCCCTCTGAATTTAGGCCAGCCTTATCTCTCTCACTGTCGTCCTTCACTCCCTCCCGTGTTCGTATTTCTCCTAGCTGGATTTACTGTCTCGCAAAATTTTTTCGCCATTAAATGGTTGCGGGAAACCCGGCCGGAGCCTCATCCACCCGCGAGCCGCGGCCCCCCCCCCCCCCCCCCAGGCAGGGAACCCCCACCCGGCTCGCGCCAGCCCACACTCACGAGAAATCATTCCATTTCCAGCGACCAATCAGCTCTCCGCACGCTGCCGCGCCAGCCAATCCAAGCAAATACACGTTGCCCGGGCCAACTTAGGCCACAAGATCTTCGGGTGCACCCGGCGTCTAGCCGCGGACTTGGCTGGGGGATTGGCTCTCTTTCCTTGAAGGGCTTGGTGCCTTCCCATTGGCTGCGAGCGGTGGCGGCCCGTCGCCCATTGGCTCCTGCCGACCCCGACGGGCAGGGAAGCTCGGGGAGCTCTGGATCCTCAGTGTCCGGAAAAGCGGGTAGTCGGGTGCCGGCCCGCGCGTCTACCCGCGTATCACGCCTCGCTTCATCTCAGGTAGCTGTGGGTGTAGGCGCGGAGTCGCGGCGGAAGTGAGGCGGCCTGGAGGGAGGGCGGCGGGGCGTCTGGGGCGTGCTGCCGGGTGCGTTTTCCCTGAGCTGCTCCGGCGAGTGGGGCGGAGGAGGCCGGTGTGGAGTCGGAGAGTGGCGGACCGTGGCGTCCGGGCAGGTGCAGACTTCGCCCGCTAGTCCCCAGAAGGATCCCGGGTCTTGCACCTCGCCTGTTTGCACCGCTCACCAGTTTAAGGACTTGGATGCCTACCAGGCGCCAGTTTCTGCATCCATTAAATGGGGGAAGGGGTTACTAATAACCTTGCTTTTAGGCTATGGTGAAGATTCACCGAGGTGGCGTTCCTTGAAGGGCGCAGTGCTTCCTGGTTCGTAGTAAATGCACGGACAACGTAAGGGTCCCATCTTCCCACAGCAAGCTTTGACTGAGGTGATATTGATGATAAGAGGCAGCGTTTTCTTGGTTTACTATCTTCCAGCTTCGATCCTAAATGTATTAACTCATGTAATTCCTCAGTAAATTAGTGTTATCGTTATCCCTAATGTGCAGTTAAGAAAGATTACCTGAGCTATTTTGGGATCAGGAGCCAGGACAAAATGACAGATTTAGTGTGATGTCAGATTTTTTATGTAAAGTATCTTCCAGCTTGTGATCAACTTCCGGTGTTTTACAGAAGAGACTTTTAGACTCCGAAGGCAGAAGTCCTGAGTTGGAATCCTGTCTGACTCCATCATTTACTAGCTGTGTGATCTCCAAGTGACTTAATTTCTTTGTTGTTACTTTCTCTGCAAAATAAGGATAGTAGGATCGGCTTTTAAGGTTGTGAAATGTGTTAAATGAAATAATACAATTTAACGTGGCCAGAAAGACCGATCACATAGTAAATGATCAATAAATGTTAGCTATTATTTTAAAAAAAGGATTAGAGCGTTAGGAGCTCAAACATTAACTTGAACTCAAACTTAAAGCTGAGATATCATTAGAATTTAATATTGCCTTAATTGTAAAAAGTCTCAACATCGTTGTAAAGCTTATACTAGAATAAGCTAAAGTGAACACTGAAACGGAGGGAAGGGCATTTGTCACATGGGAGAAGTGGGGTTCCCTCTTGGATTCCTGCTACAGCCAGTATCAAAAATGAGAAATTACTGTATTTGACTGAGTTGGAAAAGCTAAATTACAAATTCAAGATTCATTGGAAATCAAGCATATGCTGAAATTTTTATATTAAGTGGAAAATATCATTCAACTTACGAAGTCTTGGTTTGTACAACATCTTGAGGAAAAAATCTATGGCATGTTAAATTGAAGCTATTCACATAAATAAAACCCCTATCAGTTAGGAAATGGAAGTTTAAACAATTCTGATAATCGCTTAAAAAGTGAATTCTGACTTCATCATACTACATAGATACAAACAGATTTTTATGACATTCACTTTTTATTAGAGGTTAAAATGTTTATTATGTTTCATATTTAAAATAGAACCTATGGCCATCTCCCTGTGATGTAAATTTGATGAAAATTTGAGTTGTATTGGCCAAAGACTATGGTGCTGATAGATGGCCACAAGACAATTTCTGACTTTGGCAGGCTGCTGTCTCTACAATGGCAGCCACTGTCTACACTAGTGATCACTCTGAAGACATGAGCATAGAAAACATGAACAAAATGGTTAGTTTAAAGTAAGGGGGAAAAAAAAAGTAAGGAAAAAAATGAAGGTGGACATTACTGAGGACTGAGTAATAGGACTGTCAAAAGTGTATGGCCTTTTTTAAGGAGCTGCTAGATTCTGATATGATTAAATGGTAATTATTCTCTGAAATGTAAGTGATTGAGTTGGAGAGTTTCCTGATGAAGAAAGGGAATGAAAGAATCAGTAAGAGGGAGTTCAGAATAGTATTTAAAACATTTTCCAGGGAGCCTGAGTGGCTCAGTCCGTTAAGTGTCTGCCTTCTGCTCAGGTCATGATCCCAGGGTCCTGGGATGGAGTCGTGCATTGGGCTCCCTGCTGAATGGGGAGTCTGCTTCTCTCTCTACCCCTTCCCCTTCTCATGATCTCTCTCTCACACACATTATCTCTCCCAAATAAATATATAAAACCTTTAAAAAAATAAAACATTTTCCTTACAATCTCCATAGGTGGAGATTTCAGTAGAGCATATTGTATGCTTTCCTTTCAATTAATGGGAGTACTCTGTTTTATTAGGAGAGTATCAAGACCTTAATAGTAACCCCAATACTCCTTGCTCCCCAATTCTGGAATATATTTCCAGAGATGTGTTATGCTTGCCCACACACAGATAGTTTAGACAGTAACCATTATTCTCTTTTGGACTTAATCTTGATGAAGAAAATCCATGCAAGAATGAACTGCCTGGTTAAATACTTCATTGGGCTAAAAAAGAGCTTTCTGAGTTTACACTTGTTTGTTCTCCTTCTTTTCTACCTCCTACTCCACTACCCTTAAAAGAGGCTCATTAATAATTTTTAATGTTTAGCTTTGTTGTTGTTGCAATTCAGAGTTTATTTAAAGGGTCGAATAAGTCAACTTTGAGAGCAAAACCTGGATTACATCCATTTCTGTAGTTCTAGGACCTGGTAGATACTAGATGCTTGGTAAATAAATAGTAGACTTCCTTGAGAAATTGCTGTATTTACTTATGGCAATGGAATTTTTAGTCATTCAGAAGCTCAAGGATGATTAGTGTAAACAGGCTTTTCTTAGATATCTTTAGTTCTTCCATAAGTGAGACTAGTAGCTCACTGTCTACATATTTTTCCCACTTTTATTTACTGGGTTCCTACTGCATGCTAGACATAGGAGTATAACATTGAACAAGTCACATTTACTGCCCCAAAAGGTTTATAGTTAAATTGGAAAAGATGACAAGTGAGTAAATACAGAGTTGTTGTGAGAAACATTGGTGGGGTGGGGGGGAAGCTAACCTAGTCTTTAGGGGAGTCCAAGAAAGAAGAGTAGAAATTAGGCAGTGACATGCAGCCAGATCATAAAAGGTCCCATAAGCCATTTTAAGGAGTTTGGACTTCATAGTGATCAGTTGGAGGGAACGATTACTAAGGTAAGCATCTTAAAGATCCAGATTCTCATCTTTATAGCTAGTTTTTATTGCTTACATTTGTGTAATGGATTTGTACAAAGAGCATTTTTACATTTCATCTTTGATGAAATATCTTACCTGCCAACCGCAGGAACCTGGCAGGCAACCTTTGGGTTTAAAGAATATTGTTTAATCATAATGATCCCAGAAATAGATAAATTAGTTTTTCAAGTCTTCTCTAAGAATTTGTGCTTGTTTATAACATATCCTTGATTAAGGTCATTGTATCGGCTATCAAGTTGGCAGTCTCTTGAGGAGAAATGGGATACTTTCCTGACTGGCATACCGCTTGAATGAGCTCGTTCACTTTTAGTTTATGGGTGGGATCTATATTTATGATATATTTTGCATCACTTACATAGATCCTAAATTCTATTTTATTGAATTTTCTATATATACTTTCCCATGTTTCCCATATTTTGGGATATACCACCCCAAAATATGCCATTTTGGAATAAGGATTATATTGAGCTGAAGGCAGTTCAGCAGCAAATGCAAAAAGGGCTGTTTTCCCTCCCTCTACTGCCTAAAAGTAGAGCATAAATTTCCCTTTGTGAAGGTCTTCCCTTTCTCCTTTCCTATACTAGGAGGAGAACAACTCATCACTGGAGGTAGAGCTGGCACCAAGATTGTCTGAACAAACAAACTTTACTACAGTAACCTTTCTTTTCTACTAGTTTTCTCTCATATATTTACTTTCTCATAATTCACCACCCCTAGAAGCCCAAATCCCTTTCCTTTGTCTTGTCACTTTTCTATAAGTTATCACCTTTTGTTAGAATGGGGTATAAGCCCTAATTCTAACTGCTTTTTTTGGGTCTCCATTTCCTTCTTTTTTATGAAGGCCTCTATGTATATAAAAAATAAAATATTAACAGCAAATAAAATTTGTGTGCCTTTTGTCTTGTTAATATACCTTCTTCCAGTTTAATTTGCAGGTCCCAGAGACAGAACCCAAGAGAGTAGAAAAAAAGGTTTTTTCCTCCCCTACAGTTCCATATCATCTTGTTTATCATTTTTAATGGCTTATATGCTTTATACTATGCTATTCAAATATTGACTACAATATTGATTTATTTCTGTCATCTTTAGTTTTTAGATAGTGTTTCTCAACCCTGGCTGAATAACAGAATGATCAGTGAGACTTTTTATAGAACCTAGATTTGGGGGCCCTACCCCAGAACAGGCCCACTGAATCACACTATCTGGCATGGGTCCTGAAATTTAATATCTAAAAACAGCGTCAAAAAAAACCCAGAGGTGGGGAGCCTGGGTGGCTCAGTTGGTTAAGTGACTGCCTTCGGCTCGGGTCATGATCCTGGAGTCCCGGGATCGAGTCCCGCATCGGGCTCCCTGCTCGGCAGGGAGTCTGCTTCTCTCTTTGACCTCTCCCCTCTCACGTTCTCTCTCTCATTCTCTCTCTCAAATAAATAAATAAAATCTTAAAAAAACAAAAACAAAAACCCAGAGGCAGATAGAAGTTAAAATGGTAAAGGCAAATCTTAATCAAGAACTATTGCAATAGGGGAAAAGATACCTCAGTATAGAATTGTACTCTGTTCTGGGGGTGATTGGGTGGCTCAGTTGGTTAAGCCTACAACTCTTGGTTTTGGCTCAGGTCATGATCTTGTAGTCATGGGATGGAGCCCTGTGTCCGGCTCCATGCTTACCAGAGTCTGCTTTGGATTCTCTCTCTCCCTCTACCCCCGACCCTGCTCTCTCTCAAATAAATAAACAAAATCTTAAAAAAAAAAGAATTGCATTCCATTCTGAATACAATAAGGACAGTGGAGATTTGTAGCCAAGGAGCAGGATAAGTGTCAATGGATGGGAAATTGCTAAGAGGAAACATTAGGGGTAAATTGACTTAGGATTCTTGCTGAACACAGAGCAGCATGATAAGATCAAGGGTAGGATGAGGAATTTTTGAGGGTAAGGGGTGTTTCAGTAATCTAGCTCAACAGGATTCTTGCTAAAACTGAACCTAGGGAGGCAAGGACAAGCCCAAGAACAAGGCCTAATCAAAAAGAGGACTCAGAGGAGCCTAGGAAGGGAAATTTTGTCAACAGCTACAACTACTACAAAATATGACAAAGGGGATTCTGGTGTATGCATCTGTAGTTGAGAATTACAGCCTTTTTCCCATAGAAGTTTGAGGCTTGACATTTCATTTAGATCTTTTCTTGATTTCCTATTTAGTAGTAACTTGATGGTTCTGTAAATTATGCAGCTTTTCCCCAGAAGCTTTTTCTATATTCTTTTACTGGAGTGCACCAAGGAACCAAAAGGACACAAAATCAAGACCAAATAATTCCTGTTTTGAAGCAAACACTTCAACAAACATCAAGGGCCTCTTGTGTTCCAGGCAGTGTTCTAGTTGGTGGGGATATAGTGCTAAGTAAGGCAGTCAAAGGCCTCTGCTCTATTAGTTGGGGATGTGATGGTGAAAGGGTAGAATACAGTATACCAATAAATAAACAAGTTAATTTTAGATTGTGATAAACACTATGAAGAAAGTAAAAGGAGGATATAACGGAGACTTGCAGAGGCTGTATTACGATAGGTTTAAAATGAAATTGTCATTACAAGTTGTTATTAGTCATGCTCAGATTTGGGATCTAATAATCCAGGTAGAGAAATAGCCCAGAGTCAGTGACAAGCTTGGCCTTATTTGAGGGGCAGAAAGAAAATTAGTAGGACAATAATATTGTACGCAATGAGACCTGGTGGTATAAATAGGAATCTCTTAATTTCTATTAAGGGTGATTCCTAGGCTTTGTCTTTGAGCCACTGGCTCAATTACCATTTTAAAGGGAAATGGTTGGGGTGCCTAGGTGGCTCAGGCAGTTAAGCATCTGACTCTTGATCTCGGCTCAGGTCCTGATTTTAGGGTACTGAGTTCAAGCCCCGTGTTGGGCTCCATGCTGGGTGTGGAGCCTACATTAAAAAATAAATAAATAAAAATAAAATAAAAGTAAATTGTTAAGATTGGGAAGACTGAGTGAAATTGAGGGAAGCCTAGGGTGATACCCATTAGAATGATGCTCTAATTAGGCTTCTGGATCTGAGACTTTAGAGTCCTATCTCTCTCCCCATTTCCCCTTCTCTCCAGTCTTCCACATTTCAGCCTCAAGATAGCCAGAGTTTTTGCATGCTTGCATGTTGATCAAAGGCTCCCAGAGCAATTAGTCTAAAAGAAACCTGCAGAGCCCGCATGGACTTTTCTGACCCAGCCTAGGAAGTCATGCAGTCACAGACTACCTCTTGATGGGAAGTGTACTAAAGAATTTGCAGCAGTGTTTTAAAACTGTCGCATTACAGAAGGCTTCAGTATATGGTTTATTATCTTTAAGGTTAACAATCATTCCTCTTTAGAAACAATGTTGAACAGTAGCTTATCTTCGGGATTAGTAACAATATAGTACGTTTCTTTTTTATATGGTTAAAATTATTGCCTTAAAATTACAAACCATTTGTTTGTGCTGTACTGATGTTTCTAAAAGGCTTCACATGACCTCCTTCCTTACGCAGATACCTTACTGAATCCTATAACACTTCATCAAATGAAATAAAATATTGAAAATGGTGCAGTTCTTCAAACTTTTGAAATTGTTCAGAGTTCTGTAACCCTAACCTGAAAGGATGTATGAACACATTCCTAGTTGTGCTTGTCATTAGTTTTCTAGAATGAGTCCTAAATCTGTTGGATGTTAAATTAAAAAATTTAATGGCGGAAACTCTAAAGACATTTTAAAAGAATTTATTCCTTGTGTATTTATTTTTGTAGTTTGGAAACAGTAATATTTTTTTTCTTTAAATTATCTAGAATTCTATAATGTATTTCTTTTTGTTATATTCCTTTAGAAAAGGAACCAGGATTGTAGTTAATTTTTATATGAGTGATTTTAATAACTTAAAATGTGTGATACGCATCCTTCACTAGGTGTAACTCATCTTGGGAGCTTTTAGGGAAAAAAAACCTATGCCTAGGTCCTACTCCCAGAGCTTCTGATTAGTTGATTTGGGGTGGGATCCAGGTATAAGTATCTTTTTTTTTTTTTTAATTTGACAGAGAGAGATCACAAGCAGGCAGAGAGGCAGGCAGAGAGAGAGGGGGAAGCAGGCTCCCCGCTGAGCGGAGAGCCCGATGCGGGGCTTGATCCCAGGTCCCTGAGATCATGACCTGAGCCGAAGGCAGAGGCTTAACCCACTGAGCCACCCAGGCGCCCCCAGGTATAAGTATCTTTTACGGCTCCCCAGGTGATTCTCTTATGAAGCCAGATTTGAGACTCACTGGTCTACTGCTTCACATTGTGGTTTTGCTGATGCTAATCCTTGTCTTTGTAACAGAAGAAAAAAATGGAAGGCCTGCCTGATGCTGCTGCTTTTGCAATTAGACTTAAAAACATTCTCATCCAGTATCATAGCATCGAAGATGATAAGTGGCGAGTTGCCAAGAAAACGGTAAATTCTTTAAATTACTTCTACATGGCATTTATCTTCTATCTAGTGAGTTGGTTGATGACTTTCAAAATGGTGAGGGAAAATAGGGACCATACTTTGGGGGGATGGCAGGCAAATAATTAAGCTAATAAAGTTGGTGGTTTGACATCTCACCAAGGCAAAACTAATAATCCTGTACTGTTTTAATTACTTCTTTAGATATTGGACATGAGAATAGACTCTGGCAACAGGAGCCTAAAGAATAGTTTCTAAAGTCAACATATAAAATATAACATATATTGAGAGTTTGAAATAGTTTCAGATATTTCAACAAGCCTGTGAGGGTGGCCAATTAGTATTTTCTACTGGTATAACTTATCCAAACTATCACATGGCTAAGTGTTGACAGAGCCAACCCTAGAACCCAGGACTCTTCCAGTGTAGTACTCTAGCTAGTCTGATACTCAAAATTTCTTGGAAAATGATCAGAAAAAAGATGTAGGGACTAATTCAAGGTAACACTGTCATTACAGATGTGAATTGTTTGATTTTAAAAAAGATATGAGCAAGTTCAGAATGAAATATTTAAATTCCTCTTGTCTTAGTCTAAATGTGTCCATAATGACAAATAGATAAGATTAGAATGAGTCAAATAATAATGGCAGGTGAGGATCTTAACAAGGTTTGCATCTTATTAAGCTACTGAAAAATCTATTTTGGAGGTCTGTACTTTAAGGAAAATGTGAAGAACTTTAGGATATAAAAGAAATTCAAATATGGATCAATTGATGGTATAAGTGACTTTTATGTATCTCTAAATGCAAAGACTGATGCTGTAGAATTTGAAATTGTCGGTCTTATATCCAGAGTTCCACCTAAATAATGATTTATGGCCTTATACAGTTTTTTATTTTTCTAGAAAGATGTAACAATTTGGAGAAAACCTTCAGAAGAATTTAATGGATACCTGTAAGTAAATTCTTGTAGTTCTAGGTAGCTCTTAAGACATTGCCAGACTTCATATATATATAAATGATCACTAAATCATCATTGCCAGTAAAATTTGGCTTTTAAGATTTTAAACTTTCTGAGAAGCATATCACCTTATGAATTCAAAACCTTTAAAGTGTCCATATCCCTTGCGGACTGAGTTGGTAGTAAGGGAAATCATAAATAATGTATCAAATGGCCGATAAAAATCTTAATTTCTTAGCACAGTGTATAACTCCTTTCTAATATTCTTCTATATTTACTCAGTGCTGTAGCATACTTTAAGAATTTATCTTAGGGACACCTGGGTGGCTCAGTTGGTTAAGCGGCTGCCTTTGGCTCAGGTCATGATCCCAGGGTCCTGGGATCAAGTCCCACATCGAACTCCCTGCTCATCAAGGAATCTGTTTCTCCCCTCCCTCTGCCTGCTGCTTCTTCTGCTTGTGCTCTCTAAATAAATAAATAAAATCTTAAAAAAAAAATAAAAATTTATCTTAAAGAAATCATAATAAAGGGGCGCCTGGGTGGCTCAGTCATTAAGCGTCTGCCTTCTGCTCAGGTCATGATCCCAGGGTCCTGGGATCAAGCCCCGCATCGGACTCCCTGCTCGGCCGAAGCCTGCTTCTCCCTCTCTCTTTCCTCCTGCTTGTGTTCCCTCTCGCACTGTGTCTCTCTCTGTCAAATGAATAAAATTAAAAAAAAAAAAAGAAATCATAATAAAGATAATAGTTAAGTACTTATCTCTTCATCACAGCATTACTTATAATATTAAAAATAACAAACAACTTGAATAATCAATAGTCAGAAAATGGTTAAATTTTGAAACATGATATTTTACAGTCTTTAAAAACTGCGTTTTCAAATATTAGTTTAAAACAAGAAAATGCTCAAGATGTAAAGTGAATAAAGCAGAATATGAAACTGCATGTAGCAGAATTGAGTTTTTAATTCTTATATATTAAAATGTTTTTACTTAACACAAAATATACACCTCTATATGCCTATTTTATAGATGATTTCTATTTCCATTTTTTTATATTTGCATATAGGTGAACATGAATTATACTTTTCACCAGAAAAAAAAACATTATTTTTTAAAGCCAGTAGAGACAGTTGCCTTGTGTAATTGGAATGGAATGTTCATATCCTTGGGACTCTCAGTCCTTTTAAAAATGAAACTGTGGGTCCCACTTACTATATGCTCCCAAGTATAATACCAAAGATAGCATTTCCGGAAAGATGAGTTATACAATATTTATGACAAGGGCGAGGAAACTGGAGTTGTGGATTAAGCATTATAAGCAAGTGTGAAGTTAATCCTTTAGATCATTGATTCACAGTGGGGGTTGAAAAGCACAAAAAGTGTCAAGGGAGCATTATGCTTGGTGATTTGAGAGGACTTCATTGAAGAGCTAGTGTATGAACCGAGCTTTAAAGGAAGAATGGGTTATTTCTTAGGGAATGAAGAACTGATTCATATTCCAGGCAGAGGGGATTGCATCTACTACATAAACACAGATGGGAAACACTCTAAGGAGTTTGTTTAGGGAAGTCGAAGTGATGTTTGTATAGCTGGAGCATAAAGTATGAGGGTAGGGAGAGCATATGTCTGAAGGATTTTTGAATTCTGAAGTAAGGAATTCAATATTGTGCTTACCTTTGCTCAACCCTTACTCCCACCTCCCAGGTCCTCAAAGATTTTGGACTTAATCTGATAGTACTGTGAAAAATGGAAATGATTGCATGGAGAGTTTAGAGAAGAGGTTTTACCCTCAGAGTTCATGGGTAGCTTCTTGAAGTTTCCTTAAGATCATAAACGTAATTTTGTGTCAATGTTATATTCCTGGGAAGAGATCTTTGGCTTTCTTTCAGAAACTTAAAGAGATATGTGGTCCAAAGAGCTAGAAATGGTTGCAGTGTTGAGCTGGACACAGAGTGCTCAAACTAAGGACATAGCACAGGAGTTGAAAAGGGCAAGTGAATGTGAGAGGGATCTAATGGTGATGGTGGTGATGATAACTAACATTCATTAGAGCCGGATATTGTTCTAAGCACTTTATATTTAGGAAGTCATCTTGATAAAACATCATGACTTTTGTTCTGACTATTGAAATGGGATCAAGAGAAAAAAGAAGTGTCAAAAGTTGAATCCCAGATGTCTAATTTTGGATTCATTTGTATTGGCCTATTCCCACCCTCCACCCCAAGTTAGAGAACACAGGAGGGAAGAGCAGATTTAGGATGGGGGAGATCATGTAAGTTTGAGCTGGAAATACTTACAAAATGATAAAACAGCTTCAGATGCTTTAAAAAAAACTTTTGAAAAGACCTGCCCCAAATATTACTGATAGAATTAAAGCCAATTTATCTCTCATTTCTTCTTTTTTCTTTCCTCCCCAGAGGTAACTACTATCTCAAAGTGTGCATTCCTGTTTTATACTTTGACCACATATATGTATGTGTGTGTTTCCTTTAGTAATTTGCTTTTGATTTCTTTCCACTTAATATAATATTTTTTTCAGGATTTAGCCATGTTGTTACATGTAGATCTATTCTTTCATGTTCATACGAAAATACTATGATGTGTTTACCTGTGTTTGTAAATTTTTAGGTTGTTGACAATTCTTCCCTATAAAATACGGTGCTATAGTAAACTTCTTTAGTATATGTCTCCTTCTACACACGTGTGATTTTCTTTGGTTATGTACCTGGGTCGTAAGGACATGCATCATTCAACTACACTAGACATTGCCAAATTAATTGCTTTCTAAAGTGGTGGTAGCAGTTTGAGAGTTCTCATTCCCTTCCATTCAATACTTGTTATGTTTTTACTCTACCAATTTCAGGGGTACGAGATGGTATCTTGTTAGTATTTACTTGAGTATGAGTGAAGTTGAGCATCTTTTCTAAATTTATTGACATTTCCATCAATCTTAACATATCTTTTGTCCTTATTTTCTTTGGATTATCTTTTTCTCATTGGTTTATAGGAATTAATTATGTATACTCTATAATAATTATGTCTGTTTATATGTGTTGCACATACCTTCTTCCAGTCTATGGCTAGTTTTTGAAGAAATTACTTATTTTGTCATTTGTGGTATGCAAGTTTTTAATTTTAACTGTCTTGTATTATTTGTGTTTTTGTTTTATGTATTCAAGAAATCCCCCTGTATCCTGAGGTCACATAGATGTATTTTTCTCAAAGTTTTAAATTTTATGTAGTGCTCTTTAGTCCGACTGGAAGTAATTGTTTTGAGTGGTGTCAAATAGTGATTCAGTTTTTAATTTCTCTATTAGTGTAAGTACTGAATCAAAGTGCCATTTATGGAATAGTACATCCTTTCCCCACTGATACATAATGCCACCTCTGAAATATGTCAAGTTCTGATATTATTCATGAGTCATTCCTCCGTGTGCTATTCCTGGGTGACCTATTTTTCTGTTCCTGTAAGAAAGTTTTTGAAAGTCAGAGTAAAAATATGTGTACACTAATAACATGTTAGAGCATAACTGAGAAAAGAATAGCATACAGAATAAATGAAGCACGAGTATTGTATGGACTGTTTTCAGCTACATGGTAACATGAAGGTACTTTCCTATGTTCATGATAACATAATTTAGTCTTTAGATCGCTTGTTAGATTTGAGGGCAAAGAGTACATTCTGATAAAATAATTGATATAACAACTTACCAGAAAAACTTTTGGGATTTACTCCCTTTACAAAAATCTTTATTAACTTTTCCTCTTTTTGAAGTTAGCTCTGAACTATGCAGGCATACTGAAATTTTTCATTCTAACAGCATTTGACCTTAATATTTTTTCTCCAGTTTCAAAGCCCAAGGTGTAATAGATGACAGCGTCAATAGTGTCATAGACCATATACGCCCAGGTCCCTGTCGCTTGGATTGGGACAGCTTAATGACTTCAATGGATATTTTGGAACACTTTGAAGAGGTATTTATTTAGAAACATTACTTCAGATTTTGTGTATGTGCATGTGTGTGTGCATGTAAGAGGGAGCATGTAAGTGGCGCCTGGGTGGCTCTGTTGGTTAAGCGGCTGCCTTTGGCAGGGGTTATGATCCCAGGGTCCTGGGATCAAGCCCCATATGGGGTTCCCTGCTTAGTGGGGAGCCTGCTTCTCCCTCTGCCTGCTGCTCCCCCTGCTTGTGCTTTCTCTCTCCCTCTCTCTCTGACAAATAAATAAAATCTTAAAAAAAAAAGAGAGAGCATGTGAGTGTGCACATGTGCACCCACTTGTATTCATTGTATTCATTGTTTTGAGAGTAAGTAGTCATGGCAGAGATCTCACAGGGGAATCCTTGCTGCCTTTTAAAAACCTTGAGTTTCCTCATATTAACTAAAGAGTATTAGTCAGAACTGAGTTTGTTTTCCACAGTAGCGCTACCCTTGCCTCTTAAGAAAACTGCCAGCATCTTTAATTGTAAAACTGATGTTGAGGCTCTGAAATCTAAAATTCTAAAAACAATGCCATCATATTCAGGTTTCTAGGTAATCTTATGTAGGTTTTTCCATTAATGTTAAACCAAAATCAAAGACCAAAGATAAAAATGCCACCTTAGGCATTAGAGAATGATGTAATTAAAGTGGGTTGTCCTCTTTTTCTATTTTTGTTAATTCATTCTTCCCGTGTTTGAATTTCTTTATTGAAACATTTGGTATTTTAGTCCAAATATTTATGGATTTTATCTTAAACACCTGTAGTCTACACCACCTACTTCCATTTGAATATCATATAGGATACAAGGCCACTTCACTGAGTTAGAGATTTAGGTACTGGGTAACTTACCTCTTTGTATTTTGATCATATACCTTATTCATGCCCATAAAATGGCAGTGAGGTTTAGAATAGAGATCTAAACCTGTAAGAATTATTAATAATAATAATTATAGGGGCGCCTGGGTGGCTCAGTGGGTTAAAGCCTCTGCCTTCGGCTCAGGTCATGATCTCAGGGTCCTGGGATCGAGCCCCGCATCGGGCTCTCTGCTCAGTGGGGAGCCTGCTTCCCCCTCTCTCTCTGCCTGCCTCTCTGCCTGCTCGTGATCTCTCTCTTTCTGTCAAATAAATAAAATCTTTTAAAAAAAAATAATAATAATTATAAATACATTTTAAATGAATCTTAGTTTTTTACTAAGGGTTAATTTATGATATATGAGTCCATATATGCCTTATATATGGACTCCATGTAAGTAGTAACACCTGTTACCTGTTCTCTTTCAGAATTGCTGTGTAATGCGTTACACGACTGCTGGTCAGCTTTGGAATATAATTTCCCCAAGAGAATTTGTTGATTTCTCCTACACTGTGGGCTATGAAGAAGGGCTTTTGTCCTGTGGTAATGATCTCAAAACCTTATGCTTTCTTTTCATTTGTTTTAAATATTTGAGTTTTCTTGGCTGGATGTTCCAATGTGAGATACATTTTCAGCCTTCACACTTATTTTATAATCAGTAAGCTTTGCAAATGCTACATCATAGGAATTAAAATAATATCAAGAAGGGTTTTGAAATCTCTCTGGTAAGTTTTTATTCTCAGTTATGCGGTATCCTCCAGGTCACAGCTAACAAATACGAATCACATGCCTGCCTCTGAGTAAGGGTTGTAGTAAATAGATTAAGTCACTCTCAGAAAACAGCTTTTTGGTCATATATGTAACACATTGGTATGTGTTAGAATATTTTTCCTTCCTTGAGCTGTGTAATATTTTTCTTTTAAAAATGAAAAATACTGCTATTAGAAGGTTCCTGCTTTCTAAAATATATCTATAGGGAAGTCAATCTTTTTCTGTGTATAGTATATACTTTAGTTGGCAGTTGTAGGTAAATATCCACTTGTTTACTCTTAACCAGCCAATACCAAAGTTGAATGTAGTAGTGCCTTTAGGGAGTAGTGGTGGTATCATCGTTTTGATTTTGGGCACCTTGAGGCCTGGATGCTACAGCTAAGATTCACAGTTTCCAAGGAGTTACCAGGATGACATAATGTTACCTATTCTGCTGGGATTAGAACTTTCCCCATTACCTCTAGACCTCTGCCAGAATTCAACTTGGTAATTATCTTTTTTATTCTTCCATGGTCACTCTTGGGGCTTAGTTTTCATCTATGTAGATAAGAAGAAAAATATTTAAACAAGAAATCTGATAATATTTAATGACAGTTGTAAACTAATCTCAGTCACTGCCATTAATGGTGTTATTTTAAAATTTCCTTGTAGGGCTAAGTGTTGACTGGAGTGAAAAGAGACCAGAATTTATTCGTGGCTATAACCATCCCTGTGGTTGGTTTTGTGTTCCGCTTAAAGACAGTCCACACCAGAGTCTTTTGACAGGCTACATTCAGACGGATCTGCGCGGGATGATTCCTCAGTCTGCGGTAGATACAGCCATGGCCAGCACTTTAATCAACTTCTATGGGGATTTACAAAAAGCCCTACAGAAGGCATAATATGTTTAAACTTGTAGTACGATAGTCCCCCTGAATCAACTTTTTCTCTCAGCTGCATGGCCTGTGAAAATCATCCTTTCCTCTCTTCTGTGTAGCCTGTAGGAAAATTTGAGATGATTTGCTGGCTTATTTTATTCTTAAAGTAAATAGTTATCTAAGAGAGGGCATTTCCATTTTCTTGGGCAGTGATTTGCACACCGTTTGGTACAGCAGTGTGTCTAAGCACGGAGAGTCTGACAGACGTCCGTGAAGAAGTAGATATACTTCTTTGACCTGAACTCTTAAGAAACTGAATATTGCCTCAGTATGAATATTTTGGCTACTTGGAAATTAGAGAAAGCACAAGCTTCCTAATGTTAGTTAAAATCATCTGTTTTAGAGCTTTATGAATATTTTCTAAGTTTTAACTATTTTTGGAAGTTGAATATTAGTGCTTTACTTTTGGTATGCTCTATGAGTTTGCCAATATCTTGGACTAAAGAAAAAGCTCTTTATATTTTATAAAGGTGAGCTTCATTGTCAGGTGACTTGTACTACTTTAAGTATTGAAAAAATCAGAAGTAGAAAAATAATAGATACATAAGTGTAGATACAATTCAAATACAATTGTTTTGATACCTAGATAACATTTTGTGGATATCTTTAAAAATGTATTTGTATCTTTCTGTGAGTTTATTTTGGAAGGCCTAAAAAACATTTATGCATGGATAAAACAGTACAAAGAACTGCCAAATATGTGCTGGGGACACCACATTGATTGGATTGTGTGAACTGGTTGGTGGTATCCTATATTTGCCACCAGCAAATTGTCTAGAAAGCAAATTCAATGAGTGTTTTGTTCATGTTTCAGTTTTGTTATTTTTTTAAGATAAGCCCTCGAGAAATAGCTTTTAATTCTGAGACGTATCCGATATTCTGTAGGAAAATAATCAGATTTTCAGTCTTTCTTATTTGATCCATGCTCATGTTTCAGTTTTAAAGTATCACTCACCTCATAAAGTATTACTAACTACATCATAAACATTCACAGTTGTGACATAACTTCAGCCTGGAACTTTAACAAATGCATTCACAGATTTGTCCACATGCCTGGATGAGTCATTTTAGAACTAGCATGTACTATAATAGGTCCCTTGATTCTGTGGCTGCCTTAAGTGAAAATCCCTGAATGATTTTAACATTCTGATGTTTCTTTGGCTTTTGAATAATCACCTGGTTTACTTCTAAAATGAGACCTTGAGGCAACTCAGTATATCCATGTAAATGTTTGTATTTATGTTTGTGTTCGGGCACACATCTTGAAATCTGTCTTCCTGTTCACTGTGGAATGTTCAATTCCTGTTTCTGTTTATATGGTACTTACTATGACCATTGTTTTGTTGTTTCTTCTTCTTCTTCTTCTTCTTCTTCTTCTTCTTCTTCTTCTTCTTCTTCTTCTTCCTCTTTCTTCTTCTCCTTCTTCTTCTCCTCCTCCTCTTCCTCCTCTTCCTCCATTAATATGGTTTTTTTAATATTCTAGTATTCTGTCTTGGATGGCGAAATGCCAGCAGATGTCCAATTATCGGGTGCCCAGATTGGGTGAGGCATTTGCGATAAGATTGCCTGAGCTGGGTACCCCTAAAGCAAATGAACTGTCCACTCAGCGACTCCAATGTTCTCTTTGTCTTTTTAGTGATCCCATAATCCACTGTTGAATTGGATTCATTGCACATAAAAGGACCCTCATGGAAAAATTTTTGTTGCAATATTGAGTCATATGATAGATTGAAAAATAATCTTTGAATCACCTGAAATTTATATGGAGCTTCTTGATGGCACTTTAGATCTGCTGGGCTCTAGTTGGCACTTTTTTTTAAAAAACAGCTTTATTGAGGTATGATTTACATGCTGTACAACTTAACTGGCTGGAAGTATACAATCCAGTGATTTTGGAATACATTTATAGTTGTGCGGTCATCAGCACAATCCAGTTTTAGAACACTTCTATCAACCAAAAGACCCTTTTTGCCTGTTTGCTGACTTATATCTAACCAAAGTTTAGCACAGTTGCTAATATACAGAAGATGAAAAAGATTAGAGCAGGTTTTATCTGGTTTTGTTTTTTAAAGTAGAGGCATAGTTGATTCTAAGCTCAGGCCTTTTGTGGAAATGTATTAAATATGTTATCTCAAATACCGTAATTATACAAAAATTTAATGATACGGGTTGGGATTAATATTAACATAAAATTGAGTCTGCTGTTTCTGTAGCAGTGCTATAGAATAGAAGAATAATGTGAGCCATATACTATGTAATTTAAAATTTTCTGGTAGTCACATTAAAAAAATAAAAAAACTGCTGGTGTTAATTTTAATAATATAGTTTATTTAACTCAGTAGATCCCAAATATTACCGTTTCACCACGTAATCAATGTAAACACTCATTAAAATAGTTCACATTCTTCTTCTGTACTAATTCTTTGAAATCCAGTGTATATTTTACTAATTTGGATTAGCCACATTTAAGTGTGCATTATCCACATCAGGCCAGTGGTCTGCATTGAATAGCACAGATCTGGAGTAGATGTATTAATTTTTCCTTTTATAAAATGAAGTAATGAATTTCATGGAATTCACTTTTAAATACAAAAGGTTTTCTGGTCTTCGGAGCCTTCAGTGCTTGCTAAACGGGGACTTTTGAATGTTAGAAATAAGTCAGTTTGTAGTTGCTAATAAAATAAAAATTATAGCCAAAAAAACCTTTTCCTTTAAAGATAATTAACCCTTTTAATAAGGCAGTGAGTGAAACAAAAAAATATAGTCTGCCTTGTTAGGTGGTTGATTATTTTCTCTAGCTTATAGATAGTTTGCATTAAAAACCTATTTATGCAGGAAATATTGGCATAGTACTGTTTTTGGTACACATTACCTATTTTTTTAAGGACATTACTTTCATACAAAAAAAATCATGATTTATTGTAAGTGATGTTTTGAAGTTTTAGTTTGTATTGATAACTCTTGATTAACCCTTGAAGTTTAATGTAATACTTAGCAAAAATAATTGTGGGAACTTAGTGTCTGCACTGATGTATAATATGAACTACTAGAGTGTCTTCTTTTTACTGTTCATCGAGGTTGGATATATTTGAAATTGTAGATTTCTACATGTAAAATTTTCTCCCAGTAAAAATACTTTTCTTTTTCTCTCTCCTTCTTTCTTTACTAACTGAAGGGCATATTATCAGCATTCAGGTTGAATTAATTTCACATATCAAACTAAAAATTCTGTATTTGAGTTGCCTCTAGAGAAGATAAGGAAACATTGCACAATTTAAGCCCTTCATTGTCTATTGAGCTTTTGGGTATGAGTCATTTCCTTTGATGTAGATAAGAGCTTTACCTGTTGACTCAAGAGCACACTGGCGCCCTTAGAATTAGCGGTTAAAATCCAGATCCTTTTACTTACATAGACATTGCAGCTCTCTCCACCTTATGGATAAATTTTGAAACCCAGAGGAGTTAGCAGACTTTACCAGGTTTCCATCAGAATGTGTGTCGGATAATCACTTGTCTGGTGTATCTCCCTTGCCTTTCTTACTTAACAGCTTCTAGAAGGTGGGATCTGAGCATACAAGAAACACAGGAAGTTGGAATTTTAATTTCTTCATTATTTTGTCATTTCCAAAGACTTTACTTGTATACATAAAAGTTCATCTCATACAATTCAATAAAAGCTATACTATATACAGATTTTATTTTTTAAGAAGTTTATAATTCTTTTATGAGCCAATATGTAAAACTCGAACCTTTAATAAACTAAAAGCATGTTTTAATATAAATCAACTGTGTATTTATTTTTAAATTGCTATGAAAAATATCAGAATAAATTACTGGACACTCTTATCATCATTGATACAGTCTAAGTTGCTTTAACTTTCAGTACTGAAAAATAGTTTCATATATGTGAACTTAAAATATGTAATTTAACCTCATATTCTTACGATAGAAAAATAAAAACTGGGAAATAAGGATTAATAACTCATATGCTAATCTCTCACCAGAATCTCATAGAATATTAGCCCAAATACTGCTGAATTTTGATTTGCTATTATATAGCCAGGATGATGATGAAGGTGTCCTTCCCTTATTATAGTAACATATAGACAGGGTTTATTGTACACATATTTAAATAATTGTGTTAACTTGATTAAGAATTGTGATCATTTCATTTGAAGTTAAAGAAAGCTGGAAGTGATGACACAAAGAGACTCCATCTGTGATACCAGAAAGTAATTATGGATGTTCTGGGCAGGATGCAGTAGAAAATATGACTATTAAATGGTTTAAACGAACCCGAGTTATTTTTCTCATTTAATAATGAATCTGGATATAGGTATTTTAGTGTTAATCAGCTCAAAGATGTCAGGGCCAGAGATTCTACAGTTCTTATCTTTCTCTCATAATGATAAGGTGATTGACTAGCCCTAAAACTTACGGGTGCATTCAAGTGAAGAAGCAGGGGAAGGCGTGGCACCACCCATTGGTCTCTTTTATCAGGAAAGCAAAAGCTTTCCCAGAAACCTCCACTATCTTTCCTTTCCAGTAGTCTCTGCCACATGACCACTCCTTGCTGAAAGGGTGGTTGGGGAGGCAAGCATAAGGATTTCCAGCCTCTTGAAGAGAGGGATGGTGATGAATGATTCCTTGGATAGCCAACCATAGCATCTTTTAGTGGATTGGCTCTGGAAAGTGGGTGTAAGGCTCCTTCAGATGTCAGCAGGAACTGATCGACTACCAAAATAGAAATGAAAATAGCAAAGTAGTCATTTGCTTCGTGAAAAATTTACTGGACCTCTTTCCCATGGCAGACACTGCACAACTGTCCTTAGAAGCAATGGAGCTTCTTCTGTACATTGTTAATTAATGGCTGGTGTCACATGGCAGCCAACACGCATGACCTTTGTTTCTCTTACCCCATATTTTCAGAATATATAATAGATATTATTATATTACAGATAACAATAGAAAATGTTACTTTATTCCTCTCAAGCAAAGGGTCCACTATGGACGAAGGCTTCTCTAGCTATGAGATGACAGAAAATTGCCAGAAAACAGGAACTGCCAATGTGTCCCAGGAGGTGGAGGGTGGAGCCATGCGAGCTGTGTTATCAGCCGTATAGGTAATTAAGGGCTGTACTGGTCTGCTGGTAAAAATAATGTTGGAAGCATAGCGTGAAAGTACTAAACGAAGCTTTTTATTCCTTATTTGGATAGTGTTCTTTTCCAGGAGCTTTACCTTCCTACTTACATTTTGCTTTTGCGACATCCCTTAAATACAAAGCACCTGATTTTTTATTAAAGGAAGTGGTCCAGAGATTGTACAAAATCAGGTTGAAATAAAAATATGTTTATATAGTTAAAAATGGACTTGCAGATGGGAGAGGTTTTTATTTTTCTCTAGCATTTCCCTCAGTTGAGAAATCATTGTTTAGGATAAGTATGTCTTCTCAACAAAGCAAGGATTTTCCACCTAATGGTAGTAGCAAGCTACAGTTCGGAGAGGAAGCCCTTTTCCCTCAAATATTTCATACAAATGCTCATTGATTGAGTGGCCATGCTCAAGACTTGCAGCTCTTTTTACAACTCATGCAATCAGCTTCTTCAGAGTGAATGTGCAGTTTTTTGCCTCTCATTCTCGGGTCCTGTAGGTTCGCAAGCATCTTCACGAAGTGACCATTAAATAACATTTGGTCCAGCAACTAGCAACTCCACATTAGGATCATTTCCTTAGGATAGATTTTCCCCAACACAGAAAAGGCTTTATGTAGTATTACTGAGAAAAGAAAAAGAATTGAGACTGAATCATTATGCAAATAATCATATGTTGGTGAAGGTTATATAGAGATGGTTGTGCTATAGGGATGCGTTGGTACAAAAAAGTTACAATACGATTACAAGTCTGTAAGAAAAAAGTAACTAATGCTAGAGAAAACAACAACAGTGCTTGCCTTTGGAAAGTGTTATTATGGTGACTTTCTACTTTTCTGTATTTTCAAATTTTTATAATGAAAAATCAGTTTTTCTATGAAGTACTGCATTTAACTTTTATCCAGTGAACTGACTTTGCAGCAGTGAGACCACTAGGCCTGGAGATGGGCAACCCAGATCTGTTCTCTTCCTCGCCACTAACTGTGACCTCCAATAAGTCATTACCTCCCTGAATCTCACTTCTCTTTAATAAAAATGAGCTTGTTGGATTAAATGATGAATAAGGTCCCCTTTTAATAATAATTTTATGACTTTCATGACATCACTGTATAGTGTTTAAAGACGCTGTGAAACTCAAAGTGTAATTTTATCTCAGAGAATGGGAAGACAATTCAACTCCCTATTTCACAGGTACGGAAAATGTCCATCGTGTCACTCTCAAATTGCAATAATGCTTCAAATGACAGAATGCAAACTTTTGGTGGGCTCTTAGATGATTTATTATCATACCGTACATGCAAATTGCTTTACAGAGTTCGCAGTAGGAAGGTAGATGCTTCTTTTGGCATGCTCTGACACAGCTGGGTGAACTTAACACAAAGTAACATTGGCCCTCACTAAGGTCAATTTCAACAGTCTACCAACATCCATTTTGCCACATGTCACATATTCTTCTTTCATGTTCCTAGGAAACACCAAAAAAATGAGCATGTTAAGTCATTTAATCAGGTTATCCAACCTGAGTCCAAGAAGAAGCAGTTGTCTATGGCTCTCATGTCATCTGCCCCAGGCTTTGGGCAGCTGAGAGCACCAAGGACTCTGTGTCCCATCTGTGGGAAACAGGGACTCATGGTCAGTCACTGCCACTGAAGAATAGGGAAGCTCAATCAAAAGCAAACGGGCATGATTTTGATGAATTCTCTACAAACATTTTCTGTATTTACATTATGGCCTGGGTCAGCTTACTGTTTATCTAAAAAATATTGTAAGAGATCTCTGTATGAAGGAGTCAATAGCACCATTTTGACAGATTTTAGAAATGAAATGTTCACAGCTCCTTTTTCAGTACTTTTCAGTCAGACGTTGGGAAGGTGGCCTATGACTTTGCCTGTGTAAACTGAAATATTTATACTTTATCTTTGTCTCCCCAATCCTACATGCACTTGTTTCTAGCTAATGACCGGCAGTCTAAACTACTGGACATGTAGGTTCCCCGTATATAACAGTATTCCATCAACTGAATCCTCCATGCTGCTCTGAGCTTATGTTCCGTTAGTCCAGGAAACTTTCAACAACGCACAAGTACAAATTTTTCCTCTAGATAAAAGGAGAAAAAACATACCAGCTCATTTCACAAACCTGAAAATTCCGGTAAGAAGTATTCCTTTCTCAATGCCTGCTCACTTGGGTTTTCTATGCACTCACAGTAGCTCTTAGCTTCTCTTCATATCTCTTAAGACAGTATCTGTCTTTGCTTCTTTTCCATCCCTGGGATCATAGTCAATCTTTGTCCCTTCTTTGTCCCAGCCTTTGTCGTTTCATTGTCGTTTCATTGGAGTCATTGGAGTCATACAGCCATTCACTAATCATAGACAGTATCTGACAGTATCTGAGACAAGCAAAGTGGCAAGACTACTAAAAGGATTTATATGGTATAATCAGACTCTAGTTGGTAAATTTTTTTTAAAGATAAGTTTCTTGAAGATGGATGTCAAATACTGCCTGCAGTGAGTGATATAAAAAAGGATTTATAGAAGGGTGTGTCAAGAGACAAAAGGGAGGGGGAGGTAGAAGAGAGGCCTTGGCAGGACCAGCTTGATATTTGGGGAAAGCAGTTGCGAAAATCTCACATTTTGTTGTTTGAGACTTAACTTTTTATTACAAGTTATCTTGAAGTCTAAACTTTCAAACGTGATTTTATCCCAGTGGGGATCGCCCTTTCAGGTCTGATAACTTAAAATGAAAATAACTATGACAGAAGGAACCGTGACGTGGCCTTCTATTGGCAAAACTTCAGCAAGTAGTTAGGTGATGTTCTAGAGTCCCAGGGAGTTATTCAGATATTGGAGTTTTACAAAGCTTACTCAGAAATCACTCTTATGGTGTGCAATTGCTTTTAGTGACAGAGGCTTTGCTTCAACAGGTGACTTGAAAAAAATGTCTTTGATGAGTTGGGTGATTTTTTTATCCTACTTAGGAATGCACAGAATTAACCAATCTCCATATAGGAGATCACAGAGGGCTAGATGCTCTGAGGCACACTTATCTACCCAGAATAAGAAAGGAGGTCTAATTTAAACTTTGCACAAGATCAAAGACTTTTCTGCAGACTTAGTAACATTTCCCTGTAGAGTTTAGCCTTTCACACCAGTGCTGTTCCTTCACCACTGGGCCTGGCATTTCTCCACTCTGTAGATTTCTTAGCCAGACCTGCTCCCTTCTTCCCTCTCTGAAAAGATTCTCCCCATCCTTCACATCTAGCCTGTGCTCCCATGAAGCTTTCCTAGAGCATCATTACAGGCAGAAGGGGGTTTCTCCTTTCCATCCCTGGAGGACTTACTGCCTGCTTAGATTTAGCACAGATTTTGTATGTACACCTGTTTTTTTCTCTCCCAACTACAAAGCTCACTCCTAGAGAAGAGCACTGGGCTCATCTCTGAACTCCTTCATCATACATAACTGTTTCTCAGTGAAAGTTTACTGAGAAAATGGGTGCCTGGGACGTACTGGAAAGCTTCAAAATTGGCACATAATTTCCTTAAAGTGTGCTTGTAATGTAGGCCTAATATCCCCTAAACTAGTACTACTGTTTATGTCTGGTTCTGAGAGGAAACTTAGCTATTATTGACTTTTGTCTATTCATTTCTAAGGGAAGCAGGTGACCCAATTATTGAGAGAAATGTAGAAATGTGAATTTAAATCTTAACTGCCTTCAAGCTCTGACTGATCATTTATAAAAATGGGCAGGTGAGAGCATGGACTCCTACTAATCTTTTTATCTCTTCCCTCTCCCGTTCCGGTGAAGCCTCCATCTTACATAAAGGAACTGTGAGGAAGGAGCAGACAATTCATCTCTTTTTTTCCCTGAGTTCTATAGTGTATCCCGGTGATACATCTTATTATTAATTATTGCAACAGTTTAAAGAAAACAGCATATTGTTTAGTTAGACATCATCTTAGATGTTCCTGATAATAAGTTGATAATAGGTTTTCTACACAAGACCTCATTTGTAACCTTTTGGCTACAGATGTTCAAAGTCAACAAAGGTCATGCATGCCTACATTTCTCAATATCTGGGTTACCTGTTACCTGTTCCCTTAAGGCAGATATTGTGGAATGAATCATTTCTCTGTGACACAAATAGACTAAGAGAAGGGCCCTTCTTGGATTTCTAAATATGTAAGAAAAGTAAAAGCAAGCGTTTATTCAAGGCCCTCTCTTTTTGAAGAAATGAAGTATCTCTCAGACGATCACTGAGATTGGGGATTGGAAAGTAGCTTCCTTACATAAAAGAATTGGCTGTCTGCCTGCCCCTGGGCTATTGATGAGCCTGCCATTGTCAGAGAAAGCTACATAATAATAAAGCATATTATTTCCTAAAAATGACTAAATGAAAATCCAGCTGATATAAATTACTTAAGAACATTCTGAAGGATTCAGAACCAAAGGGCTCTCTTATTTCTTCATTTACTAAAGTAACAGCTGAAGATTGACTTAAATGTGAGCAAATATCAGTATAAGAAATCATTTACATGATTTTAAATATAATGACCAAATTTCTAAAACATGCTCAAAATGCTAGAAATCTTTTTAATTCCCCTCTCTCTTAACCGGGTCATTTCATACTCTAAATTTCTTTTTTCAGGAATGATACAATTTGGAATTTTTAGTTCTGTAGGAATATTTCACTGTTAAGTTGTATATACAGCACAATTATTGTTGTGAGATCATCTGCAACAGAAACAAAGGTCTCCCAGCTTCCTCTGAGAATAAGAACCTTAAGCTAAGTAGAGGAAACCATGGGAATCTATATTCCTAGATGTCAGCAAAAAAGCATAGGGTGCTATGAAAGACGAGGGTCATCAGGTTTTTTTTTGTTTTTTTTCCTGTAGAGAGATAAATATTTTAGGGCTTTGCCGGGCCATCCGGTTCAGTCTCTCTTGAAACTTCTCAACTCTGTCCTAGTAGTGTGAAAGCAACCAGACAATAGATAAATAAATGAGCATTGTCGTGTTCTAATAAAAACTTTATTTATAAAAACAGGCCTCTAGTGGATTTGGTCTGTGAACCACAGTTTGCCTGATTCCTAAAAATTGTTCTTTGGAGATTTAAATTTATTTCCTCGGGTAATGATGTGGAAATTGCTTTTTAAAAAATCTACATATAAGTTTTATATGTATTTCATAAAAACCATAGATAAAAGAATGATATTCAAATAAGAAAGTATAAACAGTAGCTTCTAACTCATGTACTACTAATAATACCTTTTGCTTGATATCCTTAGTTCACTGGGCATAAGCAATTACTTAAACCCCTGTCTGCTGTTCCCACTCAGTGAACGCACAAGAAATTTTAAAGTTTCAAGGGAAACAGAGCAATTATCTATCAGCTACGGAATGCAATACTACTATTATGTTGTTTGGGCCTACCTAATAAATGGACATGTTAGATAATTTTTTTGGCTTTGGGAGGACTGAGAAATATGAAATAATATTGAGACTAAGGGTGTACGAATAGAAACACCTTGAGAACTTGTAACTCAAGTAATAACCTTGATAATCAAAAGTAAACAAAATTATAACTCGTGAATATGCTATTTGTACTCTATGCTACTGTGAGTCGCTGCATGATGGGTGATGAAATAGGTCAGGTTAACAGGAGGCAGTTATGACAGTTTTCAATTTGTAGTCATACTTTTATCTTTTACAAACCAGATGAACTCCTATACATGGTTCAAGGAAAGGACAAAGAAAGGACCAACCTAGTAAATTTTTATCCACAAATTGTTGTCAGAGTGAGAACACTTAGGGAAAAAACAGCTTTCAAAAATTCTAATGTGAAGCCTATTGTACTTAAGTGCCCCCAAATAATCTTTTAAATGGAAAAGAAATATTATTTTTAACTGACTGAAGATTAAATAGCTGTCATTTTTAACAGTGGGTCATAGCAAAGATTACACAAATGTAAACATTCCATCTCCATGGATTTTCCAGGTCAATCTTGAAAATGTGCTGAAAACAACTATTAAGAACAAGCATGATTATGTAGCCTTAGCGTTGCTGTTTAGAGTTTCAGACTAAATTCTGGGCCACCAAGGGCTCTGCATTTCTCCAGCAAGTCTGGGATCCTCCTTCCAGGGTTTTAGAAGATCTCACCAGCCGAGAGGGCAGCCTGACGGCCAGAAGGATGGAACAAAACATTGATTTGGGAGAAGTGGTAGCAAACCAAGACATGGGAAAGAGTAACTGACTGGTGGAGTCCCACTTTTTCATTACCGAATAATGGCAATATACCAATCTTCAAATAGCATCACTTTCAGTCAGGGCATGGGAAGAGGTTTCTTTCCATTTGGGGCTCATTTAAGCTCAACCAGGTCAGACACCTGGAGTCTTCTGAGCAATGTCTGATTCCTGCAAAGGAGTCAGATGGTCCGCTCTCATTCAGGGCTTCCATCTTGCTCTAGATGGGCCTCTGGGCCAGGTGACAGGGAAAAGGCTGAGTCTTGAAGGAAGTTAAAGTCATGCAATCAAATCCTCTAGAGTGTATCACAAGCATTTATGAAAATTGGAATTTTTAAACAAGCCAACAAAAATTAGTCAAGTTTGTTATTGCTCTCCAAGATGAGTATATAAATGGTTGGGCTTTGTGACCTGAGACTGTGTTATCTGATCTCAGGTGATATTTGAAAGGAGTAATAACAACAAAAACTGGCCCTTAATAGACCAGAATACAGAAAGAGAAAATGCTGAACTTGGTAACCATGGTGGGTAGCAGATACCTCTCCAGTGGTCTTTTTTTCCCCTTATTTGTCAAGGAGCCAGAAACTCACCCTGAGTTGTACCAGGGGAAGAAAAGGACTTTGAAAAAAAATGTATAGAAAATTATTGGGTACATTTCTTATCATATGGTTATGAATATTATGCCATTGTGTTTGCATGCACATAAATGTTTTTAAAAAACATCGACAACATACAGAGAGTCTAGGCATGAAGCGTATTTAACTAGTAAATGCTCAGATGTTAGCAATGACCCTAATCAGGAACATTATCTATGATGAACATTAAGGAAATTGGAACATGACCTAATAGACAGTAATTGCAAGGATATTACAAATCCTATTATGCAGGCAAATGTCTGGAAACTTTGCACCATCTAAAGTAGACCTACATAACCAGACTGAATACTCTGCAATGACAAGTAAATTACATAATGGCATTGTAGTTATGTAAATGACTGCTCATTATATTTATTTCAATTTTATGTGGCGCCAACCTTCATCCAGAAAAACTGAGTGCTGATTCACTTCGTTGACTTTTTTTTCTTTTTTCATTTGCTTTGTAAGAACAATCTTAAAACCGAATAAATGATTTACTAATTTTATTCTTTGCCTTTTCTGGCATTTACTTCTGTTTTCCAATTTGAAATGCAACCAGATGCTTCTGTGGAATAAAAACTGAATTATGAAACAAAATGGCTCTCTCTAAATCCTTGGTCTGTAGGCAACCCACCAGCAGTTACCTTGCATGTAAAACTGGAAATAGGGGTTGCTAGACATTCTGAATTACAAAATATGTTTAAAATACTATGTAATTGAGGTCACAGTAAAGGCAAGCTATTCCTTTCTTTTTTAAGTTTGCCACTAAAAATGGCTATAGAACCTTGAAGATTATTCTAAAATAGCAGTATGTAAGAAAATTCTAAGTCTTTTGAATCCATGTATAATGGCAGTGTTGATTAAATCATTCTAAGGAAATCTAAAAAATGCCAGCCAGTGGTCCTTCCCATTTTGGGGGTTACTGGGATGATATCATCATCCTCATCATATAATCTTTATCATGCAAATTTAGTATGGTTCAGTAGATTTGTAGAAAGAAAGACTGCCTGTTAAAAAATGATGCCCAGCTTAGTCCAGCCCTACAAAATCCTATTAACATTTTTTGTGCCGTCCTTCCTAAACAAGGGCCCGTGGTTTGCTCACAGTAAATTGTCATACACAAGAATACTGTTGACTTTATGGCAGTACTCAGGAGACTCTACCCGGTGGTCAAGAGTCCAGGGCCCAAAGAAGGATTCCAGGGATTGTAGCCAACAGACAGTTTTGCAATGCCCAGGAAAGTACTGTTTTTTAAAAGTCATGTTGGGAAACATCCCTTTGAAGCACATGATTAAGCAGATGTGGCCAAGAGTTTTTACTTATTTCAGTCCGTGACACTTCTGAACCATTTTCTTTTTGGCCTCCTACCAGCTCATCCATGTGAAACTGAGGCAGCTCAAATCCAAGCATTGGCAATCCAAGTGTCATCTTGCTTAAGAAGTACTGTAGAACAGTTTTGTTCTGATACATTAGCCACTAGTCACATGTGGCTATTGAGCACTTGATGTACTAAAGGTATAACATATACTCCTGATTTTGAAAACTTAGTATAAAAATTCAAAATTCAAAATATCTCATTAAGTTTTCATATTGATTATACATCAGAATAACAGTACTTGTTCTAGATGTTAACTTCTACAATCATATTCTAATTTCTACCTTATTTATGTATTTGTGGGACAAATGAGCTCTTAAAGTTTGAAAAAACCACTGGGATTCCAATTAGACTTTTTTTAAATGGGGAAATAATTCAAGATTGTCTTTCTTCATGGCTCCTGCTACACGGGGCCCAGCAGGGCAGTCAGGCCTGAGCGATGGAACGATAGGACAACTGCCCTCCCTTGGAACAGTGTGGGGGTGGGCTGGGAGCGGCAGTATGTACTGATCTTCCAACTAATTACCACTTCTAAGAAGATCCATTTCCCTCTCTTCTTTCCTTTGCCAATATACGGGACACTTACCCTGTATGCCTGTTAAGTCTCATTAGGAAAAGTACACTAGGCAATTGATCTTCTTGCATGGAAATGTTAATGCTTAGTGAAAAAGGCATTCTTAAAGGTTAAAAATAGTAAGCCCTTTACAATTACTAACATGGAAATTCTGAGAGAGGATAAAGAGGGAAGGAAAGAAACGGGGAAGAGGATAAGTACTCTCTACTAATAAAAATAAATCAGAACAAAAAATATTCTTCTGAACCCAGATGATGTGCCCTTAAGGGCTTTTTCCTTTGTCCATGTTGGTGACCTGCCAGGCCCCTAAACGAGGGACAAGGAAAAGTCCTACTTTTTCTTCTCACAAGAATAGTAGTAAAGGAAGATCTGCACTTGGAAAGCAGAATGTCTCCCAAGGTCCAGTAGCCCCCATGAACTGGAGATTTAATTTCATTTTCCAATTTCATAGTTTTGAAGAAAAACCAAAATAATTTAAGATCTTTTTTTGATAAGGATTTTTCTGCAACAGTCATTTTTACTGTCCATCATTTTGGTCTTTGAGAATAATCCTTTTTTAAAACTGAGGAAACTTAAAATGTGATGCATAAATCAATAAAAATGTTCACTTCAACTCAAACTAGAAATAAATACGAGGTACTTGGAATTTAAGTGTGATTTCTATAGGGGAAAAGTGTTTGTATGAAAATCAAAGAAAAATACTTTGAAAAAAATCATGGTGAATTATTAGGTCTAATGTTACAGCTTCTCATGAGTCTGATTTGAAATCAGTGCTTTCTTTTCACTTTTTTTTAAGGTAAATAAAATGTTGCACTGTCCTAAATTTCTTGGCATGGAAACTAAAAACTACATGGTAAAATTTGGGCACTTCTATTCCAAGTATGAAAAAAAGATATAACAGATTTTCAGAAATATCTTTAGTTCATAAGCAATCAATTGAAGGAAAAAAGACTTTCATAAACAAAAGTTTCCTTAATCTAGTAAAGTCAATAATGAATGATCTTATAATGGAATATTATTCTCACTCTATTCAGACATTTTGGCACCAGCCTGTGGGGTAGATTTTTCTAAATATTTGAAACTTGGTAAATGTAGAGTTTATCCATAAAAATTTCACTGTCTTTAAAGTTGTACAAACTCATGAAAATCCAATTTTGTCTGAAAATGACAAGCAGTCAACCTTTGTGAGTGTAAATCCAGGTCTTAGCTCCTCTTCTTCCCTCAATTTCTTTAGCCTACCTTAAGTGTTGGGGAAGGAAGGAATACATTCCTCAGCAGGAGTTTGTAAAGTACTTTCTCCAGGATTGTAAAATGGCAGGCCTTTGTGATAGAACATTTTTGGTTATTAGTAATATAGTATGTATAAATAAGGACAAAATAAGAAAGCATTCTCTATATAAGCTCTAAGGGCATTCTGTTTTATGGCCCTTAAGTATGCTTCAATTTCTTACCATTATAAGTGGGTTTTTTTTTTTTTTGTATGTATCATAAAACTATAGCCTGTAACCATCTTCTTGTAAACAGTTTGAACACGTTGGATAGTTTGAGCATACTGAAAAGTATGATGTTGTGAATGCAATGGGAACATATCTTAGAGCACTACCTAATATTAGTTAAGCAAGAGTCCAAAGGAATTACTGCTTTATGAAGAAATCCAAAGGATGTATGATGACTAGGTTTTCAAAGCAAAAACAATTTACTAGCTACTTCAATGTGTGCTACTGGTCCCTGAACATGTATGTTTTTAAATGTTATGTTGTGTTTACTTGCAATTTCAAACTTAACTCCTCAGCATTAGGTATCCATTGCATACCACAGAAGACACTATTTTTTCATAAAGCAGTCACATGCATGAATTTAGGATTACCAACTGATAGATATGTATTTTTTTTTTTTGCACCTCAAAAAACAGAATCACTATAGTGCATATCATGCTTCCACACCTTCCTTGCTGAAGGACAAAATGCATAAAATGCCAAAATTTTGACTTCTAGATTGGAAAGAAGCCAAATCAGTATTCTGGCAGGATCACATCATTTTGCTGAGCTCCAAATCCCAGAGCTGGGTTTTCTTGCCCTTCTTTGGGAGCTGCTGCTTCCTCCATGGTCTTCAGATTCTCCTCTACTAGGCCCTCCTCTATTTCCAGGTCAGCCACCTTTATCCCATCCTTTAGTGCCTTGGGCACCATGTTGGTAGCATTTCTATCAGCATCTTTAACTTCCCCTATGGCCTGTACCTTCATCAGCTCAACCTCTGCCCCCTCAACTGCCACTTGGGCCCCACCTCCTTGAACTTTCTCTCCTTTCGAAATAGCTTTAACATCTTCACTGCCATCCTGGGTCAGAGACGGTGGTTGGCTAGCCTTCTGGCTCTCTTGGATGCTGCCGTGGCTGCTACTGGCGCTCCCCAGCCGGGAAGAGGCCACTACGGCCTTCACTGCTGCCTGATTGGAAACAGAAAAGCGTCAGGTGTTATTTCCACTTAAAATCTTGAATCAGAGTTCAATCTCAGCTTTGCATTTAGGGAGTTTGTTTTATTTGTTTTATATTTTCAAAATATATTCCAAGATGGTTCAATGAAAACTTCTCTGAAGCATGGATAGCAAAATCTTTTTTTTTTAAGATTTTATTTATTAATTTGACAGCTAGAGAGAGAGAGCACAAATAGGCAGAGCGGCAGGCAGAGGGAGAGGGAGAAGCAGGCTTCCCACCAAGCAGGGAGCCCCATGCAGGGCTTGATCCCAGGACCCCGAGATCATGACCGGAGACGAAGGCAGAGGCTTTAACCCACTGAGACACCCAGGCGCCCCAGCAAAATCTTTTTAATTTCAAGCCTACTATATTTAATCATCTGGACAAGTGAAAGCTTAAACTTGTTTTCAAATATTTTGGACTTTGTTTCCCCAAGTGTTTCATGGAACACCAGTATTACACAGCAGAAGAATTCCAGGGTCAAGTTTGTTTGACAAGTCCTGGGTTAAGTCAAGATTATTTAATCCAAGGTATTTCAAATCAGTTTAATCACACAACCTTTAAGGTTTATTTAGTCTTTATCAGCCTGTAAGTAATGGCTAAATAGAATATTATTTTTGACCCTCAGTTGTTCTCTGAAATCCTCTGCAGATATAGTAGGTTCTAAACACCATTATGTAAGAGAAACCCATCTAATATATATTCCATATATATTCTATACAAAGATATATTTTGGATATATCATGTGAATAATATTTTGGATATATCTTATATATCTACATCATATGAATTACAGGCCCTTTGAGCAACATGGGTCTGAATTGCAAAGGGCTACTTATGTGCAGATTTTTTTCAATAGACACACTGAAAAATTCTGGGGGATCTGTAACAATCTGAAAAAAGTCACAAAGTGTGTAGCCTAAATACCCAAAACATTAAGAAAAAGTTAGGTATTATTGTAAGAATACAGCACATAATACATATAACATCCAAAATACGTATTAATCGACTGCTATCGGTAACGGCTTCCAGTCAAAAGTAGGTTATTAGTGATTAGGTTTTTGGGGAGTCAAAAGTTATAGGTAGATCAACTGTGTTGAGGAATTGGTGCCCCTAACCCCCACGTTGTTCAAAGGTCAGTTGTATTTTAATTTTTATCAAGTATGGGAATTTATTTGTATAACAAAGTACAGTTTTTTAAAAAGTTTCCCAATTTTTGTATATTTAGAAAGAAGGCAACTTCTGAAATGAGTATCAGTTTCCTGAGCAATGTTGTTCAAGCAGTTCAGTCTTAATTAAATGAGAAGCAGTGATCATATATTTCATGAGTAAATCTCAACCTACCACGCATTTCCCTTTATTTTTTTTTTTAAAGATTTTATTTATTTATTTGACAGAGAGGAGAGAGATCACAAGTAGGCAGAGAGGCAGGCGGAAAGAGAGGGGGAAGCAGGCTCCCTGCTGAGCAGAGAGCCCGATGCAGGGCTCGATCCCAGGACCCTGAGATCATGACCTGAGCCGAAGGCAGAGGTTTCAACCCACCGAGCCACTCAGGCGCCCCGCATTTCCCTTTATTAACAATAAATTCTTATGAGAGAATAACATAATTGTCAGTGGCTTTACACCAGTATTGTTGGGATTTCAAAGGTAGGATTTTCCCTGGTACCACAGGAGATGAATAATATTATTAGATGAAGAATAGTGGAATTATCTTTAATAGTTCAAGCTAAGAGAGAGATTTAAAATAAAAAAAACAAAAAACAAAACAGAGCAAAACAAAACCTATCTTACCTTGAGCTTGCGCCGGGCATTGAATTCTTGGAGCTTCTTTTGAGCAGTATCCATGTGTACAAAATTGGCTGCTTTACCCGTGACCCATGGGTGCTGGAGAGCTTGGAAGGTAGTCAGCCGTTTCTTAGGATCCAAAACAATTAGTTTTCTGACCTGAAATGATAAAGGCCATACATTTCTTAGGGAGATATTTATGGTGACCCAGGCTTGCCCCTCAGCCTGTGAGCATCTAGGTTTTATTCTATTTTCCTAGCAGTACCACTAACTATACATTAAAAAAAAAAAAAAGGTGTGTGCCTGGGTGGCTCAGTGGGTTAAAGCTTCTGCCTTCAGCTCAGGTCATGATCTCAGGGTTCTGGGATCGGGCCCTGCATCAGGCTCTCTGCCTGTCTCTCTGCCTACTTGTGCTCTCTCTCTCTCTCTGTCAAATAAATAAAATCTTAAAAAAAAAAAAAGCTTTTAAGCCCTCAGTGGTCACTGTGAGGAGAGTTTCAGCGAACAGCGGCTGAGGGGGTCTGAGAGACAGTGGCGTGTGCCACCTGAGAGGCCAGCCAGGTAGGCGGCTTCCAAGGGAGGTCAAAGAAACAGGTTCTTAGTTGCCTGTGAATTGGAAGTTCTTTGAAGGAGAACCAGCATCTGAATAATTCTAGGCTGCACTTAGCTCCACTTAGAATTCAGAACTTCGGATGCATCTCAATGGGGATGGAATCATCGTGCATTCATCATGCTTTCTGTTGGGATTTTTTTTTTTAAAGATTTTATTTATTTATTTGTCAGAGAGAGAGAGTGCACACACAGGGGGAGCAGCAGGCAGAGGGAGAAGAAGGCTACCGGCTGAGCAGGGAGCCCAATGCAGAACTTGATCCCAGGACTCTGGGATTATGACCTGAGCTGAAGGCAGACGCTTAACCGAATGAGCCACCCAGGCGCCCCATCTGTGGGGATTAGATGGCAACAAAGGGATAATATCATAGTCTTTATGCTTATCTCATGATTCTGTGATAAAATTCATTCTAATACCTTGAAGGTTTGAAGGAATAAGCCAAGTGCTTCGAGTAAAAGGGTGTCAGTGGTTTAGGGGCATGATTTGTTTCAAGGACTAAATTCGACCCATGGCAGACCATTCTGGGAGGTCTACCCCTGAGAATGAGCAGATAATAAACTGCCAGGAAGATCAACTACCAAAATAATCCCTGGCCCTGGGGTCAGAAGGGGTGACATGGAATGAGGTAGAGACTATTTAGAGTTAGGAGGCATGTTCAAGCCCTAGTTACATCTCTTACCCACTTTGTGAGTCTGGACAAAGACCGACATATGAATTGAGTGCCTATGGACATTCGCCTAGGCCTTTTTCTTATATGCTCTCTTTTCCACCTTAATTCCTTTGTAAATACATTCTTACATACATATAAAAATGTTTAAAAACTTGTGTAATTCTTTCCATAACCTTATCAACTTGGAACTATTGGCTCTAATTCATAAATGAGGGATGGAAGGAAGCTCAGAAAGATTTTGTGTCTTAACTAAGGCCAGATAACTTGTAACTTGTGGAGGCTCTATTCCAACTCAGGTCTGTCTTACCTCAGAGTTCATTTTGTGGCCACTACACCACAGTGCCTCCAAGGGTCAGTCCACCCCTCTGGCCTTCATCTGCCCATGTGGCAAATGGGGGCTTCGGGTGATGTAAGGCCTAAGGTCTTTTCTAACTCTGTTTAGCTAAGAAGAACTGAATGCAGGCTAGCACAATTAGGCAGTAAGTCCAATGAAGAACAGATATCTGGTTCTCCTCTTACTCCTTTCCTCAAAAGCTGCAAAGAAATGTGTGTTTGGCGTAGAGAGAATTTGTAGAGGGCAGAGATGTGAGGCTGCTTAGGCTAAAAATCTGAGAGGAGGTGGTGGGAGGTACAGATGATTAAGGAAAACAAATGCACAGCAGTAAATAAAAATCTGATTGCAGTCATAGCTGTCGCCTGTGGGATACATGTCCTAATAATTTCGTATAAATGGTACCTAATCCTAACAGCAATTCACAATGAGATCTTTCCCTTCCATTTTCCAATTATCTTCATCTTCCTCATCATTACCATCCTCCTCCTCTTCCTGAAAATACAAAGAATTTACTGGAAGTCAGTATGTGCCCCCAAATTCCCACCTGTCAGTGTTAATCTTTACATTTGAAGATATCAAGGCACTGAACTGTTAAACTCACTGAAGGTCAGAGAGCCCCAGTGACCTTGCCAAGATTCAACCCCAAAGCCTTGCCATCACTCATCAGCACTGTTCCCCTGCTGATTTCAGAATGGATGCAGGTGCTGCTGATAAGTACACATCTGTGGGATGCAAGGATTCCTTTAGTGCTCAAGTTTTATAAACTTAGTAGCCCAAAGGTAAGATTTAGCTGAATGAAGGAATATCAAAGCTAACTCTCTTACCCATTTAGTTTTTATTGGTGATGAAAAGAAATGGAAGGTGGACTATATAAAGAACTGTTAGGGAGTTAGTTGGTGGTAGTCAGTTAACCTGCATTATAGCCCCTAAGTCTCCCAACAATCGAGAGAAAGGTACTGGGATCATCCCAGAACAGAAAACTAGGGATGCCTGGGTGGCTCAGTTATTAAGCATCTGCCTTCGGCTCAGGTCATGATCTCAGGGTCCTGGGATCAAGCCCCACGTCAGGCTCCCTGTTCTGCGGGAAGCCTGCTTCTCCCTCTCCCACTCCCCCTGCTTGTGTTCCCTCTCCTGCTGTCTCTCTCTCTGTCAAATCATTTTAAAAAATCTTAAAAAAGAAAACTAAAGTAGAGAGATAAGATAACAAGGCCCAGGTCACACCTTTAGGTTATGAGGAAGAGGGTCCTTGAATCCAGGTATATCAGACTTTAAAAATCCATGGTCTACTTCCCGATTCATTGTTTCATTCAAAAAACAGTTAGTGAGTCTGTGCTATATGACCAAATGGTACTAAGATCTGGGCACACATGCCTTGCCCTCTCCCAGAACTTACAATCTAGCTAAGGAAGCTCTTTCCACAAGTAAATATAAGTCGCAACCATCATGAAAGAGTAAGGCCAGGGAGCAACAGAACAATGTGACAGAAGGAACAAAGCAATTGTGGGAAGGAGGGACTGCTGAAGGTGGGCAGACAAGGCCACCCGGAGGATGTCACATGGCAACCGGGGCTTGTAAATAAGACTTACTCATGCAAGAGGGGTGTGTGTGTGTGTTTGTGTGTGTGCAAGAGAGAGAGAGAGAGAGAGAGAGAGAGATGGTGGGAAGGGAGAGGGAGGAAGGAAGGAGGGAAGAACCGTACAAAGCAGAGGAAGGAGTAGCGGCCCACACCCTGAGCTACCCTGATGAGGGACAGGTCGGTCTGGTGCCTTGGAGTGAAGTGCATCAGAGGACAGTGCTGTGAAATGGACGGCATGGGCGGGCAACAGACCCCCAACCAGACCAAGCAGTACTGTGTAGATCTGATTACAGATTTTGGATTTTATCGTAAGAGCCTCAAAGCAGGAGAGTGAAGGAGGTGATATATTTATTAGGCCCTTCCTCTGGATCCTGTTAGGAGAGTGTACCTGAACCCGCCATGGAGGCAGGAAGGCCACAGGGGAGGTTGTGGTAGTGGTCCCGCAGGAGAGGCTGGGGCTGGCGGGGGCAGTGGTGGTGGAGTGGAGGGAAATGGATGGATTCAAGAGGTGGTTAGGAGTGTGGGGCCTCACTTGAGGGAGGAGTTGGGAGGATGCCTCCACACATCGCATACATCGCCTCTCTGCCTGGTTGTATTGCAAAGTCATGGTCTACAGCGGTTTGTTCCATGAAAGAACATGGATGGGAAGGGGGAAATGTTTGGAGGGAAAAGACATTAGCTGGAAACCTGGATCATTCATTCTGCTGAGAAGCTGTGTGACTTTGGACAATCATTTCACCCCTCTGGGCTTTAGCACCCTCAACTCTATTTTTTTTTTTTTTTTTTTTTTTACTTCTTTATTTAAGAGAGAGAGAGCACAGCACGAGCTGAGCAGGGAGCCTGAAGACGTGGTGCTAGATCCCAGGACACTGAGATCATGACCTGAGCCAACTTAGTGACCTTAACTGACTGAGTGACCCAGGTGCCCCCAGCACCCTCAACTTTAAAATGAAGGAAAGACTAGGTGACTCATAAGATCGCTTGGAGAGCTAGACTTCTGTGGTTCAAAAGTCAACTTTTAGTTATTTCTGTGTGGCTTTTCTCTAGATGATTGATGGTTAATGCTTTCATCTCATGCTAGTATCCCCTTTATTTTAGAACAGGTGGGCCATCTCCCCAGAATGTAGGTCTTTCCTTTATGCAAACAAACTTCAGTATTAGCTTAAGCAAGAAACCAAATAACACAAACGAAAAATCAAACAAAATGAATTATCAGTAGAGTGTAACTTGTTTATGATGCCAGTAAGGCATCATGGGACTTGTGCTGTTATTGGGATATTTCAGTAAGTTTGAATCTTTCAAGATGCAATGTTGTTTTATTCAAAGTATAATCAAATCTAGGTAATCTAGGCAAGCCATGTTAAATGGAATTCTAAATTATGTCTGAATTTACCCAGTACAGCTGGCTTCAAAAGCAAGATCTACATTGACTAGGTGGTAAAATATCACTAATTAATAGTGCAGTAATTTTTAATTTGTAATAATTCAGCAAGTGAGGAGTCAAGCATATCTGTTTTTCATTATCTACAAGGAAAATGCATTATGTGCATTGTTTTATTAAAATGCAATTATTAAGAGGGGCAAATTTTAAAAAGGACACTGCCCATTAATTAGTTAAAAATGAATGTGAAGATTTTACTTCATTTTGTTTTGGTCTCACTTACCAGGTCCTTGGCATTTAGAGATACTTCATCCCACCAGGGGGAGATAAAGTAGTATTCACAATTCAGAATTCTCCTGAACATGAACTGATCACCTCTTTCATCATAGAATGGTTCAAATCCACAAAGTCTAGAAGGACAAAAGATAGGGATAAAATGTCTTTAGAAGCCTAAATGTATTTCATCAAATTTTTGCAGAAATTCCAGACTGCCCTTTCCAAGCTTTCCGTTATGAATGCTAGTCGACTTAGCACAAGTATGCAACTGCCTTGTTACAAAACCACATTTGACTATATAAATACACAATCATGTCCTCTGGAAGTAAGAACAGATACCAAACCAATTCAGAATTTCTACAAAGAGTTTATAATAACATCAACACTTATGACACAAAACAACAATAAGGATAATAGCTAACATTATTACAGGCGCCATGCTAATGACTTGCTGTGGAATTTTTTTAACCAGGAATTGAGAAGACAGATTGACTAGAGTTCCAATTTGTTAGGAAGTGGAAGAATCAGGATTTTCTTTTTGAGCTTTTTAAGGATTTATTATTTATTTATTTATTTATTTATTTATTTATTTATTTATTTATTTATTTTTGTATGTGAGGGAGAGAGAGCGAGAGAGAGCATGAGCATGGGAAGGGGCAGAGTGAGAGGGAGAAGCAGGCTCCCCGCTGAGCAGGGAGCCTGAGGACATGGAGCTCGATCCCAGGACCCCAGGATCATGACCTGAGCCAAAAGCAGACACTTAACTGATTGAGTCACTCAGGCACCCAAGAATTAGGATTTTTGGGGCACCTGGGTGGCTCAGTGAGTTAAGCCTCTGCCTTCAGCTCAGGTCATGATCTCGGGGTCCTGGGATCGAGCCCCGGGTCGGGCTCTCTGCTCAGCGGGGAGCCTGCTTCCCCCTCTCCCTCTGCCTGCCACTCTGCCTACTTGTGATCTTTCTCTCTGTCAAATAAATAAATAAAATCTTTAAAAAAGAAAATTAGGATTTTTGAGAAGAGATTAAGAGGTAGTTAGAAAAGATTTTTCAGTCATTTGTATTCAGCCCTATTCACTGAACTCCTCCACAGAAATGAGTCAAATATTAGATTTCCATCCCACTCCAGTTTGAATTTCAGAGTGAGCAAAGAGGGGAAGTAAGACTGTTGTCAGGAAATGGCCTTTTAAATCTTGACACAGTGAACACACACAGCCAACAGAGATGAGCAGCTAGGGTCAGTGCAGCCTCACATGCAACCCTTACTTCTGTCTATCTTAAAGACCCACGTTCACCTTCATTTTCCACTAGGGGGTCAGCCTACAAATGAATGGGGAAAGTGGGAGAAGAGAACTAGAGAATCATCTCTGGCATCCTAAAGGGAGAGAGGAAAAGTGAGTTGCTGGTGGGGGCCCACCAAAGCCTCCAGTGTTTACAGACAGGTACATACAGGTTCTGAAATCACTAGGGATCGAAAGAAGGCCATAAAAAAGAAGTCCCTACCATGGCATGAGTTGTACTGGACAAATACTGGGGGGGAAAGAATGAACACGATAAAAAACATTTTCCCAAATTCTTCTTTCAAGCTGGCAGGTTGGTGCAAAGCATGAAATGTTTGAATGTATTCTAATGCAGTGGGTTTCTAGACAGAAGCATTTTTTTTACGTCCTTTGCTCAGGGAACGTCTGTTGGGAGAGTCTTTATATTTTTTAAATGTTCTGGAGCCAGCCAGGGAAAGGCAGGGCTTGGCAGTGCTGAGTCTCAGACTAGTGAATCCTCCTGCCCCACTGCAGCAGTCTACACAGGAATCCTGCTGCCGAGTAAGGAGAGAAGGGAGCCCATGTCCACATCTCGACAAAGAGGTAGCTCAGCCTTACTTGGCCCTCCTGTGCCATCCACAACACTAGAAAAGTATAGCTTATTGTTGGTTAGTCATGGAGAAGTTAGCCAATGTTCCAGGCTTAGTTTAAGAAAATTTTATATTTCCCCTTCTGGAAATCTAGAAAGAAACAAGACAGTTCAGGAGGTACTCAGATGCCGTTCTCACTTCTCAAACATGCCTATAGATGTGTGCACTGTGATGGAAGTAAGAAGTTCGTATCATGTCAGCCTGAAATGCCAAAAATGGAAGCAATGTGACACAGAGTGATACACACACATACGCACGGTGCAAAAAGCCTTCAGACGTGGAAATATCTGAATGATGACAATGATAGTTTAGGAGGATACTAGGATTATACAGGCCTGAAAAGTGAATGTATAATAAAGGGACCTTCAAGCCATTGGGCAGAACTGTAGTGCTGAAAGCTGAAAGAGAGAGTTTGAATCTTTGATGTTACCTGATTCTGATTCTGACCTGCATTGTAGTAGTTGCTTTTGTCTGTAGGTACAAAGGGTTTAGGTATCAAAGGTAGAAGGGCCAGAATTTCTGTGAGAAACAACAAAATGGCTCTCATTTCCAGTCTATTGTCATCCTTAGAAATAGCAAGGTCATAGCACAAAATAGCCTTATGGAACTTTTAATAATAATAAAGGAGATATATAGGTCCAATGGCACGATCTTAGAGAAGTGTCCCAGTGAACCTTGCCTGGTGGACTTCATCAGTTGTTAATGAACTACAGATTAGATAAAACAACCCTGGGCTTAGGGGCTGACAGAAGTGAGGCCAGTACTAAAGGACATTAGTTGTAAGCAATGCTGATAATATATTTTCATTTGGGAGCTACCACTGCGTACTTTGAACCAACAACTATTAATATAACAACCTTAAGTGAACCAGGGGACAGGACCTTGACCGGCATTTTTTTTTTTTTTTTTAAGTAGGCTCCATATCTAGTGTGGAGCCCAATGTGGGGCCTGAATTCATGACCCAGAAATCAAGACCTCGGCTGAGATCAAGAGTTGGATGCTTAACCAGCTGAGCCACCCAGGAACCCCAGGACCTTGAAAGACTTTTAAAATTATTTTCAGGGCTATGATAAGATGTTTCTCCAACAATCACATTTTTTTCACTTCATTTTCCCTGGCCAGTGACCATTCATGGAATTTTATTCATTTCACATTTCAGGTTCTCAGGGTGAATGTGATGTAGTTTTTCCATCTCTCTGAGTTCCTGTACATCCTTAATGCTTCACCCCTCCAACCCCCCCATCACATTTCAGCATGAAATTGCAACTGGTTGGGCACAATAACATTTTAGGGGCAAATCTGATTCGTTATTTGCATAGTTCAATTTCTCATTTAACGTCACTAAGTATGATATGTCACCTACCTAACTCAGGAGCCAACATTTTCTTCCCAGAATAAAAGTGATCTCAGATATTAGCTGAAGGAATTCCATGATGTGGCCTCAGGAATTCATTTTAATGAATTAAGCACTTACTATGGCAAATACATCTAACGGTTTTGTACTTTCATAAGAAAAAACATGGTTATCTACCTCTCCAAACGCTTTTCAAGCTTTAGTTATTCTGGATCCACAAGGAATTCAATACTGAAACTATCTTTTGACAGGACATCATAGCAGATGGCTATTTACTGGGTTACTTGTTAAACCTTTTGTCTCGGCTACAGATGACTGAATATACCCAGGTAAACTTAGAGTTTACTAATTTGTTTGGGAGTACCCTAGTTACCTTCCTTCTAGCTCTTATTACCTAGACACTGCACTTTCTAAGATCACTATTAAATTAAACAAAAAAATTCAAAACCTCTTTCTGCTATGGACTGAACTGTGTCTCCCTAAAATTGCTATGATGAGAAGTCCTCATGTGATGCTATTTGGAGATGAAGCCTTTGGGGGTAACTAGGGTTCAATGTGGTCATGAGGGTTGGCCAACTTCATGATGAGATTAGTGTCCTTAGAAGAAGAGATGCCAAAGGGCTTACATTTATTTCTCTGCCATGTGGGGAAAGAGTAAGAAGGCAGATGTCTGCAAGCCAGGAAGAGAGCTCTCCCCAGGACTGGACCTCCTGGAGCCCTGACCTCAGACTTCCAGCTTCTGGCACTGTGACAAATACATGCCTGTTGTTGAAGCCACCCAGCCGGTGGTAGTTTGTTGTGACAGCCTGACCAATTAATACACTTTCTTTTATACCCTCTAAAATCTCTTTATAGATTTGAATGTTACAGGTTCCAACAAGCACCTGTGCAGTGTCCTCCAAATGGCAACCAAAGCTACTTGTTTTCAGTTAAACTCTGGAACTCATGGATAGCTTCTTGCTTCTGTGGCTGCTCTTCGGCAGTCTTCCCAGACACTCCTCAGTCCTTGCTTATGTCCCTCATGTTCCTCTGCAATTCTACCATCTCTTTGGCAAATTGCCTGAAACCCCTTTTTTAGTAGTAAACAGAAGCTCAGAAATGGAGTTGGGGAAACCAGAAAATGAGAGATTTAGCCCATCTTTTTTTTGTACCAGAGAAAAGGCTTCTCTGAGTTTAGGGTATTAAGCTCAAGGTCCTTGAGGACCTAACAGAGAAAGAAAACAAAATGGATAGCTAAACTGCGTTAAAAACACTGCTGACAAGAAATGCCTCTGTCTGGAAATTTGCTCAGGAGATTAAAGATCCCCTTTAAAAAAGACTTATACTGTATTTTGATGAGATGTAAATAAGTAAAACAAGGGCAAGTTTAATAGATGGACCTGAGTTTCACATTTGTTCTTATCATCAAGTAGGGAGTTGTTCCCCAAATCTGCCATACATTGCACTGCAGAATGAGGCGCAGAAAAGCCTTGGACAGACGGTCTGGCCCCAGGAAAATCAGAGAAGAAAAAGCGATGCTTGTTTTCAGAAGTCTATCACTAACTACATTTAGTATGTTGTAGAAAATTACAAAAGTCAAAAAGTAATCTTGCTTTTTATGAGGACTCTCAGTACCTAAGAAATATTACAGCAAAGGCAAATAGTACGCATAGAGATTGCTTTTCTTCACTTACAAGATGTAGGTGATTATTCCTACAGACCACATGTCCACCTCAGGTCCATAGGCACAGCCTCTAAGAATTTCAGGTGCTGCAGAGAGAATGAATATTGTGTTAAATCAGACTTTAAATTTAACATTTACATCTCGAAAACAAGCAACAGGTAAGAAATTAATTAACAGAAAGTTCAGAAATAGTTTCGTAATCAATTTTGTCCCCCCAAACTAAAAGTGTGAGACTACAAATTCTTAACATCTACTTTAGTGGGAGAAATTCAAGTCTTTCTGTGTTTGGGGTGCATAAATATAAAGCTATTAACTTTGATAGTCTACACTGGAACATCATTCCAATCAGACAGATCCCTTTTTTCAAAAGGAGATTTGTAGGCAGAAAACAAAGACAAGTTCTGCAGAGTAAGGGGGAAAAGGCACAGTGATGCTACCTTGAGATCTAGATCTGCTTGGAGCACGGGGCATTCATGCATGTGTGTATTTGACTGTATGCAGGGCAGGGAGCAGGGTGGACAATGGGAAGGACTGAGAAGCCTCGAGTGCTGGGAGGCTGGAAGAAGAGTTGGAAGGGGCCCTGACACATGCCCTAGCACTGAGAACTACATGTAGGTTGCCCAAGAGCAGCTGTCCCCAGTCAGTTTGGGATTATGAATGGAGAAAGGGGTCTTCTCTGTGCACAACGAGCCTGCTCCTACTAGCCCTGCTCACCACTGTGAAAACGGAAGGTCTTCTCAGCCATGAAATGGCCCTGTAGTATAGAATGATGAGATCTTTTCTGTTGGTATTTATGCTGGAGCTGTGAAAATGGGAGTTAACTGGGTCCAATCGTTTGCACCGAGAATTGGAGGTGTTATGTGTATGCCTAACAAGGAAGGAAAAAAAAAAAGAAGTGCGAGCTTTACAATCCATGCAGAAATAAGGCTCAGACCTATAGCCCAGAGTGGCCTCTTTCTATTTTGAGCAAAAGTGCTGTAGATGTCAGTGGGGTCCCTGAGGTAGGAGCTGATTCATGAATGTTGAGACCTCCCTAAGGGAGGCTTTGGGGATAGGGGCACCACACTCCTCCTTCCAGCTGGAAGCAGGAGAGCAAGGGAGCTGGATGCCACGTCTATGCAGGCTGGGCATGTCATATTCAGTGTAGACTGTCAAAGTGAGCTCTGGAAGGAAACTATTCTCCTGGGACTTTGGATGTGACTTAGAAGAAGGAACACAATGGATTTTCCACTGACGTCTTCCCATACTGTCCCTGGATCTCCCCATCCTTTTGTAATCAAGATCTTCTCTTCCCTGTAAAAGTTGTGTTACATAAAATACAGGAGATGGGGGTGCCTGGGTGGCTCAGTGGGTTAAAGCCTCTGCCTTCGGCTCAGGTCATGACCTCAGGGTCCTGGGATCAAGCCCCGCATCGGGCTCTCTGCTCGGTGAGGAGCCTGCTTCCTCCTCTCTCTCTGCCTACTTGTGATCTCTCTCTGTCAAATAGATAAAATCTTTAAAAAAAAAAAATACAGGAGATGAAGAGCCCATATGGTGAAATGAGAGTGTTCAATGTAACACTCCAAGCAGCCATTCAGCAAGATGTACCCTGTAAAGTACGGTATCAGGGGCCAAGAAATTTTTCTCATCTATAGGCACATTATTCCTAGAAATTCTCCCTCTTAGGATTTAATTAGCATAATTAAGAAAAGGCACGCTCATTGCCAACACCATTCCTTCTGTTGGGTTAGCCTTTCTTTTCCATAGCAATCTGGTCCCATATGTGGTTCCTTTGGGCCCAACACTGAACTCCCACTTGCAAATGCTTTGCTCATGAGAGTTCAAAGGAAACTCGGGTTAGGCTGCCACTGTCAGGAGGGCAGCTGCCACTATCTACTCGGTGGAGAGGTGTTCCAGTCAGGCAGCTGAATGCACGCACACTTGCACACTTAGTACTGTTAGCCCTTCCCCACTGAGGTCTTCCTGTCCGTGAAGTGCTATCATTTAAACATACAGAAATATGTTGGGGAGAGTCTTTGACATCTTCTAGGACTTGTTTTTACCTCTAAAATCTAAGTGAGTTGGATTAGCTGATTTCCAAGTTTACTCTGGGGTTTAAGCTGCTAGCCACTGTGATATTAGTAGAGGGATCATTACTGATAGTTTATGCAAGAAGAGAGGACCCGCACTCTACTTCCAGAACCTGCTGCACTCCCATTCCTCCTGCGGGAGCACCTACTACGTGCACTGCCCTGTGGGCGCAATCAGCCCTCCCCTCCTGTGCTGTCCAGAGAGTACACACTGTTGCAAAGGCCAGGTGCTTTTTCTGGCCATTCTTTACAGCTCCCAGGCTAAGGCCCTAAACAAAGTGATTACCACGGAACAAAATTCTTTCTGAATCCACTTTATGGGGCATCTGGGTTTCTTACCCAACGTGGCAATATCTGACCTCCCTTCCCAGAACCGGGTCTAACTTTACCTCCAGAGGCAATTCAGTTCCTTGTAGGGCATTATTAGGCAGCAATGTGGGCAAACTTGTTGTATGAAAAGCTAAACTTTCCCCAGGGAGGTTAATTGAGACAAAAGGAATATAGAATGTTTTTGCCCTTCATCATAAGTTTCTCTTAAAAAGAATTTATAATATTTATTAATCACAATAAAAAAATTTAGGGGAAACAAACTCTAAGCACCTAGACTCGATCAGGTCCCATTCGCAGTAACCTTTAAATATTTGTTCATTAGTATGACCTTGACTTTAAGACCAGCAGAACATACTTTTGTAACATATCTGATCCCTTTCCAAGTGCCAAAGATTTCTAGAATAAACTTCAGGCTCCAGCATATCAGCGATACAAGTCTCCAAGGTATCAAATGTCCTTGTGGTGGATTCTACAAATTTGTGATTTTCTTAAGGTGAGAAATAGTTGATTACTTCCAACTTAGTTGAAGAAAAGACATCAGCTAGTTTGCCTTTTAATGCTATAAGCACTTCCAGCTGTCCTTCCTGTCTTTTCTCACCTGATTGCCAAAAAAAACAAACAAACAAACAAAAAAACAAACAAAATGAAGTAGGGGAGAAAATCATTTCAAGGTGTGATCCAGTTCTTAAAAAGGTATTTAAAATAATTTAGAATCATCTTTTCTAAAAATAGTCAATAATCCTTTATTGATTTTTCTGGCTGTCTTCTAAGTGGGTCCAAGTTTTCTGCCACTTCCTGAACTTACCTTATCCTTCATGTTATTGCTCATTAACGCTAATGCTACGGAGCTCCCAAGACACTTCATACTCTAAGCTCCAATACAGAATGATTTTGGTAAATGGTCTTAGAATTGCCAAGATACCAGACTTCACTTTTTAAAAAGCAATTTTAACGGAATATAAAATTTATATTAAAAATTCAAACTTTAGTAATATTATTTACCAACATCCCACTCAGAGCTCAGAGTGCTGATTTTTGATAAGATCATGGTACCATTAAAACATCTAGAGACTGAGGATCCATCTACAGACTGGGGTGAATTTCATTTTCTTAAATAAATTCACTGTAACCAGTTCTAGGAAAGGTCCTACATAAAAAGCATGGGTTATGCCCTCTGGCACACTGACAGAGACCACTGATGTTAGGTTTCCCTTCTTTTCCTAAAGCCATAGGAGAAAAGCAGAGGGATGATTTTGGTCACTGACTGTACCTTTATTTTGTCAATCTCTCCCGACCTATTGAGTTAAAACTACAGAGTGACATTCTTTACCAGAAGACTTCTTTCCAACTACTGTTAACTGTTTGGAGAAAGACAAATCCAAGGGACACTAAGGTGAATGAAGTCCACAGGTTCATTCATTTACTCATTAAACAAATCATGAACTATTTATTAAATACCTGCTGTATGACGGACACTGTGTTGGGTGGTCCTGGAGGAGTAATGGGGAGTTCAAAAGGACAAGTCTCTGCCATCATGGAACTTACAGTTTGGTGGGGGAGGAAGACATTGATCTAGAAAACCACATGAAGAAATGCAAAGTGGTAAATGGAAGTGCTTGGAGGGAGGGTGTCTCTAATAGAGGGCTGATCTGCTCAGAAAGATCAGGGAAGGTGAGTAGAGAAAGCAAAGTTTAAACTGAGATGTGAAGGACTAGAGAAGTTAACCAGGCAAAGGGAGAGGGTAGTTGGTGAGGAAAGACAGGGAAGCGGGTTGGCTGGAGTAAGCACACAGGCAGAGACTTGGTGGTGGGCAGGAGCAAGGGGGCTTGAGGAACTGGGGCAGGAGTGTGGCTGGAGCCCAGACCCATGCACAGCCAGGTCCCAGTGAGATGAGCCCCTTCAAGACAGCTCGAGGCCAGACTGCAGATTCCAGCAGGTCAGGGCTTTTGTTTGTTTGTATGTTTTTAAATTCTCTCTGATGCTTTTGTTTTAGTGATTCCAAACTTATGAGGGAAAAACTATTTCATCTTAAAGCCTGAATCTGACTTTGCAGCATTAGCCCCCCTCCTACAGCTGAGGGAAAACTCCTGTGGAGCTTTTCACTGTAGAGGCTTGTCTTGAATTCCGAGTTCTCTGGAGACCACAAAAGTCCATGGCATCTAGAAGTCCTTCTAAACTTTGCCTCTGAGGAGTGAGCACTGTACAAGGAGGAGAAAGAGGGATTTATCTGAAGCAAGAGAGCAGTGTTTGGAAATTCTCTCCCCTTATTGTTCTGAACGGAGCTAGGAACCTGGAAGAGAATGCGGTCAGGACAGCCTCTTATAGGCACCAGCAGTACCCACAGCGAGGCAGACTACACTGTGCCTTCCTCAGCATTGGCACCACGTGTGGGCCTTTGTCACAGTGTCACATATATTTGGTGAGAACAGGGCACAACATTTTAAGCTCTGTCAAGTGCAGTTTTTGCTTTGACAGCAGAGAAGACAGCTAGTGTCCCAGTGCAGTTTGCTAAGTGTTGTAACAAAGGTTTGAATCAGACTGGGATACAGTTGTGATGTTTTCAGAAGGGGTTGCCTCTGGCTAGGAGCAGCCTTGTCAGTTTACTACAGTGAATCTCACAAGAGTTCCATACTGCCATGTCATGGTATGAAAGGTCGAGAAGGACTGAGGAGGAATTTGGGGCTTCCACCATTTTGGTTATCTATGACTTGTTAGTGTAGAGCAAGAAAGAAGTTTGAAGGATGTTTTGAAATCCAAGTGGTATACTGTATGTTCTAAAACATCTTTTCCATTTTCCTGGGCTCTTGATCTTTTACACCACAAATATCAGTCACTCCAACTTGCACTTAATATTTTTCATTTAAACTGTTTAAAAAAGTCTTCCTTGCCACATGGATTGCATGATATTTCTCTTCGTATAAATCTTATAAATGGGTGAAGAATGATAGCCTGTTTATTTTCCTCACCTTACTTTTTATTTTTTAATAATACTCTGAAAAGAAAATCAAATATCTGAGAAAACCTAAGTACTTTCGGAAGAGGAAAAAATAAACACAGCCTATTTTTATTACCCTGGGAAAGTTTCATTTCTATGAAATTCACTTTTCTATGATCCCATGGAGCCCTCCCATCTTAGAGTAATCACTATTTGTTCCAAATCTTAATCAGACTGAGTCTCCTGCTCACTTTAGAGTTGTGATGAATGTTGGCCCAGGAACAGAAAAGAGGTATTAACTTCTGAAAAGTTGCTTTTCCATTTTTGTGAGATGAGGTGGAGTATGAGTACATAAACCCATCTCATCCTAATATTAACATCATACAAGAACCTTTTTTGGATATGGAGATACAGATATAAAGTGATGGATGTAGACCCTGAACTCTGTTAAGTAAGGCAAATACCATGTTTTTCTCTAAAGGAGACATAAATCTCACTGATAATTATCACTAATAATTCTTTTGAAATATTTTTATTTTATGGATATCCTTTCTGCAACAACATTCTATAACGGAACACTTTGTGGGTGTTCAGGGCCCAAAGAATACATTTTAAGCAAGTCTCCTACCCACTTGTCATCAGTCACCCTTCCTGTGACCACTTCTCCCCTACATTCCGCCCTCACATGTGTAATAATAGAGCTGAGTCCTTAGCGCTGTGAATTCTCTGGCACGGCTGGTTCTGTTCCTGAAGTAGTCACTTACGGTCACAGAGAGGGAAGCACAGGAAATGATTTATGGTATGGGACCCAGAAGCCAAGGATGACCAGCACATTAAAAGACTGCTTCTAAACCAAAGAAAACGTGAAAAGTGGGAGGATGATGTTGGTGACAATTTCCTTAGACTCAACTTTATAAGGCATCTTAGGCCAGAATATATTTGGTTAACTTGGATTGAACTAAGTGCTTGCCATAATCCTCAACACAGTTTTATACATATAAAACATATAGACAGATCGTGTGGTAATATTGTTAATGCCACAGACCATATATCTGCTGGGCGATACAGAGATGAGCAGGACTCTTCATCCCCTTCCCTTGCTGCGGCCCCGAATCCTGAGATACAAGTCAGCCCCAGTCAGCCTCTGGGGCCGTTTCTGAGCCAGAGAGGCAGCCCCTCCTACTGCTGACAGCTTCAGATGTTAGAATATTGTTTTGTATATTGTGCCCCATATCTGTACCTTACAGCATCCATTCATAATTCCTAATTCTGTCCTGTGATGTTGCTTCCTTCACTATCTGATATTCTTTGATTAATGAATGTGGTTCCTTCTCTCTGGCCTGCTGATGCGGATGTTGCCCCGGGATCAGTCTGGGTTCTTTCTTTTTCTGCCTTGGGGATGTTGGAGAGTCTCGTGACTTCACACAGCATCTATATGCTGCCAGGGATCCACATCGATATCAACAGCCATGTCCCTGCTCCTGAACACCAAACATATATATCCTTCTGCCCACGTGTCACCTCCACCTGGATCTCTCACCGGCCCCCAAATCAAATATCAAAATCAACAAGCCCCAACCCCTTTGCTCCCAAAGTCCTCCCCATCTCAGTAAATGTGAACTCTAACCTTCCAGTTGGAGCTCTTTGGTCTCTCTCCTACCTATTATTTCTCCCGTTGTCACTGTACTCTACCCAACTGCCTCCTTCCTGGACCTACAGACACGTATGCATGTTTTTGCCATAGGATTGATGTGCTCTGTCCCCTCTACCTGGAATGTTCTTTCCATAGACTCCACATGGTTTGCTCTCTCGCTTACCTCTTTCAAGTCTTTGTTCTTCTGCTTCCTTCTCCAGTGAAGCCTTCCTTGATAAGCCTGTTTGTGGCAGCCCAAGCTCCCAGCACTTCTATCCTCTTTCCCAATTCCATAGAAATCATCACCTCTTTCTATATACTAACAAACTCATTTTGTTTATTATTTGTTTTCTCCCACTAAAATGTGTCATTCTGAAAGAGGAGCTTTCGTTGGTTTGTTTTATCGCTATATCCCTAGCACCTAGAATAGCACCTGGTGCATAACAGGAGCTCAATAAATATTTATCGAATGAAAAAAAGGACTGAATATCTACACCACTAAGGTTCCACAGAATACTGTTTAGGTCAGTACCAAACCAATACAAATACCCCAAGAGGTTCATTTTCCTCTAGATTTAAAACCTCCAAGACAGCTTAAAATAAGCCTGCACTCCACCAGCAGAGTCCCTGTCCTCTGCAAGGTTAAGAACGAGATGAGCTATGGCCTTTCCTCACCATTCCTGTATCTGTCCCTAGCCCCACTTTTTTCCTTTACCTGCCATTTGTTCATTTGGATCAAGTGTTGTAGTCATATGGTGGTTGGCGACATAGCCTATCTCAGGGAGAAAGAAGGGCCATGGTATCAAAAGGGAGATGGACCTGGGCTCGGTTTACCCACCTGCTGAGAATTCTCTGCTTGCTTCCTCTCACATCTCCTGCTCTTTCCCATCGTCAGCTAGCCCCACAGGAACCCCATGTACACACATCAGCCTGTCAAGCATTATGTTACAGGCCTCGCAATTGACATTTTACTAGGTACTCTTCTGTTTTTTCTTAAGTTCACTATAAAAAGGAAGTCTTCATTGTGGGTATTTCCTTAATTCTCAGGTGAGATCATCCCTTAGGTGGTTAGATTACCGATATAATACTCTTATTTCACCTTAGCTCTTTAGTCCTCCAGAAGTGAACAAAATACATCTTTTATGAAGCTATTCTGAAAGCTTATATTTTAGATTATTAGATTTACTTTTTTTACTTCACTTAAATTTTCCTACATTGGTCATATTAGTGTGTGTTCATGCAGACAGAAATCTCTTCTGTCTGACTTCAGGCTGTTGAGAAATTATCTTTAATTTTAGTATAGTGAACATAAGAAGTTATTTCTTTAAAACATAACAATGTGGGAACGACATAAGATTATCACTATGTGACCCTGGCAAATGCCAACAGAAAATAAATTCTAAACAGCTTCTAGACCCTGCAAATAGAATTTGGACAGACAGATAGAAATATGAAATATGAACATATATAGTTTAATTAACTAAGGTTATGAATTAGAAATTAGTATTAGGCAGAAATAATCTTTTATCTCACCCTTTACCATATTTTTTATTTTCTACTCTAACATCTTGTTCTTCCTTTCTGTGATTGACATGGGTAGGGCGAACAACCACAGACTTCAAGCCTTAAATAGCTAAACTAGTCAAGACATTTTGGTTGTATACATTGTGGCCCATTTATCAAGAGCCATGACCTAATGGATTTTTTTTTTTTTTTTTTTTTTTTTGGTTTTGAGGGGGTTTTTTTTGAGACCTATTTCTTTTCCCAACAACAAGATGTGGAGAATTTCTTCATGGTTATTTCAGAGCACTACTCATTGATTTCATTTATCTGGATCACAGATTTTAATTTTCTGGCCTGGAGTTTATTTTCAACTGGGCACATTTCCCAGGAAATAATGAGTATTTGCTTAAACACACAGCATCTGTGATTTTTCTTTTGCAATTCACTTACAGGAGAACCCGGAGAACCCTCTGTTATTAATAGCCTGGGGCAAAGGTTCTATGAATGAAACTGAATGGGTGGCTTTTCACTTGCGTATTTCCTGACAAATGACAGATGGTATAATATAAACACCCACTCCCTCAAAAGATGTAACTGAGAAAGCCTTCCAGTAAAGGTAGTAACTAGACCCAGTGTACATGAGGATAACTGACCTGGGATATAATCACCCTTACAAGAAGCAAGGAAACAAGCTCACACCTCTCCTCTCCATCAATTATAAGGGCTTCAGATACCTTTTCAAGTCAAATGTAAATTATCTGTGTAAGTCATACTTTCTGTAGGATGACAGTGATTCCCACCAGTCCTGCACTTGGCTCTCATTTTCAACTCATTCTATCGATGGGCAGTTTCCTCCCCACCTAAGTATTCTCAGACGAGACACACCACACCCATAACAGTGCTTACATGCGGTGTGGGGGGAAAGGCTAGAACTGAGGGACCCTCAAAGGGGCTTCAGCCTTGCCTATGAACAGTCTGTTTATAAGACAGATGAATAGAAATATTATTGTATTAATTTTTTAAAAAGTTTAAACTGTATCGTTCCTCTGCTCTAGGTCATCTACCTCCTGTGCCTTGGTGTTACTGTGACTTCTATTTTTCCCTAACTCGGCCTTTCCCGTGTTTTCTGTGTTACTATACACAGTGGATTCTTAAAATCCTGACCCCAACTCTAGTCCCACTTTGAGTAAAATGTAGCATATTTCCTTCGGGTCCAGAGTACGTATGAATAAATATATGCTTATTTATATATAATTTGGACCTTGATCTTGTAATTAAATAAATTAAATAAAATCAAAGTTACTTGTTTTTGACTTCCAAGCCTGCCTCAGCCTACATAATAGTAATTCCACACATGGTTAGCACTTCAGAGTCCACAGAGCACTTCCTATTTTTCCCTCTCAATCCTTCCTCCCTCCACCCCCAGCTTCCTTTCTGCTTTCTCAGCCTTTTCCTAAAGCAAATTACTGCTTCCTGGTGAGCCTCTACCTAGATCACAGCAGAAGGATTATATGGATCACATTCAATCAACCAATTCCTTCTTTCCCCATTACATAGCCTCTAGGGTGATGTGGGTATCTGCAACGAAAAATAAATCATAAACGGAAAATAAGCCTCCACTATTAGATGGCATTATCTATAAGATGGGCCTGTTTATGGCAATGACAAGAGTCTGAAATAGTATTTTTATAATCATTTTATATTTAAAGAATAAATGACTGGATGTAGAACAGATCGAATACATTATTCTGAGAAGCTATTTATAGGAGTGACAGCACCCTGTGTGTAGATTTTTGACATCAGAAGGACAGGAAAGAGAATTTATAATCGCTTTCCAATTTGTCTTCTTTTGAACTCTTTTCTCCCTCCAAACCATCTGTCATAATGTCATTATCGAGATATCTGTAAGATACAGATTTGATTTTAAAATACAATTACCCTGGTTAAAAACCTTTGCTGGATCACTATGATCTACCAACACAAGTATGAATTCCTTAGCCTGATTTATAGATTATTTTAAAAAATATAGTCCGTTCTATTTTTCCAAGTCCATCTGTATCCTCTGTACCAAAGACTCTATATTGCAGTCGTGTAAAATGACGAAGTAACCAACAGTCCTTGAACTTGCCAGATGCTACCACTCCTCTATGACTTTTCTCTTCTTTTGCCTGCTTACAAAGAATATATTGTGGCTACCTCTTCACTTGCTGAATTGCTACTCAACTTTCAGAGTCCAGCTCAAATGCCCTCCTCTGTAAAAACCTCTTTAGGGAAGATGTATTTTTCCCTCCTCCCTCTATCCTTAAGCCTTTAGCTTAAATACAGAACTTATCGTAACAAACTTTGATTTATTGTATATGGGTATTTCTTCTTTAATAGCCCATGAAATCCTAGAAGGACAAGACCATGTGGTGTTCACTCTTGTAATCTCAGTGCCTAACATGGAATCTATTAGACATCCAATGTTCATTTTATCAATGAATGAATCAGTCACTCATAGAATGACTATTCTGTAATGCTGCAAGAAAGAACTGCTCTTATCACTATTATCAAAGCCACTGAAATGATGCCAGCGTAAGCTCTTCCTGAACTTCCCATTTCAAGGCTGCTAATTCTCAGAGAATTGCTCCAACCTATCTATCTCTTTGGAATACTAAGTGTTTGTTATTAGATAATGATTACTAAACTGCCCATTAGCTTTTTTCTTTTGGGAAATCCTTACTTTGTTTTATCATTCTTTTGTCAATTCTCTTTCGATGCTTTTATCGATTGGTCAGCAGTTAGTACTCACGAATGCGCAACCCCATCTGGAATGTGGTACTAAATTCGGGGTTCTTTTTTTCCTTCATAGCCATGGAAGTGCAGGGAGTCATGAAAGAAATACAGGAGGATGATAAATAAGGACATATGAATTAAAGAAAGGGGAAGTATCTATGGCACCATTAGAAGGAACAGGTCATGGACAGGTTGTCAGCTAATAGTTCTAAGGAAAATATATAAAAACAAAACAAGAGGATGCCTATAGGGAACATGGCATAGTTCAATGGGTTTTGTTCTAGGAATGGGAATCCTACTCTTTAATAAAGTCTGTGGTGGAGCTAGTGAGCTGTCTAATGTGTTACTCATACTTAGTAAAAGTATCCTGAATTCATTTGGGGCACCAACATGTCCAGCCAAAGGACATGGAGGCTATAACCGAGGACTGACCAAAACGATATAAGTGGAAGTGACATGGAGTTTCAGCAAGTCTATTTAACAGCGAAAAGGTATATTCTCCCTCTCCCCCCTTCCTGTCACATAGAATGCAGATGTAATGAGTGATTTCAAGCAGCCATTCTGGACTCAGAGGACACATGCTAAAGAATGTTAGAGCCAGACAGAAAAGGTCTGGATCCTTGACACTGAGACCTGCAGAGCCATAGCTGCAGAACCCACCAGAATTATCTTTCTCTAGACTTCTACCATGAGAGAAATCAACTTCTATCTTGTTTTAGCCTCAGTTACCTGGAGTTTTCTGAATTTACTCCTAATTGATAAGCTACTCTTGTTGTCAAGGAGTTTAAGATCCAGAACAAGAATATTTGGCACAATGTAAATATTTAATAAAAAGACAGGTATACTTAATTCTGTGTAATTATTGGTTTAAGAACAATTGAGCTACAAGGAAATAATATTTTAGATTCACTAGGGAAGCTAACTAGTTGAAAGCAAGCATAAAATGCTTATGTGACTATGGAAACATAGAGAAAGATGAAGAATGCATAAGGCTATTAATACTGATTACACATACTTGGATTTTTACTTCTTACAATGATCAAGTAATACTTTGAGATTTAAAACACTAAAATAAAAAACATTTTAGGGGCATCTTGCTGGCTCAGCATGTGACTCTTGATCTTGGGGTTGTGAGATTGAGCCCCACATTGGATTTAGAGATTACTTAAAAATAAAATCTTTTAAAAAATATTTTAAGCTATATGTAATACCTGATAGACATTTTTATGAGGGAAAATTATATTGATTTTATATTTATATTGCTTTTTTGAAGAGGGAATTTTATAAATCTGTTTTTAGGCCCTTGGCTACCTGGATTCTCCTCTCTGACCCATAACAACTAGATATGGAATATTGGGAAAGTCATACTCTGGAACTCAAAATAAGAATGTTAGTAAGTGAACTTTAAAGCTTCTTCTAGCATTACAAATCTGGGAATTTAATCATATATTTGCTTCAGTGGATATCTAATTGTGCCTTTTACAGTCTGATTTCCATGAATTCAAAAGCTGTTAAAACGAGTTAGTTATGTGGTTCTTGGGTATGAGGACTGTCACATAGTCCATCTCTAGAGACTGGGGGACTCTGGTGGGGAACCCCACCTGAAGCCCTGGTCTTAGTAAGGCTAGGAGAGTACCATCAATAAGGAATAGGGACTACCTCATTCTCTCCGTTGTCCTATATGCCCTCTGAATTAATGACACACTCTCTTTGCACACACCCTCCCAAATAAAAGCAAATAAGGAAAGTGACTGAGGGCTTGTGGCTCTATTTCCGACCAGAAACAAAGCTTTTCCCTGTTCTCTTTTTTGGTGACTGTCCTTCTACTCCTAAGGGGTTTAAAAGTAGTTACTGCCCAAAAGACAGGTGTAGAGCACCTAGTCCTTATCCCCTGGGGCTCTCTCTTTCCTGTTAAGAGGGGTGCCCTAAAACCAACATCACTGAACCCTTCATGCAGAAAAAGAGGTGGTCTGAGTATCATTTATATGTGCTTTCCTCATGGAGACTCACATCACATTGTAAGCATTTTGAAGATTTATTTATTTATTTTCATTTTTAAGAGAGAGAGAAGTGGAGGGTGAGGCAGAAGGAGAAGGAGGGGGAGAATCCCAAGCCCACTCCCCAGTGAGTGCAGAGCCTGACATAAGCCTCAATCCCACAGCCCTGAGATCATGACCTGAGCCGAAATCAAGAGTCAGACACCTAACTGACTGTGCCACCCAGGGGTCCCCCACATTGTAAGCATTTTAAATAGAGATATTAAGAGTTAAAAAATGAGATCACTAAATAAAAATAAATTTCAAATAACAATAAAAGTAACAGGAATATTAAAGAGCATACCGCAGTACCCTGGGGTTCCACACACTGTCTTCATGAGTACTTGATGTTCCACAATTTTAGAGAGTCCAAAATCAGCTAATAACACAAGAGAAAAATTTAATGAAACAAGTCTTTTCTCAGCTTTTATAAGATGACAGAATACTTTTATTATTCAAAATAAAATGGACTCATTTGTTTTTGTATCTGGCGATGGGGCTGGGGGGGTGGGGGGGATGGGATGAAGAAGGGGACAAGTCATCTGGGAAAGGAAATTGAAAAGAAAATTCAAATCTAGCTTTAAATTGGAGAAAAATATGACTCCCAAATATATTTTATGCTCTTCTCTATAATTCCCAGCTTTACGTAAATAAGATATTTATTCTTGAAATAATAGTTGTAACAGATATATTTTGTCTAATGTTAACTCTGAGATTTATGAAACAGTAGCTCTAAAGTACAATATAGAATTAGTGATATAGAATTAGCAATCCATGGAGAGAAATCAAGATAAAAAAATAGATTTTTGTGAATGTCAAAGACAGGAACAGAAATATCAAAAGTTTCATTCTGTTTCAAAATAATGTCATTCTTTAGTGTATCTGATGGATAAGGATTTACTCTCATATGAGGAATATATAATACTTTTTTTTTCAAGAATCCTCTTTATTTATTCCTCAGAATATTACTTAGGTAAAACACTACCCAAAGTTGCTACCATTATGTTCTATTTGCTAGGCTACTTCTCTCTCACTCAGGAAACATCAGGAAACCATTCAAGGCCATTCTTCAAGAGAGGCAGGTGCAGAATTGATGCCATTTTAGACTTCAAAGATAAACCCACATTTCCACGGAGGTGCTGATCCTTATCAGGGAAAGCAGCAGGAAGTCCTTCAGAAAGAAAGCCTCTCCTGTCTAAATTAGTATCTATCCATCCATTTAAAGAAATTTCTTTAAGGATAAAATCTTTGAAATTGATGTCAAAGGAAATGAAAGTCTCCCTGCTGTTCACTGCCTTTCAGGAGTGATTATAAGAACAAGCTGGCTGCCTAGCAGGACTTCGGTATTTTTTCCTTGGGTTCTTGCATTCGTAAAGCACATTATGTTGTCTGGGCTCTTCCATGATACGTATAACTTAATTTTCAAAGGTGTTAACACTTCTAATGCAGTGAACTTATCAGATTATCATTACACAGGCCAGCCGCCAAAAGAACAATGTCCTTGAGAGAATTTAACACAGATTCTGCTAAGGAGAATTCCTGTAAAATAAGTTCTGTTATTATTATTTGCAAGCGAAAAGACAGGGAAAGTAAGATTTAATACACTTTTTTCTAAAAGGCTGACTTAAAGAACTCTTTGAGTTGACTGGAATTACACAAAATTCATCCTTGTAGTTCTTCAAAATGCTTTTTGGGAGAAAAAGCAGGTTACCCAGAGTCAAGTAAGGCTTGGGAAAGGCCTCACAACACACTAACTTAGATGTCAGTTTACACATTAGCATTTTTAGAGTTCTGGGAAGTTCTGCAGAAATAAAAAGTTTTGTTTAAGTTGGCATTTCCTAACTTATTGCACCAACCTTAGCACTTCCACAAACCACTCCCACCTCCCCCAAAGGGAATTAGAGTATTTACTCTTGTTCACTCAGCTGAGGAACCGGTGTTCTGTGGAGTGCACTTTGGGTAATACAGATCTCAGTTTATCTCTGATCATATAAACAAGTGACTCAGATCCTAAATTCACTGATATGTACTAAGCATTTTGTGTCAAAGCCCTTGAATATCTAAAATTAAGCTCAAACTAATTTATGGAATAAAAAGTAACAAAAAAAGAAGTGTTATGTTATCTGTGATTTTCCTCTATATAAACTTATCTACAAAATACACCATCACCTTCTGGTCCCTGTCATTTCTAAGAGCTATGTTTCCTTTGTGTCCAGAACTGGAGCACCAACTTCTAGGCACTGATTCCAGATGACTATATCAGGAAAGGACACAGACTTCCAAAGCAATGCGTTATTCCTTTACAGACATCAAATATCCAAGGAAATTAAATGGAGGCAAAACTAGATGGAACAATATTTTAAAATTCCATGGAATAAATTTCTTCTGCTCTGGGAAAGGGGTCATAAGACTTCAGGAAATGTCCTTACCAATTTTGAGTGGTGCATCCGGGGCTGGAGTTGCATAGAGAAGATTCTCTGGTTTGAGATCACGATGGACAATCCCATTTTCATGTAGGTACTAAATAGGGAACAAAAGGGAGTAACATTCCAGTAACGGTATTTATGGTTCCAACATTTATGTTTAATCTTTTCAGAATTAGAGTAATATTTACTATGCTATATGACTCAACAATATACACATGATGATTTAAAAATAAACACCATAAATGAAAATAAGTTTATACTATACATAATTCAAGAACAGTTTATATACAGTTACCTAAAAGTGAAATGCAGTTTAAAGTGTATGAAACCAATTGCCAGAAATAAAATATTTACTCCTCAGAGAATATTAGTTGCAGTTCTCTTTATGCATATTACTATATAAGTTCAAATCCACTAATTATTATTATAATAAAGTCAAGGTTCTGTGCATTAAAATTTGTCTGGTTATTATCTGAATAAAGCATAAATATATGTGTCATTTTAGAAGCTCACAACCACAGCAAAGACTTAATTATTGTTTGAACAGGCTTTTAGATGTAACTATTATAGAGGACTATCCTTAATATGATAAATATTGTTTAAAGATGATAAATGCTCTCATAGGCTCTTCTAAAGATTAGTAAATCCAACGATCAATACAGAGTGGCATATTTGAGCTCATCTTAAAGATCGCTTCTAGCAACTCCACTCATTTTATTCTATTTTAAGTTATTTTGTAAATTATGTGTTATCACATGTGTAACATACTCTCACTGTGAATGTGGAAGTCTTACCTGATCCTGCTTCCCCTAGTCTCAAATCTCTCTCCAAAAGTAATCACTCATCACTTTGAAATGGTTTGAACGTTTTTCTATGAATTCACAAACATGAATATGTATGCAAGGAAATACTCCTGATTTTTCCATTTTCTTACATAAACGTATGATTAATATTAATTTTTACACTTTTTTTTCATTAAACAATATGTCTTTGACACCTTACCCACAAATCACTACAGCTTATTCTATTTAACACTTGCATCCATTTTGTTGAATGCATCATAATTTATTTTACTAGTCCCTTTTTGATGGGCATTCAAGTTTCTAATTACTAATAGTGAAGTAATAAGCCTTCTAGCACTTGGATATTTGGGTGTTTTTGCTGTGTTTCTCTAGGACAGATAGCTGGAAGCAGGTCTGGTGGGGTCAAAAGGTAGGTTTAAAATTTTTAAACTCCATCAATGTTTACTCACACAAACAGTGTGTTTATGTTTTCCTAACATCTTTACCAAATCTGTACAATTAACTTTTGCTGAGTTGCAGTGTAAACATTGTATCTTATGTTTGGTTTAATTTGTCTTTGTTTACTGGGGTAGTATACGCTTTTTGGTTTTCCTCTTCTGTGAACTGCCCATTTATATCCTTTGCCCATTTTTCTGTTGGGTTAAGAGAAAAAATTGACAGGGTAGTTCAGTTTTTCTCCTTTTCTATCCCCTACGGGAAGGGAGGGAGTCTCTTCTTTCTTTGCAAGCCAAGTAAGAGAAGGTGGATAGCTTCAATGTCACAATTTGTGGTGCTTGACATGTCTTACTTAGTGATCTGGGGAAACAGGAACTGATATCCAGCTCACTCATGAAAAACAGAGGTGGTTAGAACAGGGGAGAAAGAAGAGAGGGCCTCAGTGAGATTCAGCTGCCCTCAAAGAAGACCTGAACAAGGGTGTACATTTCTCACAGGTTCTATGTGGACTGTGCAGAAAGGAACTAGACATAAGTCTCCCTGAAGAATGTTTTGTGGTGGAGTGATGCCATCTTGCCTCAGCATTTCAGGAAGCAGAACATGAGGGAGGTGGCATAGGCGGTTGAGGAACCACTGACTCCTCAGAGTACCTGAAGTGAGTCTCTGTAGTGGGTCTCTGTAGAGCCATCTATGGTGTCCCACAGGGAAAGGACATCAGGCATTTGACACTGGCCACACCCAGAGACCACAGATGCCAGACCATAAATTCACCAGACTGGGAAGACCTTTGCTAACCCTCCACCACCTCTCCCTCTCCTCAATGTCGCCCTCACAACAGCCTTAGAAGGGGCACAATCAGTTGGTGGGTAAAGAGCAAGAGAAAGAGAAGATACTAACAAGTATCCCTATCGCCTCTGTTTACAAATTATAGATCTCTAAGGTCCATGTTGGGGGAAGGAGGAAGTTTAAAGTTGGACAAGTCTAAAATTTTGGTCTTTTCCTTACCCAAGAGTGACTGGAAAAGCTATGGGAATGGCTTGAAATTTTATTCATGAAGGAAAAGAATGGATTCACAGAGCTGATTTGCCTGTCTTACCAGGTCGAGCTCACTTCTTCTAGTGGATAATTATAACATGTAGACAATAATACCATAACTGTCCTACACACTTACTGTATTCCAGGCACTACTATAAACACCTTGTACCTATCAACTCGTTTAATCTTTGTAGCAGCTCCATGAGGTAAATCATATTAATGCTTGTTCTGCAAATGAGAAAGCTGAGGCATAAAGAGGCCAGAGACGTGCGCAATGTCACAACTAGACACGTGGAGTTGCGATTCCAACATAGGCATGTGGCAGTGGAGCCATAGCCTTTACCATTACATGACTCCCAAACAGATGCTTGATTGTGTACGGTGGGCATGAGAGGAGAATCATGGCAAAGGAGAGGAGGGGAGAATGATGAAGGAGTGGGAAGGTCATGGGAAGGGGAGGATCGTTGAGAAGGCAGAGGTCCATGCTTAGCATGGACACCCAGGAAAACCCACTAGACCCCTGAGGAGGAAGATGCTATATCCTGCATTAGCTGAGTTTGAAGGCAAAAATGCAAGTTTCTCATACAGTTGCTTTGGAACATACCTAAGAATTTCAGTTTGGGATCAATGGAAAATATTGATCTCCCCTACTCCCAATCTAACCCAATTAAGAGGCTCCATTGCTTTTGGAAGAAAATGACACCAAAAATAGCAACACAGTAACAACAAATGAGATAAACTTACAAGCGCTGGGTTAGCAAAGTACCAATTATATAAGGATTCTTATTAAATATTGTTCTGGCTTTCTTGAACAAAAATGGTAGTTTTGTGTTCGAAGTCCAAATTAAAACAAAAAACAAAACAACACCATTTGGCACTCCATAGAGGAAAGCTAGACCAGATAAGAGAAGAAAAATTTTAGAAAAAATAATAGATTTAGGAGCTATGCACTAACAGAGGAACAAATTTAAAAACAAAATAAAGCAATGAAATACTGAAGGTCATGTGCTTTTAAAAATATAGGCAGGAATCATTTGCTATAAATTACTTGGTGTAGAAAGATTATTAAAAGTCGAGATATAATCATGTACACATGTGGTAGGAGGCATTTAAATGTATTGACTAACAAAATGACAGGAGTCACTATTTTATTTTTGCTTAGATCCACTGATTGCCTTTAACCAACAGTTAGTATTTTTAATTTTTACATTATCTCAAGTCAGGAAGCCAAGCAAAAAGGAAAACGTGCAATATGATCTTTTGTCTTCCCCCAAGAAGATACAATTGTTAGAAGCAGGAACATTTTGGGAGCACCAGTTCTCAAACTTCTTGGTCTCGGGACCCCTTTGGAGTAAAAAAAAGTATTGAGAACCTCCAAGAAGCTTTGGTTATATGAGTTATATCTAACATTAGTTACTATGTTAGTAGTTGAAAATGAGAAATAAAAAACAATAAATTCATGACATATTGACATAAACATTTTCTAATAAGAATATATTTTCTAAAATAAAAAAATTAATGAGTTCTCTGCTATTGTTTTAAAGTTTTACAAGTCTCTTTAATTTCTAGTTTAATACAAGACTGCTAGATTCTCCTGTCTCTGCATTGTCTACTATAAAATCACACATTATGCACACTCTGAAAAATTCCACTGTACTTTCGTAAGTGAAGGGAAATGTCTTCATATTATGACAAAATAGTTTTGACTTCACAGACCCTCTGAAAGGGGGGTTCTCAGGAACCTTCCAGGAATCCTTCGACTATACTTTGAAAACTTCTGTTTTAGAGGATCCGAAGACATAAAAAGGGCAGTGAAAGAGCTGAATAATATGCACACTGCCCTTTATTTCCAAAGTGGCTTTTAAATGCAATACACACCTCTAATCTCATCAAGTGCTAATCTTATCTGATCACATCAAGATCACTATACAAGGAGTGAAGAAAAGGAAATCAAAGGGAAGGAAACATGCCCCTCAAAATTGTGTACTCATGGGAAATTGTGAAAAGACATTTTATAATATCATATCAGTGATACAGAGCTAATTAAGAAATATCCAATTATGGAGAAACAGACCCTATCAAGATATTCTTGATCTTAGTTACAGTTTATTTAAGTCATGGGGATTCAATACAAATAGACAAAAGGATAGGAGAAATTGAGAAATGAGATAATTGCATATTTTAGAATAAACCAAGTATTGAAAGTGATCATAATTAAAGTAAAGAAAGGTAAGCAATAACATTAAAAACTAAATGCCACTTTGGAAGACCTCTAAAACCTAACAATTTAATGGAGAAAGAAATAATAAACCTGACAACAACTGTAGCATCTAACTACTGAATCTTGACTAATCGTAACCTTTAATAAAGAAATTGGAAGAGCAAATAACCAGGTGTATACGAATTTAATTAAAGCTTTAAGGAATAAAAAAAAGAAAAAAGGAAGTGGAAAAGGAAGAGGCAGAAAAGCACAATTAATTTACTGGCTCAATTTTTTAAAAGTATTGTCTTTTTAGAAAAAATGCTTTAAAAGTATTATCTTTTTAGAAAAAAGCATAAAGAAATAAGTCAGTCAGAGAAAGACAAATACCGTATGATTTCACTCATATGTGGAATTTAAGAAACAAAACAGATGAGCATAAGGGAAGTGAAGGAAAAATAAAATAAGATGAAAATAGAGAGGGAGGCAAACCATAAGGGACTCCTAGTGATAGAGAACCAACTGGAGGTTGCTGGAGGGGAGGTGGATGGGGGGCTGGGGTAACTGGGTGATGGGCATTAAGGAGGGCACATGTGTGATGAGCACTGGATGTTTTATGCAACTGATGAATCACTGAATTCTACCTCTGAAACTAATAATACAGTACAGGTTAATAAAATTGAATTGAAATAAAAAATTAAAAAAAGAAAAAAGCATAAAATGACAAATATTTTATCTGCAGAGTAATCAAGGTAGGGAACACGTACATTTTTAAGGATTTTATAAAGATGCATTTAATGCACTGATGCCAAAGGCGTGTCTTTGCAAAGCTCTGTTTCAATATTATGCCCTTGGTTTTGGTCAAAGGTTGATAAAAGAAATAAGCATAATAAGGTTTTTGTGGCATTGCTTTTGAAACAATTATTAAAGAACAACAGCAGGAGAGGCCCTGTGGGGCAATACCCCCCAGGTATGCCTATATATTAGCTGTGCGACCTGAAAACTGTCTGCTCTGCAGCTTCCAGTTTCCCCATCTGTAGCACCCACTTCAAAGGTGGTACTGAGAATCAGAGGTGAGGCACGGAGGCACTCAGCATGGAGTGGGTATTCTATAAACGGTAGCTGTCAGGACTCTATCGCTGTTGTTCCATGTCTCTTGTACAATAAATTACAATTAGAAACCCTTGAAACATGGAAAACTTGCTCTTTGCTGAAGTATCAAGAGGCACTTTGATCAGAAAATATTTGCTTTTTATTCCATCACATTTTCCCTTCTGTCTTGGTGGCCCAAAACTCAATGTACACAGTGGTTTCAATTACAATTAGCTAGCCTGTTTTGGATATATTTACTTCTCCCTCTCTCTGCTTTTTAAAAGATCCCTTTTTCCACTTTAATAGCTTTATTTTGTATGCATTCTTCACTTAATTTGCCACAACTCCTTTTCCCAAGAAGATGTATTATAAATTATAGAGTAATAGAACGTATTATATATTAGCCTTCTTCACTCTGGAAATAAGTTTAAGGGAAATACAAACTGACATTGCTATATTTGTGTTCAGGTTTTCCAAGAACATTTAGAAGATATAAAAGGAACAAAGTATGTGGCGATTAGGATTTGAAACATTCTTACTCTATCTTTTTCCCATTAGAAGACAAATTACCATGAGAAATAGTATTTGTCACTGATAAAGAGTTGTATTTCAAAGCCTTTTGTTTTGCTTACGCTCAGTTCCCCTTAGGCTCTCCTCCAGGAGCCGTCCCAGGTGCTGCCGGGGATCCTATTTCATGCCCCCCTCCCTACCCAGAGGCACTGCCCTTTTCTCTTACTTCTCTCTTGCTATTCCCTCTTTCTTCCCTTTCATCATATACATAGCTCTAGACTGGGTGGTATCACCATCAAAAAGAAACAAGATAAAGAAAACAACCATCACCTCCATAGTCTCCCAAAGACACATACTCCTGTCCTGCTCTCACTGCCCTCAACTATCTCCTAGGTCTCCACTCACATCTTCCATTTTCTTCCCTCCCCTTTCTCTTCAACACACTAGAATTTTATTTTGGACCTCATTAAACCCAACACACACTTTCTGACTCTTTATTTGACCCGTTTGGCCTCTGAACACATGGTCTTATCTCTCATTTGGACTCCCACCTCCTGGGGCTCTTGCCACACTGGCTGCCTGCGGCTTCTCCTTTGGTCTCCCTCAGCCTCCTCCCCTGGCCCCTTTTCTCTGAATTCCTCAGCACCTTCTGCGTTTCCTTGGTTTCCAGAGTGAGCTCACTGAAAGCCACAAATAAAGGTACCACTTATCCACTGCGTCCCAAATCTCTATTGCCTTCCCAACCTCTCTGTGGCTCTGACTCCATAGAACTTTCTACTCTCCATTCCATCTGAATGTCACACACGTGTTTCAAGTTTAACATTTCCAAAACCAAACTCATTACTTACCCTAAATCTACTCCTATACCTGTATTTCCAAACCCAACAAATGACATCACCCACTTGACCAAGCCAGAGACCTGGGTTTACCCAAATCCTCCATCACCTTTACCAACACATCCAATTCTTGATCCATAACCATAGGTAGCTCTCCCTCCTTAGTGCCTCATGCATCTTTCTGCCCCTTGTTCCCACTTAACTGGCCACTAGCCAGGCCACAAAGACATTTCCCTCTGAATTACTCTGATGACTAGCTTAATTATCAGCACCCCAACTTCCAGGGTTGTTCCACTGCAGCCCATGCTCCATGGTGGCACGAGAATAATTTTCTATAAGTGCAAATTTGGTCACATTAGGCCGCTGCTTAAAATCTCCAGCATCTTTCCAATGCTTTGGTCATGCAGGGGAGCAACAATGTTGTATTTGATTTTGTACCACTTGAACAGAGGTCACAAACTCTCTAGGGTCAGGAAGATACCCTGAAAGAATGAAGGACGTTGACAAGAGTGTAAAATAAAAGGAAGACATCAGGTAGTCCCAGGGGCTGTATCTGTCTCCGGAGAGCATGGCCCCTTAAGAGGCAAAGAAGACGCATATTCAGCCCACTGTTGTCAGGCACAAATGTAGGCCCTATGTTGCTAGCTCTTCTGATTTTTCAAGGCAAGACAGAAATTCAGATTTTCTGATGTAAAATATTACAAATTTTCCATGTTGCCACTGAAGTTGAAAAATTTAAAAGCCTGAACAGGGTACAAACAAAACACCCTGCAGTCTATGATTACTGCTTTGGAATTTAAAACAGGCCTTGGCACTCAGTAGATGCTCAATAAACATTTGTGAAGTATATGAATAAATACACGATTTTTTTTTCTGACTCTGCTTCTTAAATTAGATCTTCACTAAGACTGCTGGTAGCCTTCTCTTTTGCTATGAACCCTCCCTGAGCTTGTTTGTCTACTCCCTTCCCTCTAGCTACTTCTTTTAGCCCCCCAAAGTACACATGCATATAAGCAAATTGTGTGGTAGGATTAATTTTAGTTTTTTCTTCGATGAAATTTAACTCTAAAAATAATGTGTTATTTAGGTAATGAATTTTTTAAAACATAAATTTTATATAAGCAGCAGGCATTTCATGTTGGCTTATACATCTGTTATAAATGATGTGCTCTGAAGAGAAGTATATCCATCGAGTTGGTAACTACATCCGGTCTCAAATGAACTACATGATGCCACTATATTGCTAGCAGTTTAAGACTGTAAAGACTATTCCATGATAGTATCCTAAAAGGAAGTTCTAATTCAAACTCCAGGACCATATGTCCACCTGCCCAGGTTTCATTTCCAACTTAAGGTGTCTCACTAACACCTTAAGTTCAACATGTTCAAAACTGAACTCTTGACTTTCTTCTAGCCCTTTTCTTTCTGTTCTTTCCACCTCAAAGTGTAGTGCCTTGGTGAACTCAAGTGTTCAAGTCAGAAACTGTTTTTCTCCTCCCTGCCCACCCCCCCCTCACCTCCATCCTATTCACAGCAGAGTGCCATGAATTCCAATTGCAAAATGTCTCCAGAATTGCCATCCATCTCTCCATGGCACTGCCATGATCTTAGCTAGACCACCACAGAAGTCCCTTAACTCTCTTTGATTTCCAACATGGCCCCACCGTCAACCTACTCTCCACACAGCAACATAAGAAATCGGGCCATTTCTTCTCTTTGGGAAGCCCTTCAATGGTTTTCCATTACTTTTCCTAGCTTTTGAGGCATTGGTCTTCTGGCTCCTGCCGTCCCCTCTAGCCTCATATTCTGCTACTTTCCCCTCTCTTGCTCTGTTCTACCCATACTGACTTTCTTTCAATTCCTCCCAAGACCAAATTTTATTCCCACCTCAGCATCCTTTTCTGGCTGCCCCTCTTCCTGGAATGCTTTTTTACCTTTTCTTTTACCCAGCCACCCCTCCTCATCCTCAGTACTCAACTTATAATGTCAGTTCCTCAGGGGGCTGTATCTGTCCCTCCAAACTAACATATGTGCTAACCTTTATATGCTCTCATGGATGCCTCCTATTTTTCTTTCTTTCTTTTTTTTTAATTTTTTTTTTAAGATTTTATTTATTTATTTGACAGAAAGACAGTGAGAGAGGGAACACAAGCAGAGGGAGTGGGAGAGGGAGAAGCAGACTTCCCACTGAGCAGGGAGCCCAATGCGGGGCTCCATCCCAGGACCCCGGGATCAAGACCTGAGCCAAAGGCAGATACTTAACGACTGAGCCACCCAGGCAACCCCCTCCTATTTTTCTTTACAGCATGTCTGTTTCTTTGCAAGCATTATGTTTAGGATGTCTCCCTCACTAGATTAAAAACCCATGAAGACAGATATCTAATTTCTTGCACAGTGCCAGGCACTAAGTATGTACTCAAAAAATATTTTTGAACGATCAACAAATAAACTCAGTTTTCCTATAGACATGTATATTGTTCTACTTTGAAGTCATTAACTTATAGATATTCAAAGAATGGTGGTAATCTGCAAATGATATTCAGTTGCCATTATTAATCTGTAATAGAAGTTCAAATTTTCGTGCTTGCATTTTAGCAATATATTTCCATAGCAACATCACTTTGATAAATTTAACTGAAATAAGGCTCAGCATCTGTGTGCTTATGAAACACACTACACTTATTGGATAATAATACTTAGCCACTTCAAAGGTGCTATGAGATTTACAGCATCACTCTGAGAAAAGCCAAAACCCAGTAAGAACATTTTAACTCTAAGATCAGACAAAAGGGTTTCATTCTCATAATGACATCTAGAATAATTACGTAGTTTTTGTTCTTCTGTAGTAGCGTGGATAGTTATGGCTGAATTAATTTCTTCACATCCTTTGAAGTTGATCTGAATATCCAACACAATATATGCCTCAGGGGAGTTTGGGCAAAGAGAGTCGAAATTCATCTGTTAGTTTTCTCTTCAGTTTCCTTCATGTCTCAAACATTCATAAATTGTACTTACCAGTGTAAGAAAATGGAACCGTGTAGTGATTTGGCCAGCTATAATGACATGTTAATGAACAGTGGGCAAGCAAAGTCCTCTGTAAATGAAGGCACCATCCTGGGCCCCCCAGTGGTGCACTTGAAGAACGCTGAGCCTGCTGCTGCCCTGGATAAGGTCCCCATGGAAGCATCTTTGCTTTAGATTTGGGGTGTGGTTTATAAGTGTCTACATAAAGCAAAGCTGGGAATTTTGGAGTAGCAATAGAGTAGCTGGAGTAGCGGAGTGTCATGGGGAAAAGAAGCAGGATGCTAACAGAGAGGTTAAGTAGGAATGCCACTGGGTAGGAAAACCTGGAGTGTCTGGTTAGAGCCACTTGATAGGCAAGAGGTCATGAAAAACAGACTCTAGCTCTTGTTTCTGATTTTGGTGTGAGTTCCCTGGTGTGCAAAGTCAGAGTGAGGTAACAGGGATGCTTTCAACAGGATAGAAATTCATTTTCCTGTCTGTACATAAATATGAATGTTATAAAAGTCTGCTAAGTACATATTCGTAAGAATGGTCTATATAGTACTAGTGGAAAGTATAATTTTATCTATACTATTTTGCTTAGATTCAACTCAAAATCTAAAACATTCACTCAAGACTTAAATGAAACACTTGTCATTTCTTTCAAGAGCAATTATTAAGTAAATGATTATCATTTTAAATTATGCATTATGCAAAAAATGAATGGAAAATGTGATGTATCCTGATTTAAATAGGCAAGTGTCATGCTAAGAGAGTACAAAAAAGAAAGCCGAAGTAATGCACATGTAATCAACAAAGAAATCAATATATAAAATTTTTTGTATATAAGATCAAAGAAAGTGCATGTTGTGGAACAACTTTCTGAGGGACTGTTGAGAATGTTTAGAGAGGGTAGGCATGTGATAATTTCATTCTCTTATTTCCAATGTATGTGGTCAGATTTCAGGAAAGACGAGATTTTAGGAACAGAGGCTATAAAAAGGCTTGACCAATTAAATGGAGGTCATATTCAAGAGATAATACATCACTTAGAAAAAGGCCCAAAAATCATCTGTAATTACAGAGAAAGAAGCAGCAAACACATTTCTGTAATGAGAAAGAAGAGAGCAGCTTGGAACACGAAAGAAACACAGGAGCTCCGAAACTGCATGCTCTGGTCAAGAGATGATAAGAGATGATAAGAGTTCACAGAGAAACTGAATGAGCAGGATTGAGGATCAATGCAGAAAGTACTCTGTGCTTAAGCAAAGGGATGAACTTCCTTACAAGGAAGAGGAAGCTGGAAATATTGTTGTAAGAGATGACTATACTTCAGATCACCATACGTGCTTTATACATTAATAAGTCAAGAATAGATATTTGAGGATATATTACAGAAAGAAAGTTTGGGGATGCAAGTAAAATGTATATCAGATATGACAAAGAGTGAAAATCTATACATTTTTCTTGGAAAATATTTATATCCACAGATGTATAAATGGCTCCTAAGTCATATATACATTAAAGTAGAAAGTAGAATTAAAAAAAAAAGAGGAAGAAAAATGCCCAACATATCTTACCACTTGGTCTTTCAAAAAAAATTCAATCACTGAAAGCTCAAACTCTCTTTTAAACAGACAAAGATGATACTGCTGCTCTGAATTCAGGGGGTGTCTAGACATGTAATTAAACTCTCTCTATGGTCCTAACAAAAACCGTGTCATTGTGTAATGAAAGCTACTGCATAGTAATTTAGTTTAATTACAGCTATGCTGTGTTCAATGGGCTGTGTGTGGCTAATTGATAATGTCTCAGGAGTTGGTAGGAGGAAGTTTGAATCTCTTTAAAAATCTAACAGGACAAAGAAGAACCAGTCATTAAAAAAGGAAAACGGTATTCTGACTATAGCTCTCCCTTGGGAAGAAAAATTAAACTGCATGAATTTGTTCTTCTCTACTCTTCGGAAAATTCGTAATAAATACCTATAAATTTAAGTAGGAATTTCAAAATGAATACTCTACCTTTGTGTCATATTTGCCTTGGAGACCTACCACTACCATTGTCTGTATGCTTGACCTCTACTCTCTGATGCCTTCAGAATTACCAACAGAATATATGGGAAAAGCAGTAGGTGACTACTATCTCCCATGACCAGATCAGCAGGCATGGCTAGGATTGGCTGGTGGTGAGATCTATGGTAAACCTCGATCTGTAGAGCATCTCAGGACCAAAGGAATCTACTTTAGCAAAGCAGCCAAGTGCTGGGGCTTCCCATTTATTAGCCAAGAACCTGCATTCTCATTTACTTACTTCATCTTTGACGCCTCCTTTTCCAAAATACACTTCCAAAATACATTTCACATCTACTCTTTTCATTTACATCGTTACCACTAAGTACATAGTCCTTCATATTCTCCATTGGCACTACTAACATTTTTCTCCTAACCACGGCCACCCACATTTCTACACCTAGGTCATCTTACTAAAACACAAACTAACTCATGTCAATCCTCTAGTTTAAAAGCAAAAACATTCAGGGTGCCTGGGTGGCTCAGTTGGGAGCGTCCAACTCTTGATTTTGGCTCGGGTTATGATCTCAGGGTCATGAGATCAAGTCCCATGCTGGGCTCTGTGCTACGCGGGGAGTCTCCTTGGGATTCTCTCTCTTCCTTTCCCTCTGTCTCTCCCCATCCCATGTTTTCTCTCTAAAATAAATAAATCTTTAAAAATAAATAAAATAAAAACAAAAATAATCCAGCATCAAGGGCTCCTCACTGCCAAAAGTTAAAGTCTAATATTTTCAGTGTGAAAATAAAGGCTCTTCAAAATTTGCCCCCAATTTCTGACTGTGCATCATCTTGGGACAATTCTTACCATGCACGAACTACATAGCCACACTTATTATTCCTAAATCATGCCCTACATATTTCCACTGGGTTCCCAGATAATAATAATCTTTCACATGCCAAACTGTATTTTCTAAAGATTCTTCCAACAGTATTACACATCCAAAGCGCTGCCAGAATCTTGCCACTTCTTATCTAGAGCTGAAGTCTAATTCCCCCTCCCCCTGAATTTGGTCTGTGACTTGCTAGAACCAACAGAATGCAATGGAAGTGACAGTATGTGACTTCTGAGGTTAGAACATAAAAGGCAATGCAGCTTCTATCTTGTGTGCTAAATACTCATTTTTAGATCCCTAAGCTGCCACATATGAAGTCTTATGATCCTAAGACCAAGATACTTTAAGAATATTGGGCAACATGGACGAGTCAAGCGTTGTCGTTCCAGTTGACAGTCCCTGCTGAGGTCCTGTGTGGCAGACATTTCAAGTGCCAGACATGTGAGCAAAGACACCTCTAAATGATTTCTAGCCATCAAACCACTAAACCTTTGAGTCTTTCCAGCCCAAACTTCAGACATGATGGAGCAGAGACAGTCATCATTCCCACCATGTCCTATCTAAAGTCTTGACACAGAGAATATGTGAGCACAATAAAGTAGTTGTTTCAAGCTGGTAGGTTTGGGGATAATTTGTTAACACAGCAACAGTATCTGGAACATGTCATAACCCAGATTACATACCACTTCTTCTGTGAAATTTTCCTCTAATCTCACAAGCAAAATAAATATCATTTTCTCTGCTCCTCCCAGTAGCATTTTCTTCATATCCCTTAATACTCTGATATTATTATTACAGTTAATTGTGTACTTGTCTATCAAAGTAATAAATTCTTTGAGAACAGGGATTATTTTATTCACTTTTATACCCACAGACTTTAAGCAAAGGGTCTGGTATGTTTCTGATAAATGTTCGTGAGAAAAATGTGTGAAAGAAGGAGTGAATGAATGAATGATCAGAATTATGGGTTGAATGAGGCTCTATGACAGGCATCAACAAATAGACACAAAATCCCAGGGAATAGCTAGAACTCATTCTTAGGTCTAGCACATATTGGCACTTATAGATGTTTGTTAAATAAATAAAATGGTGGAACCACTGAGTTGAGATAGGAAATAGCTCCTAATACCTCTGGATTAGAATAAATGTCCTATGTCCATCCCAATTCATAACCTTGTGTGGCTCTGTGTTCAAGAAACTTAGTGAACTCAACTCATCCTGCTCTTTGTTTAAGGCAGTATCAATAGCTGCCCTTGGCCAGCAAGCCAGAAAGTGAATACAACATAAATCAATCAGTTCTCTTTTATAGTGTATAATCAAATCTACTCTAGAATTATAGGTATGCTAGTGATGAATTAGGTTGTGTATGTCTAATGAAGTCTTTATTTTGCCTTCACTTTTGAAAGTTATTTTCACTGAGTTTACAATTATCAGACTGCTTTTTTTTTTCTTCTTACAATACTTTGATGTCTCTTACTTGCATTATTTCTGATGAAAATTTAATGTCATCCTTATCTTTGTTCTTCTGAAGTAATGTGTCTTTTCTCTGGATGCTTTTATGGTTTTTAGGTTTTTACTTTAGGTTTAAGAAGATTGAATATGCTGTGCCTTGGTCTCATATTCTTCATGTTTCTTGTGCTTGAGATTTGTTAAGATTCTTGGATGTGTGGCTTTATAAGTTTCATTAAATATGGAATAATTTGCATATTATTTCTTCAAAATAATTCTATCTCCCATCATTCTTCAATGATTCCAATTATATATATGTAGTTACATAAGTAGTGCTCATATGTGTCTATGTGTGTATATATATATATGCATATGCATATATGTGTGTATGTGTGTGTATACATACTTGTAGTTGTTCCAAAGTTTACTGATGTTCTATTCATTTTGGTTTTCCACCTTTTTTCTCTGTGTTCCACCTTAGATAGTTTTTAATGCTATGTCTTCAAGTTCACTGTCTTTTATTTCTGAAATGTCTAATCTGCTGTTCATTACAACCAGTATACTTTTCAACTCAGATACTGCAGTTTTCATCTCCAGATGTCTAATTTCAGTCTTTTTTTTAATAGTTTCCACATATATAGTTTACATCCTCACTCTTTCCTCTACCTTCTTGAGTATATGGAATATAGCAATAACAACTGTTTTAATGTCTCTCTATACCATTTATTTCATTTGTGTCACTTCTAAGGCTATTTCTTTCAATTTCATTTTTTTCCCCTGCTTTCATCCAGTCTCACTCTGGATGTGCTTACTGCATGCACTTCTCATAATTTCGACTGGGTAAAAGACACTGATTTTATTGTGTTGGGTACTGGACAAATATAGATTATTTGTGATCTTTTTTAGTTCTGTTCTGAATGCGGTTACTACTCGTAAATAGTTTGATCCTTTTGAGCCTTGCTTTCAAACTTTGTTAAAACTGTCTATTCTGTCTATTGGAAACACAAACTCTTCCCATCCCTATGTGAGCTGCAAGTATTATTCCCTCTAATCTGTGGTTCTTTCCCTGGTCTCAGGTAATTTCCCCACATGCATGAGCTGATCAGTACTCACCAGAAGATCCAGGGGCAAGGGTATCTGCAGCTTTCCAAAGATTTCTCTCAGAGCAGCTCTCTCCTCTCAGGCACTCTGTTCTGTGAACTTCGGTCTCCTTGGCCTCCCAGACTCTGTTCTGTCTTAACCTAGGGAGACTGTGGAGCTCCTCTTGGTTTCTCCTCTCTACATGGCAGCCTGGAAACTCACTTCAGGCAATTGTAGGGCTCATATTATTTGTGCTCCCTTTATCAAGGGAGCACACTGTCTTGGCCTGCCTGATGTTCAATGTCTGAAAACCATGTTGCATAGTTTTTGTTTTTTTGTTTCAGAGAGAGTGTAAATTAGTCCCTTCTACTCCATCTTGTCCAGAAGCAGACATTACCACCATTACTCCAGACATTTTAAATGTTTTCTAAGTAATATTCTATTTGATACCTAAAAGTGGAATTATCCTCAGTATTTGAGACCATTTGAACTTATTAACTGGTGTATCAGTTAATGCAGTTAAAGCTGTTAAGAAAAAATGACAAATCTGAGAAACTCTGCACTTAGTTCAATGTTGATCAAAATTTCTATGGTACTCATTTATAAGTTTCTGAGGTTTCCTATAGTAAAGAACAAATAATTTCAGCTTTCTCCTTGGTTAGAAAGAATTTCTTCCCTTTTTGTGAGCCTATGTGAATGATTGACAGAAGCGCCAGATGTGAAGTGCAGCCAAAGTCTCTTATATAGAGACATAAAGGATAAAAGCCATATTAAATAAGTTAAAGAGAGGCAATAGTGCTTGGCTTAGAGATAATCCTCTGGAAAATTCTTTAATCTGTAAGATAGTTGAATCAATGTTTTAACCATTAAAGGCCATATTTCCTTTTACATAAAGATGAAGTGCTTATTTATTAATATTCTACTCTTTATACAATGTTTACATAATTTGTGATTTCTAAATCTTTTAAGATTTATTAATAAAAAATGAACATTTATCGAAATAGGTAAAAATTTTTAATACTTTCCACATATGATGTGGATGTGTTGATATGAGGAATTAAATTGAAGGTTACTCATTTTCAGATACTAGTATCAACAGTCCATTTAGTAATTAAAATATTTCAGTGATGCTCCAGAAAATTTAAAATAAATCAAATTTGCCTATATATGGTGATTGCTAAGAGATTCTCTATGCTTTATAACAATTACAGAATCTCATAATCTCATAGATAAAAGTGACCAAATGATCTATTGTGTTCTGTGATATTTCATTTAAAGGAAAGAAAATACAATTTTATCAAACCTCTGAAGGCGTCAATGTGTTGAAGTTACTTCTAAGCCTTAAGTGGCCTCAGCTCATCTATACTTCAAAAAACTTCAAGTGCCTACATTAGAATATTAAGTCTTATTAAAGAAGGTTTCAGATTATAGTAAATTTAGATAATCAAGGTGTTTTACAGGCAAATTCTTTTAAAGCCCTCTCTGAAGGATTACTCTAAGAATCCAAGAGTCAGTCCAGACTTTAAGAGATTATTTAGAATAGGAATCTCAAACTCAAATACTGCTAAAGGAGGGGCAGATAACATGAGAGTGAAGTAGGCAAACTCCATTTAAATTTAAATTTTTTTTAATTTAAATATTTTTATTTAATAAATTTTCTGTAGCACTTACTACGCGACAGGCACTGTTTCAAGTGATTTACCAAATGTATCAATCCTATTATATCCTATTATATTATATTAATCCTATATATATAATATTAGTATATATAATTCCATTATCTCCATTGTACACATAAAGAACAGCCAAGTTAAATAACATGCTGAAGTTCATACCGTTAGTAGCAGTTCTGGGATCTGAATCCAGAGTCTGGCCTGGAATCTGTGCTCTTACTCATGAGGCTGGGGAACAGTGTGTTACGTAGGGTAAATGAAGACAGTATATCCTACCTCCAGAGCTTTTCACAATATTTGAAAGCATTGAAAGCTGCTATTTAAGAGTCAACTTCGTCATCAGCAGGCTCTGGAGCCGTGTATGCCAGGGAAGACCAGTCTGAATGAGCAGCCTATGTAGTGCTGCACTGGATTTGTGACCCTCAAAAAACTGGCATAAAAGGGCAACTACTTGAAAAAAGAAATACAATAATTAAATGGAAGTTGAATTTGGCTACAAAGAATTGAATGTCTTCTATCCAGTTTCTTACTATTGACTCACATCGGGGATAATTAAATTTTGCTGTTACCATCGTTCTGGATATTGATAATGTTACAGAGCTAACTGCACCTGGAAGACTTACATCTGTGGAGCTATTATTATTCCCACCTACACTTGTTCTAAAAAGAATGGAATATGCATTTGCACATATTCTTAATTTATTTGAGACAGATTTAATTTTTAATTATAGCATGTGAAGTGATTCTCGTTATGTCAAATATGTAGTTTTCAAGAGCTCAATCAAAGAGTAAAAAAGCACAGGCAAACATAAAGAGGTACACCTGCTGCAAAGCACCTGTCTCTAAAAAAATGTGAATTTTTTCCTGCTATGTGATCTTTAAAATGGATGTACCTCACTTGTCTCGTTTCACTGCTGGCCCTTGAATTCTTGCCATGTTAAGGCTTCTGTCTGCTCCTCTGTGTCTCTGGCTTTGGGTCCAACAGAGTCTATAGCAGGTTACTGCAGAGGAAAGCAGACAGCAGAAGGCTTAAGAGCATAAACTCTGAAGTCATCTTTGGTTTTGCATTCTAGTCCTGATTCTGCCATGAGCCAGCTGTATGATCTTAGAAAAGCTGCCTAATCTTTCTGAGTCTCAGTTTCTTCATCTGTGAAATTAATATAATGATACAGCCTTATAGATATGAAGATTAGGGGGAATGATGTACATCAAGCTTTTAGCTAAAGCTTGGTCCACAGGAAGTACTTAATAACATATGGTAGTGATGTCTGGTGTTACTATTACTGAGGCAGCCTCATGTGCTCCAATTACATATTCCTCTCAAGATTCTTCAGTTTTCTAGCTAAATCTAGCATAAGCATTTAGCCTCTTTACTAAATGGCCTACTAAATGGATAAACAGAAGGTATGAACATTGTGAATTGGTGTGCAATATGGCTCTTTCTCAATGATATTCAACTTAAAATAAGGTGGCATTTCTGGAATTCTGCAGGATCCAGAGCCATTAAACCCTGCGTGTGGCTAAGTTTCTATAATAACAACTTCATAGGCGAAAGTTAGGAAGATAATTTAAAAGTTAGATACATTTTGGATGAGTTCCAACATTCAAAGGAATATTTCAAAGGATAAATCACACAGATGGTCAGAACCCATGACACGTTCAACATATTACTCATAAAAAATGTAAGAGTTTCAAGGTTAAAGTGTGAGGAGTAGAAATCAGGACTAGAGTGTAAAATGTATGCGTGAGAAATTTTTTTTTTTTAACATGGGCTTTTCCCCGTATCTATCAGCATGTCAAGTTTTATGAAATTAGGTATCTTTTCTGAAACAGAGAAATATGCCATGTACATTTATTTAAATTTTAAAATACATTATATTCCATGAAAAGCACTCTCCTGGAAAATTGGATTAGCATTATAATTTTTTGAAAGTAATGTGATTTTTTAAAGTAATGTGGTTTAACAGTTTATTGAATTATTAAATGAATTAGAAGTCCCATTGTCTTTTAGAAACCATGATATAAGGCCAGTTCTAAAATACTCCCAGCACTCAAAATGTTGGGATCCTAAACAAGATTTTGTAAACAATTGGATTCAAGTCAATGAATATGTATTGTGTTTGTTATGTGCTGTGAATACAAAGGGGCATAAGGGATTTGTGTGTGTGTTTGTAAGGGTGGGGTAGAGGGCAGAGGAAAAGGATGACAGATACAGATGAATAAATCATTATTTCTAGCCTAGAGATAAACTACCTCTTTTGGGAGACAAGGCTCATGTACAACTAACCGAAATACAGGGTGGTTAGTGCTAAATGCCAGTGGTGGAAAATGCATGGGAGTGCAAGGAAGAAGCAGATTTGCTGAAATTATGAATCTCCATCTCTCAGGAAAAGAAAAAGATAAAAATAAAAACAAATAAATGCATTTAGCTTCAGAATTTATTAAAGATGAATGAAGGGGGAGGAAGAACCTTAGATTAAGGTTCAGAAGTTCCCTAAGAAATGGGACAGAGAGTCATAGAAACCGAAATAGCTCAAATGTTTCATCTGCTTTGAGTTAAAGAGATAAGTGCAAAAAATTATCCAAAGCCCATAAGACTGCTTAAGTTAGTGGACTTTTGTACAGATTGAAATTTAAAAGACCCAGAGTCCCAAAGGCTGATAAAGAAGACTTGTACACATGCCTGGCAATGTGGTCAAACCTAGACGAAGAGTTTTAACAATTTTGGTCCCACTATTTGTACAACTGTCCAGAAGCCAATTTCTCTGAGCTTTGGTTGGTACGCAATTGCAAAATGGGGGAAATGCTATTGCTGCTTTCCTCACAGGAAAAGAGCTGTGGAAACTGCATGCACCTGCTCAAGTTATTGAACTTCAGGGATAAAGAAGGGATTCTTAGACAAGCAGGCAGAAAAAAGCAGACCATCTCTAAGAAGGGAAATATAAAGTTGGTGTCAGATTTTTGCAGGACAGGTTTTAGTGCAAGGAGACTACAGAGGTATGCATACTGAATGCTGAGGTTAGAACCAAGTGTCCTGCAAATATTACAGTATGTCCTACAAGTATAAAGTGGCCATAAAAGTCCTGAAAGAACTCGGAGGATATACTGCTGCCATGTCTTTCTGGAAACAGAAAAAACAAACAAAAAGACCCAAAGAAAACAAACAAACAAAATCCCAACTACTTGAATGAATAAATTCAGCCACATAAGAAACAAAGAGAAAGAAATGTGGTAAAGGGCTGGCGATGGGCACTAAGTCCATTTAAATGTAAAGCCCAAACAAATGAAATGCAGGATATAAAGGATATGAACCTTACCAATGTAAAACAGAGATATGACAAGAAAGAATTTGAAGGCGGAAGTCAATAGAAGAAGTGTACGCATGTTAATTTCCTTATTTTTCTCAGTGGAAAGATAATACATACTGTTTAAGTTTAATGAAACATAAAATAGAGGTTGAAGGATGTTGTTTCACGTTATAAAAGGAAAATCACCAGAAGAACTAAAAATATAAATGTATACACAAGCTCACTAAGCTTACACCTAGATATGGAAGCAACCTAAGTATCCATCCAGAGATGGATGGATAAAGAAGATGTGATATATGTTTGTGTGTGTGTGTGTGTGTGTGCGTGTGTGTGTATAAATAAAATGAAATCTTACTCAATCATACAAAGACCGAGATCTTGTCATTTGTGACAACATGGATGGATGTAGAGAGTATTATGCTAAGTGAAATAAGTCAGAGAGAAAAAGACAAAGACCATATGATTTCACTTATATGTAGAATCTAAAACAACAACAACAACAACAACAACAACAACAATAAAAAACAGAATCATAAATACAGAAAACAAACCGGTGGCTGGGAGAGGAGAGGTGGTTGGAGGGACAGGTGAAATAAGTGACGGGGATTAATAGATTCAAAGCTCCAGTTATAAAATAAGTCAGTCATGGGGATGAAAGTACAGCAGAGGGAATATAGTCAATAACATTGCAGTAAGTTTGAATGGTGACAGAGGATAACTATATTTATAATGATAAGCACAGCAAAATGTATAGAATTGTCAAATCAAACAAAGTAATGGCTACCAGAGGGGAGGTGGGTGAGGGATGGGTAAAATAGCTGATGGGGATTAAGGACAGCACTTGTCATGATGAGCACTCAGTATCGTATGAAAGTGTTGAATCACTATATTGTACACCTGAAACTAATATTATACTATATGTTAACTAACTGGAATTTAAATAAAAACTTTAAAAATGTTTTCAAATCACTACAAAAAATGAAAATTATACAAGGCAGCATAAACAAAGCAAAACTAGGAAAAAACACGTACTTTATCCATCTCTCTATATGATATAGATTACATATAAAAATACATATAGTAAAGATTAAAATACAAAGAGCTCCTACATACTAAGAAAAGAAAAAAAAACATAAAACTATCATTGCAAAAAGAGCAAAGGATAGAAAAAGGTAAAGAATATGATGACCAACTCACAGAGGGTTGAAAATGGCCTATAAACCCAAGAAATATTCATGCCATCTTCAGTGTTATAATTAGAAAAAGTAAATCAAAACAATAAATTATTTTTACCACCTATATTACTCTCCTCCTCCCCCCCAAAAAAGACTGATATTACCCAGGATTGGTTAGGTGCATGTTGGTAAAAAGGCAAACTCATACTACTGAGGGAATTGTAGACTGGTAAAGCCTTGCAATGTAAACAGCATCCATTAAATGTATAAAATGAATATATTCTTTGTCTCATAGAAGCCACTTTTTAGAATGTATCTTAAAAAAATATTTTTACTTGTGTGTAAATATGCCTACAAGGATATTTATGACAATATTATTCATAATTTTTAAAATTGGAAAGAAGTTACATAACTATCTAGAACTTGGATAAATTATAGAACGCATGGTATGAAATAAATTACCCTGTAGCAATTAAAAGAATGAAAAAGATCCATACGCACTAAAATGTGTTAGATAGAATTATGGCCCCTAAGAAGACTCCATGCTCTAATCTCCAGGACTATGAACATACTATATAACACGGCAAAAGGAACTTTGCTGATGTATTTAGGGTTACTAATCGCTTTGGCCTTTAAACATAGAGATTATCCTGGATTATCCAGATGGGCCCAGTGTAACTGCATGAGCCTTTAAAAGTGGAAGAGGAAGGCAGAAGAGTAGGTCAAAGAGATTCAAAGCATTAGAAGAATCTGATGCGCCACTGCAGGCTTGAAGATGGAGAAGGTCTAGTGTCGAGGCAACCACAAGGAACTGGATTCTGCCAACAAATTTAATGTGCCTGGAAGCAGATTCTTCCACAGAGCCTCCAGAAAGAAATGCAGCCCTGCTGATACCTTCATTTTGGAATTGAGAGAATCTAGTCGTGTCATGCCTAACTTCTGACCTACCAGAACTAGGAGATACATAGGTATTGTGTCATGCTTTTAAAGTTTGTGGTAATTTGTTATGCAGTGATAGCAAACTAATATATAAAAGGAAAGATTTCTAAGACATATTGTTAAGGGAAACAAAATAAGAGAGCAACATGAAAAAAGAAATGTATCTGAGTATATCGTCTATTTGTAGTTTTACATGCTGAGATGCCACACATAGTCTTAGCCATGGTCATCATTCCTTCTTTTGATCACTGATCTGTGTTTGAGCTTGTTTTCTATGATACAGCAAACAGTTTTGAAAACCTTTGAAAATACTTGTTGTGGCTAATGCTTTGAAGTAGCAGAATTGATTTCCTACATAAAAACCAGGAGAAAAGAATAAAAGGAAGAGCATGAGAACATAGAATAAGTGCTACACATTAAACCACAAACAAACCCAAACACTTGTCAGTAAATGAGTCTCTGAAAAGCCTGAAAACCAATGACATTCAAATTTTTCCATGTGTCTGGGTCAACCTTTGGATTCCTAATTTACTTTCCCATGGAAACTGTTTGGGTTGATTAGATTAAAATCCATGATGTTAGAAAACTCATGCACCACACGTGGATTAGGAAGAGTAGGCTGGTCTGGGAGTAATAGGCAGAATGCTAAGAATGACCACTCTATGGAATTAGCCTCTATATTTAATACTCTCCCCTGTGAGTGTGGGTGGAATCTATGAATATGATGAGGTAGCATTCCTATGATTACATGAACTTAAATGTCAAAAAGGAGATTATTCGGGTAGGCTTAATTGAATCTCATGTGCCTTTGAAAAGCAGAAAGTTTCCGGGACGCCTGGGTAGCTCAGTTGGTTAAGCGGCTGCCTTCGGCTCAGGTCATGATCCCCGGGTCCTGGGATCGAGTCCCACATCGGGCTCCTTGCTCGGCGGAGAGCCTGCTTCTCCCTCTGCCTCTGCCTGCCTCTCTGCCTACTTGTGATCTCTCTCTCACTCTTTCTCTGACAAATAAATAAATAAAATCTTTAAAAAAAAAAAAGTTAGAAAAGCAGAAAGTTTCCTCTGGCTGGGAGCAGAAAAGAGAATCAGGGAGTTGAAGCACCCTAGGTGGCTTTGAAGATGGAGAGAGGCCTGTACCAAGAAATGCAGGCAGCCTTTGGGAGCTCCTGGCTGATGAGCAGTAAGGAAACAGGGACCTCGGTCATACAACCGCATTCAAGTGAACTTAGCCAACAACCTGAACAAGCTTGGGAGCAGGTTCCTCTCAGAGCCTACAGATAAGAGCCCAGCTGACTAACACTTTGGTTTCCACCTTGTGAGACTCTAAGCCGAGAACCCAGTAGAGCCCACTGGACTTCAGACCTACAGACCTGTGAGAGAATGAGTTGTTTCAAGCTCTTAAATTTGTGGTAATTTGTTAGTAATAGAAAACTAATATACTGAGTATTTTGCAGTTAACAAGTAATGGACTAAAGAACATAAACAACATAAACTCTTGGCACACAAGTGCCATGTGTCTCTTAATGATTCCACAGTGGTAGGGATAAAATATATGCTCAATAAATATTTGTAGTTTGTTTGGTTAGCTGGTGAATGAGTGCATAAATAAATAAATGAAGGAAGACGTTTGGTCAGTCAAATCATCCAACACAAATTTACAGAATACCCAACATGTATCAGGAAACATTCCAGACATTGGCGCGGGACTTGATCGCAGGACCCCCGAGATGATGACCTCAGCCCAAGGCAGACGCTTAACCCACTGAGTCACCCAGGTGTCCCATATATTCTAGTTTCAAACAAGAAATCAAAGTTCCAGGAAGCACCATGAATGAAGGCATATGGGGAGAGAGAGGTTCATAAGGTCAGCAAGGAGCCTTTCCAGGCAGGACTTTGAGGGTCACACATAGAGGGTGGTGAGTCTGATGGGGAGACAGTGGAGGGTTGTAGGGAAATGCTATGATATGATGTATGTTTTTGTCTTATAAATCAAGAAGGATCCCAAATGTTCAAGCAAAGTCCTTTAAATATCACAAAGTAAATGTGAGAAAAATTGATGACTACAGAGATGACAATGCAATAATCTCCAATATGTAGGTGTGTTGTATCAAATTTAGAATTGAAATTCTTATT